>OY757025.1:3605400-4123400 GCA_963580285.1 Lucinisca nassula
CTTTTTAGTGGAATATTTCTTTATTATCTTATTTGTGACGTTTCTTTATGTGACTTTTTTACCGTGACTTTATTTCCGTGACTTTTTTACTGTGACTTTTTTCCGCGCAACAAAAAAAAAAATACGATATGTCCGACAAAATTCAAATCCCATCACGTGAACAAGTCCGTGAAATGAACACCCCCTTACACCCCGCTTTATATAGAGAAAACAGGGGTTTACGGGGGTATACATTATTTCCTTTATTTCTGCTCCTAGACTTAGGTTGTGGGTACTCGTTAGAACCGCCTCAATGAGGCGGTTCTAACGAGCACCCACAACCTATGTTTTGAGTATTGATAAGGATAATATCACAAATTTTCATCAGGAAATTGACCGTTTTGGAGATGTGAAAAATTGCACTATAACGCACGGGTGTGTTATCGTAATGCTTCAATATGAGGCTCACAGCTTATCAATCAGCCCTCGTACCAAATATCAAAGACCTGGGCCTTGCGATTTCAGAGATAAGTTTTCAGTTAAATAGAGAATACCAGGTGAGTGTCTTTTGATCTCAAGTTTATCAGGCAAGCCTTTGAGAACGCTTGTAGAATCGAGAGGCTTGTCGAGCGATTCTACATGCGTTCTCAAAGCCGAGCCTGATAAACTTGATATCAAATGACACGAAACTGGTATTCTATTTATCAGTTTATCCCCTTGTACTCTCTTAAATTAGCAATTTACGATCAGTTATTGATGGGCCTCAGTGCGTCCAAGCATTCTGGTGGTCGATATATTTAGTATCAGCTGACCATATTTTTTTCTATCATGTTTTTTTTTTTTTTTTTCAAGTAATTTTTCCATTTTTCTCAGTAAAAATACTATTATTGTCATTTTTCCAGTAGTCCGGTTCATTCGTAAAAGTGCAATGTCACGTTGACCTGATAAAGCTCACTTGTCCTGAGATAGCATATCTTTATCAGGTCAATGTGTTACAATGCAATATATATAGGGAGTAACTGATAAAAAATCTATTGTTGGCTCCTCTGGCCTAGATGTGCAATGGGCGGGAAACATTGGAACAAATTTGAAAGAAGACCAACTAACTATAACGATCGTTCTTGTGAAGTTTGGTCATAATCCAGTCAGTGGTTTAGGAGGAGATGTCGTTTGAAGAAATTGTTTACGGACGCATGCACGGACGCACGCACGGACCACGAAAACATGTGATCACTACGTATCAGGTTAGCTATTTATACAGTTCGTTATGTATGACACATGTCAGTTTTGGCCAGATCTCGGACCCATCAATACCCGGACTTGTAACCACAGTGCTGATACCTATTTTGTCACCTGTATGTTTCCAGCCCGCAGAACGATATCGATTTTTTCAGTTTATCGAAATTTTACCAATGGCGGATCTAGCTGCAGCCCGATTTTAAAGGCATTTATTCTTGATTATTGAGGACTATCATTTCATTACATAATATTTTGTAGCCCTCAGAGCTGACTGAAGAGAAGTCCTCTGTCTTCAACAGGTAAGGGGCCTCCTTGGGGAAAAACAATAACTTACTTACTGTTGACTGGTGTACGTTATTGATTTTCCTCTTAAGTGCCTCAGTCAGGGGATACAACAAGAGCTACTAATCACCCTATTAAGGGCGCCTTTGATCTGCTATAGTCAGTATATCACAGGGGGCAATAAAACAATTATGACACACAGTGTGTTCTGCTGTTACAGAATAAATGCCTTTAAGGTCATTTTAATGGTTATTCAAAATACCTACAATTTCCATTATGGAGGAAAAATTCGGCACATGAAATCCCTGTTTTGTTGTGCATGTAAGCATAAAATACCTCTTTGTTTTACCGGGTTTGTGATTAGTAAAACCTGTCGGATCAAAGATGCAAAAGTAAAAAATTGTAATTGGTCATTAACAGTTTTATAAATCGCTTAACTGGTCTGCTGTGCCCGGACTTGAATCTGTCCATGTCCGTTAATTTTCACGTCGCGGGTGTTGAAGTTGCTTACATCACTTCAGTTGCTGAAAATCAGTCGAGTAGAAGGCGATAATCATCCGCGATAAACAACCACATTATGAGTCATCTATAACCATGACAACTGTCACATGTTAGACGCCAAGTTCTGCAACGGAAGGTGAAGTGGATTTTCCCCGGGCACTTCGGTTTTCACCCACCTCTGATTTATGATCGGCTCGATATAAGTGAAATAATCTTGAAAGGGACGTAAAACCAATACCGGCGTTAACTGGGACTTTAACCCGACATTGAGATGAAATGACATCTCAAGCCCTGCCACCCAGTAAACCAATAGAGTTTATAAGCATGGACGGTCCGACACTCGTACCGCTTTGCCTGGACAGGCTAAGTAACTGTCCTTTTGGTTTTCCGATGTTGGTGTTGCTTCATGTTTGTGTTTCTTTCCCTTTGGTGTCTCTGATGGGAGCTGTGGGTTAATTGTATCGAGTCCTGATCATTGCCTCTTCTTCTAGTTAGATCCTCTAAGCGGTTAACCAGTGCTCTTGTGTGGGTCGGTATCAGCTCTGCGTGGAAGCATCATGGTAACCTTCCTTGAAAATCTGTCGACATTGTTATGAAGTAAGTTGTCATTTATCCATTGAGAACTCGTTTCCACTGAATGGGGCAAACGGGAGAGCAACTAGATGTTATTTCTTTATAGTTGAAAGATAGTAGGTCAAAAGTACCAAGTCAAACTTAAAGTAAAATAATTATACCCCTATCAATGATGGGTACACCTTTGCACTCTTTGAGATTTACCGCCAGTGCAAACTGACGCGTGCTGGCCATTCTTGGATTGTTTGATGTCTGTCGCAGCTGGAAAAATTAACCTATAGTTTCAGTTTAATCAGTTAAATTAGGTAACCGGATTAATCATTTCATAATAATAAGTTTTCACAACAGGACATTTTACATCCTAATTCAGGGCGACGTGCATTAAAACTTAAACTTTCCAACTTCAATTTTGAAAGTCTATTTTTGCAAAGATGTTTACAATTACGAAAAGCCAAATATTCAAATACATTGAAATTTCACCAACATTAGATAAGACTTTTGATATTTTTCATATTTTTGCTTAGAACAGAGATTTTGGGAAGTCGTTAGAATTCCGGAAACTCGTTAGGACCGAGGCGGTTCTAAGGAGTACCCACAATCAAGTTTTTGAGTATAAATACAAAAATAATCCATCCCCACGTAAGCCCCAGTTTGCCATAAAAAGTGGGCTTTAAGGGGTCAAAATTAAATACGCATGTTTCTGTGCTTGTTTGATTTTTTAGGTTTAACGTCCACGTCAACACTGAATAGGTCATTTTGGAGACATTGCTTCCAATTTTGTGGGACTTTTACCCGACATTGGGATGAAATGACATCTCAAGCCCTGCCGCCCAATGAAACCAATAGGGTATATAAGCGTGGACGGTCCGACTCGCACCGCTTTGCCTGGGCAAGCTAAGATTCTCTAAGCGGTTTACCAGTACTCGTGTGCGGTCGATTTCAGCTCTGTGTGAAAGCATCATGCAGTCCATCTATTCATTCAAGCCCCGATGGGCGGGGGCCTTCTCTTCACCAAGTTTTATGGTATAGCTTCAATAGTGGCCCCCGCCCATTTGGGCTGGAAGAGTAGATGGGTTAATGATGCTTCCACGCAGAGCTGAAACCGACCGCACACGAGTACTGGTAAACCGCTTAGAGAATCTTAACCTGCCGAGGCAAAGCGGTGTGAGTCGGACCGTCCATGCTTATAAACCCTAATGATTTCATTGGGCGACAGGACTTGAGATGTCATTTCATCTCAATGTCGGGTAAAAGTCCCACAAAATTGGAAGCAATGTCTCCAAAATGACCTATACAGTGTTGACGGGGATGTTAAACCTCAAATCAAACCAAAAATCAAATAGCTTCAATAGATTTTTTTAGATATTTGGCTGACGAGATTTCATCCACAATTTTTCAGAGGCCATAACTCAGGAATTGGGCATAATCCTGATGAAATAGTCAGATCGTTTGTCATGAGGCATCCATAGATGAAATTTGCACGGTTCAAAAGTTATGGTAACTTTGAAAACCAGTCGACATTGTTATGAAATAAGTAAGCCATTTCTCCTTCCACTGGGCATTTCCTATTCTCGACATAAAAGGGGCAAAAGGGAGTGTGACGAGGTGACATTTAAAGGTAAGTTATTTCTTTATAGGTGAAAGATAGTAGGTCAAAAGTACCAAGTTAAAATTAACGTAGTATAATTATATGCCTATCAATGATGGGTACACCTTTGCACTCTTTGAGATTTACCGCCAGTGCAAACTGACGCGTGCTGGCCATTCTTAGATTGTTTGATGTCTGTCGCAGGTGAAAAAATTAATCTATAGGTATCCGGATTAATCATTTCATAATAATACGTTATCACAACAGGACATTTTACATCCTAATTCAGGGCGTCGTGCATTAAAACTTGAACTTCCCAACTTCACTTTTGATAGTCTATTTTTGCAAAGATGTTTACAATTACGAAAAGCCAAATATTCAAATATATTGGAAATTTTACCACCATCAGATAAGAATTTTGATATTTTTCATATTTCTGCTTAGAACAGAGATTTTGGGAAGTCGGTAGAATCCCGGAAACTCGTTAGGACCGAGGCGGTTCTAACGAGTACCCACAATCAAGTTTTTGAGCATAAATACAAAAATAATCCACCCCCACGTAAGCCCCAGTTTACCATAAAAAGTGGGCTTTAAGGGGTCAAAATTAAATACGCATGTTTCTGTGCTTGTTTGATTTGAGGTTTAACGTCCCCGTCAACACTGTATAGGTCATTCTGGAGACATTGCTTCCAATTTTGTGGGACTTTTACCCGACATTGAGATGAAATGACAATGAAACTAATAGGGTATATAAGCATGGACGGTCCGACTCGCACCGCTTTGCCTGGGCAAGCTAAGATCCTCTAAGCGGTTTACCAGTACTCGTGTGCGGTCGATTTCAGCTCTGTGTGAAAGCATCATGCAGTCCATCTATTCGTTCAAGCCCCGATGGGCGGGGGCCTTCTATTCAACAAGTTTTATGGTATAGCTTCAATAGATTTTTATCTCGTCTGTTTTTAAAAAAAAAAACTTTCGAGCTATTGTCATCACTCCGGCGTCTGCGTTGTCGTCTGGCGTCGTCGTTCCAAAAAAAACTTAACCTTGGCTATAACTTAAAAAGTATTAGATCTAGCCTCATGAAACTTCATACACACACTCATCATCACAAGAGCTACATTTTGACCAAGGACCATAACAATATTGTTGATTTTGGCTGAATTATCTCCCCTTTTCCAATTTTTTTCTGAAACACATTTTTTGCTCTCTTTTTAATGCTATTCACAACAGAGCCTTCAAACTTCACATGAATGTTCCTTGGGACAAGACCTTTTCAGTGATACCACACTTGTTGATCTGTGACCTTGACCTTTGAACTTTGACCTATTTTTCGAAAATTTAACCGAAAACCTTAACCTTGACCATATTTCCAAAAGTATTTGGCCTACCTTCATGAAACTTCATACACATACTCACCATCACAAGAGCTACATTCCCTACAAGTTTTATAACTCCATCTTGCAATTTGATTGCTCTTGTTTGACTTAGAACTTTGGTTTTCTAAAAGAAACTGCAGACGAGCGTTGGCACCCGCATGCGGTGCTCTTGTTTTAGATATTTTGCTGACGAGATTTCATCCATAACTTTTCAGAGGCCATAACTCAGGAATTGGGCATAATCCTGATGAAATAGTCAGTTCGTTTGTCATGAGGAATCCATAGATGAAATTTACACGGTTCAAAAGTTATGGTAACTTTGAAAACCAGTCGACATTGTTATGAAGTAAGTTAGCCATTTCTCCTTCCACTGGGCATTTCCCATTCTCGACATAAAAGGGGCAAAAGGGAGTGTGACGAGGTGACATTTAAAGGTAAGTTATTTCTTTATAGGTGAAAGATAGTAGGTCAAAAGTACGAAGTCAAAATTAAAGTAAAATAATTATACGCCTATCAATGATGGGTACACCTTTGCACTCTTTGAGATTTACCGCCAGTGCAAACTGACGCGTGCTGGCCATTCTTGGATTGTTTGATGTCTGTCGCAGGTGAAAAAAATTAATCTATTGGTAACCGGATTAATCATTTCATAATAATACGTTATCACAACAGGACATTTTACATCCTAATTCAGGGCGACGTGCATTAAAACTTGAACTTCCCAACTTCACTTTTGAAAGTCTATTTTTGCAAAGATGTTTACAATTACGAAAACCCAAATATTCAAATATATTGGAAATTTTACCACCAAACAATTTAAATTTTCAGATAAGAATTTTGATATTGTTTTATATTTCTGCTTAAAACTCGTGAGAATTGTGGAAACTCGTAAGGACCGAGGCGGTTATAACGAGTACCAACCATCTAAGTTTTTGAGCATATCTACCACCACGTAAGCCCCAGTTTACCATATCAAAGTAGGCTTTAATGGGTCAAAATTAAATAGGCGTATTTCTGTGTTTGTTTGTTTGTTTGATTTGAGGTTTATATTCCACGTCAACACTGTACAGGTCATTTTGGATTTTTGTGGGACTTTTACCCGACATTGAGATGAAAAGACATCTCAAGTCCTGTCGCCCAATGAAACCAATAGGTTATATAAACATGGACGGTCCGACTAGCAAAGCTTTGCTTGGGCAGGCTAAGATCGTCTAAGCGTTTTACCAGTACTCGTGTGTCATCGGTTTCAGCTCTGTGTGGAAGCATCATGCAGTCCATCTATTCCTTCAAGCCCCGATGGGCGGGTGGGGGGGGGGGGACTTCTATTCACCAAGTTTTATGGATATAACTTCAATAGATTTTTTTAGATATTTTCCTGACGAGATATCTAAATAGGCACTATTACGTAATGCTATGATGACAGAATGATGCAGAAAGAAAAGATGCCACCGGTACTTAGATGAGTTTATAAGTTTTAATTGTGATTTGAAGAAGGGACGCCTTTGAAAAAAGCGTGTAACTTAGTGTGAACAACATTCCTTTGACTAATATGTCCAATTCGCTCATTGGAATGCAGGTCCACACGCACACGACCCATATTCAGCACCAGCACGCCGCATCACGACGCACCGAGATTCCTAGAGCAAAAAAAGCGACAAAAAACGCATTGTAACTCACAGAAGAGACACAGCAAATAAATGAGGCAGCATATACATTACGAAAACATGCCTATACAAATACATTGTAACTTTTACAGCCGAAAAAAGGAAAATGTTTAGATAAAACAAAATGTGCTATTTGTTCTTATTTCTGCTTAAAGTATAGATTGTGGGTGCACGTTAGAACCGCCTCATCGCGGCGGTTCTAACGAGTACCCACAATCTTTATTTTGGAGCAGAAATAAGAAAAAAAGGGTTTACCCCCTGCAAACACCAGTTTTACTCTATAAAGCGTGTTTTCGTGATGTACGCCCATGTATTCTCAAAGCACTGAGTGTACCGGTGGGTCGATTGTAACTGAGTGTAAATTCGGAAAATAGTCGTGACCTGAGAATCGAACGAACAGTTTAACCCTAAAAGCAAGCACAGTAGCCCTGAGCATACAGTTACGTGGTGTCTGATTAGGTATACACTGTTTGCCAATGCCCAAGTGCACGAGCACAGTACAGAACTTACTTTTTACGCAGCGCTCTGACGTCTTAGGGAGGCGTGCACTTGAACAGAATCCAGGTACCGGGTTGTTTAAAATGATTAAAACGTCGATAGTCGCCTCCCTAAGACGTCAGAGCGCTGCGTAAAAGTTTAATCTTTTTAAACAACCCGGTACCTGGATTCTGTTCATGGTCGGCGGCAGTTAGATGGTCAGTGATAGTCACGCGGACAATAGCAAGCTTTATAACGTAGATTGTGGGTACTTGTTAAAACGCTTATAAGATTTTGTTTGTTTGATTTGAGGTTTAACGTACCCGTCAACACTGTAAAGGTCATTTTGGAGACGTTGCATCCAATTTTGTGGGACTTTTACCCGACTTTGAGATGAAATGACTTCTCAAGCCCTGCCGCTTAATGAAACCAATAGAGTTTATAAGCATGGACGGTCCAACACTCTCACCGCTTTGCCTGGACAGGCTTAGATCCTCTAAGCGGTTAACCAGTACTCGTGTGTGGGTCGGTTTTAGCTCTGCGTGGAAGCATCATGCAGCCCATCTATTTCTTCAAGTCCCAATGAAAACGCTTATAAGAAAAGTATTCAGTACAATTTTTGTGGTAGCATTTTTCGTCAAAGTTTTCCAATTTATTTCCATTTGTAAATGTGTTTAATTATTTCCCTTCTGTATGTATACCAGCATAACGTATTCATCTTTCTGACTTTACATCTGTGCTGGAAAAGTTATCACATGTATAACATTTTATCCAGCCCCGCAAACAGTGTAGATCCATCGATGGCTTCTGGTCAGAATCTACAATCTTTGTATTAACTGTCTCTATTCTCCCCGCTCAGTCCTACTACTGCATCCCAGCTTCTGAATAACAGTGATCAGAAACAGAGCACCTTCAGCGATATGTTTCAACAAAAATGTTCATACTACCCGTTGATGCAGGCCCGTACACAGGGTGGGGAGGGGTGCAAACTCCCCACCCCACTTTTTTGTGGAAAATCATCAAACTCATGCAGTTTTTCACCCTCGGCAAAATACCTGTAATTCACGACCGCACCCCCCACCCCACCCCTTTTTCAGAGTCTGCGTACGGGTCTGAATCATGTTCAAAACTGTTGCTGTATGTATATGGCGAACAGTGCTGACCCCGATCAGAAGGAATGTACTGTCTATCCGATTTGGGTCTACGTTGTATGTCTAATGACGATACAACCTTTAAAAGACTGGGCTGCTCATTTTTGCTCTATAACAAATTTAAGTTCTTAGCAGAAGTTCGAAAAGTTTTTGTTTACTCGACTCTTAACAGTTTTTTAATAGAATTGCCCGAAAGTCGTCACGTGGTAGCGTGACCTAGATTAAGATATTGTTATTGTTTTCCTTTAACCGGGCTGGCATTCTTATATTTAAGCAAACAGTAAAGTCCGTGTGCAACCGGCTGAGCAGACTCCACATTCTGCGGCGTCTGACCTGGGTATTCGGTGTTTGCCAAACCCAGCATACAATTCCTGTCCAGATTCTATAAATAGCTCTGACCTACATGTAACATCGATAGAAATAGCGCGACTTTTTCTATTACTAACCACAATATTGTTTCCCAAATCAGCGATGGTCACGTGGACACTAGCATTAATTCAGATTTTGCCATTTATTAATTTTGGGTCGAATCACAAATATACTTGATAAACCCTCTTTTTGTTGGTTGGTCGTCAATCGACCCAAGATACTAAGCACAGTAGCTTGTCGTTGTTGATGCCCGTGTGACTGTCACTGATTTGTAGGAAATCCAGAGAACGGCTATTTATAGAAATAGGATTACGATAACAAACCCGTGTGACAAACAGCATTTTTCATACCTCCTAAATGGCTACTTTTCCGATGACAGTTTTTGATATTTTTCTTATTTGAGCCCCGCCAAGCGAATTTGTGTCTTCGAGCATTCCGTCATGACAAATTTTAACTGCGCATGCCCAGCCATTTAGAGGGGCCAGGGATATGGCTTTCTGTCTGAAGGTTCCTCTTGATTCACTGCTTGTATGAGCGAGCAGCGAAGGTTCTGGCGAGACTGCGCGGATGCGCAGGCTCGCCTGAACCTTCGCTGCTCTCATAGGCAAAATCGCTTGACGGGGCCCATTTATACTCAAAACATAGATTTTGGGTGCTCGTTAGAATCGCCTCAAAGAGTTCGGTCCACCAGTGATATCAGCCCAGGAGGCACACAACGTTTGAACAACGTCGTATCAACGTCGATGCACCGCTGTGACGTTGCATCGACGTTGATACGGCATTACTTAGACGTCAAGTGCCCACTGGGAGTGCTTTTTATTTATGTGTGTGTGTGTGTGAATTCGGGTTTAACGTCGCTTTCAACAATTTTTCAGTCATATCACGACGGTGTCTGGTTGCGACAGGGAGCTCAATGCTCACGTTTATAGTGCTGCCTCACTGAAGTATCATGTCCCAGACACATTACATGATACCACACCCAGTCACATTATCCTGACACTGGATCGACCAGTCCTAGCTCTACCCCGTAAATCTGAGTGCCAAACGAGGAGCAGCTAGTACCATTTTTAACGACTTTGGTATGTCGCGGCCCGGGATCGAACCCGAGACCTCCCGTTCCCCGGAGCGGACACTCTACCAACTGAGCTATCGGGGCCGGTTTTTTATTTATGTATTTATTAAGAAGAGTGTTTTTAAAAATGCCATGCGTTAGTAGAGAGGGGTATGTTGGATTTTTGTTTAAGGTTACACTTTTCTTTTAAAAAAACTGGCATACACATTATTGGTTCATAAGATTAATCGGGTTGTTTGCTGTTGTCAAAGTTTTCGGCAAACTTAAAATGAAGTACATTATCAGATAAGTCTAGACGTATGAATGTTGCATGAATTATCAAACAAACGCGACTGGTAGTAAAACTCTCAAACTTTTGTTAACCAGGGTATAATTATAGAATAATCTACCAGGGTATACAGCGCAAATCGTCCTGTCTTTTATAAATCGATGAAAAATTGAGGAGAGAGATAAAATTTTATCAAAGCAATAAATTACTGTCAAATTTTTCGGATTGTTAGACAATGTAAGGAAAATTGCGCCAAGTAATAGGAATGGATAGACATAGATCTATATTTGTATGAATGCTCGGGCCACATGTGAGACGCCAAGTTCTGCAACGGAAGGTCAGGTGGTTTTTCTCCGGGTACTCCGGTTTTCGCCCACCTCTGATTAACGATCGGCTCGATATGAGTGAAATAATCTTGAAAGGGCCGTAAAACCCAAACCAAAAAAAAAAAAAAAAAAAAAAATTGTATGAAACGGCGGTCGCTGTTTTTGCGTTGATTGGCGATTTGGCAATTGTCTTTGAAAGTGATAAAATAAGAGTCTCATGATGGTCCTGTATCGCTCATCTGAGTTTATTAATTTTTACCTGCGTGGGACCATTTTAACAGTTTTGATAAAGGGTCATAAGAGATATGCAGTAAAATTCCTACATTAAGACCACCTTTGGAACTGTTCAAAAGTGGTCTTCAAGACCACTTTTGAACAGTCCCAAAGGTGGTCACTTATTAGGAGACACTGGGTGTAGAAAACACAAAGAAAGAATAACTTAAACCTCAATAAGCTTTAAAACGCAGATTTAGTCTTAATTTAGGTGGTCTTAATAGCGGAAATTTTACTGTATTTCTGTAAAATTATTTTGAACCAGGGGCAGATGTCGTTTATGTACCATTTAAGCAATTTTGGTAAAGGGTCAGAAGAGGAACATATCTGTGAAATTACTTTGAAATCGGGCCATTGACGAAGGAGGTGTTCTTTAAAGATTTTTCTACATTTATCGCTGGCAGCCATTTTGTTCAGCCGAGTGGAACCATTGCAGAAAATTTGTTGAAGCAGCATAAGAGGATTTTTTATTTAATGTTTAACGTCCCCGTCAACACTGTATAGGTCATTTTGGAGACATTGCTTCCAATTTTGTGGGACTTTTACCCGACATTGAGATGAAATGACATCTCAAGCCCTGTTGCCCAATGAAACCAATAGGGTTTATAAGCATGGACGGTCCGACTCGCACCGCTTTGCCTGAGCAGGCTTATACCCTCTTAACAGTTTACCAGTACTCGTGTTCGGTATAAGAGGAACATGTCTGTGAAATATTTCGAAACTGGGCACCTGGCCCAGAAGGAGATGTTGTGTAAAGTTTGTCTTTTTTTAGCTGTGGTGGCTATTAGTTCAACCCAGTGAAAACCTTTAAGCAGTTTGCATTAGAGGAACACTTCAGTGAAATTATTTTTAAATCAGGATACTGGCCTAAAAGATGTTCTTTAAAGTTTGATTGTTTTTAGCTCTTGTGACCATTTTGTTTCACCGAGCGAAAACATTTTAGCCATCTTGGTAAAGGAGGATTAGAGGACTATTACTGTGAAATAATTTTGAAATCAAACCATTGGCCTGGGAACAGATGCCGTTCCAAGTTAACTTTTTTTTCTATTCTTAGCTCTGGCGGTAAATTTGATCCACCGAGCGGAACTATTTTAGCTATTATGGTACAGGGAGCATCAGAGAAACATTTTGTTGGTGTGGTGGTGGCCCGTGGAAGTTGGTACCTTTTCAGCTCACCTCGGCCGAAATTAAAGTATAGTAGGTCGTCCGTCCGCACCTTTCAGCAGATATTTCTGCAACCTGCAGGCTGATCTCAAACATTTCTCGTCTGTAGCATGCCTCTGGTGGGGCCTTGATAACATAAGCTTTTTATCGACATCGAATGAAAAAACTCATTGCTACGGCAACCACATGGTCTCATAGACTTACAATAGGAAATGCTTACCTTCAGTTTTGATCGGATCTCATGTAAGGTGGCTGGGGATAAAAACTCGGATTAGTTCGAAAACCGGCTAAGTTTGCCCATTAATCATAGAATTACTTTTGACTTTGTCATCACTGTAGCCCCTTCGGTTTTGATCGGCTCTTCCTGAAACTTGCATGTAAGTAAGTCAGAGTTAAAACTCAGATGATTTCGAAAACAGACGACATCGATCGATTTCTCATGGAGTTATGCCCCCTACATTGCTGAAAATGCTTACTTTCGATCTTGTGATCACCGTAGCGCCTTCAGTTTTTATCGGATCTTTCCGAAACTTATAAGCAAGGTGGCTGGGGATAAAAGTTCGGCTCAGGTCGAAAACCGGCTGCGTTGACCGATTAATCATAGAGTTACGACCCCTATTGTTGATCTTGTAATCACTATAGCCCCTTCCGGTTTGATTTGAGCTTCCTTAAACTTACATATACTGGGTAAGTCAGGATTAAAAGTTCAGGTAAGTTCGAAAACTAGCTATATCGGTCAATTATTCATATAGTTATGTTCCGAAAAACCCGTTCCAAACCATCATGGCAGTGTCAAATACAGAAGCTGTGCTAGGCGGTGCCAATAGACATCAAAGCTCTGTTGGTAACGTCTCCGGCTTGGTCTTCTCTCAGGAGTGGGAGGCAGGGTCGGGCCATTGTGGCGAATCGGGTAAGCATCTGAGTAAATTCAGGGTGGGAACACTCATTGTTAAGACTCTGAGTGTTAGAGTCTGTGAGATAGTGGAAACACTATCCCGCAGGAAAGTGGATATATGTTGTCTTCAGGAGACAAGATACCGTGGTGGCAACTGTCGCACAATCAAGGGCAAGCACACCAGGCACAAGCTCTACTGGTCCGGAAACGATGAAGGCACTGCTGGTGTAGGAGGGTTTGTGGCAGAAGGATGGATACAGAAAGTTTTTGGAAGACAGAATCATCTAACTGATGCTTGTAGTCGGCCAGTGTGTGGTTACCTTCCTGTCTGTGTATGCCCCACAGAGTGGTCTAAGTGATGAGGTTAAGGAACTGTTCTTTGACCAACTGAGTGCTGTGACTGTCAGGATCCCAGGATCCGAACTCCTGACCCCACGCGGAGATGCGAACGGCCACGTAGGCCATGCATGCACTGGATACAGGGAAGTGCATGCTGGAACCTGAACCAGTTGTTGAGGGTGAGAGGATTCAAGAGTATGCCCTTTCATTTGACCTGCTTATTTGAAACACATGTTTCAAGAAACGTGACAGCTATATCATCACATATAAGACTGGAAGCGCAGCAACGCAGCAAGATTTCATCCTTTTCTGATGTGAAAGTGATCCCCGGCGAGGAAGTACCCCTGCAACATCAGCTTCATGTATGCGACATAAGGATTGATGTACCACCTAACACAAAGCGCAAGATCACCCAAATTTAAAGTTTGGAAGCTTAAAGACCCTCAGAATAGAAATCATTTCCAGGAGGTTTTCATCCTGCATGTGAGTGCGTCTTCAGGTGTAGCTGATGCTGCCACTGAGTATATATGAAACAACATCAAGGTAGGCCTGACCAAGACAACTGAGGAGGTGTGTGGCACAACTCGGTCCCACCGTTGGCGTCGTGAAACCTTGTGGTGGAATGAGCACGTTGATAAGCTTTTAAGGCATGGAAGACTGGTAAAGGCACTAGGGTCTCATAAAAATTATAATGCGACCAAAAGCATAGCCAGACGTGCGGTGCACCATGCTCGTCTAGAAGCCGATAAGGAGATCTACAAGAATATTGACCCTTAGTCTTCAGAAGTATATCGCCTTGCTAACCAGTTGAGAAGAGAGAATGCTGATGTTGTAAGTGACAAACCAGTAACGAATGGTGCAGGGGAGATGTCAATGAGCGAAGACTCAAAGCAGAGGGCCTGGATATAGCACTACAAAGGCTACTCAATGTTGAGTTTGACTGACCCCGGATCACCTGTCTAATGAGCCGCCAGTGGAAGGGCCGCCCATCCCAATCACTATTGATACGGTTAAGACGGCTATCTCTCAGATGAAGACCGACAAAGCAACGGGCCCCTCAGGCATAGTGGTGAAGATGGTACGAGCAGCCGGCGATGCAGGCGCCTCGATAATTCGTAACCTCGCAGTTGCAATCATCCGTGATGGCAAGGTATTGGGCAGAATTTCATTGTCAGTCTCTACAAGGGCAGGACTTTAGCATTAGACAGGGACAATTACCGTGGACTCAAGCTGACAGAACAGGTCATAAAAGTCCTGGAGAGGATTGTGGATGGCCTCATCAGACAGTTGGTGTCAATCAATGATTCCCAGTTTGGCTTCGTCCCAAGCAGAGGCACAACAATATTTGTTGTCAGCCAACTGCAGGAGAAGTGTCTGGCTGCCAACAGGAGTCTACGTTGCTTTCGTTGACCCGGAGAGTGCCTCGGAAGGTCATCTGGTGGGAACTGAGAAATTTTGGAGTGGACGAGTGAGTTGTGCGACTGGTCCAAGGGATGTATACAAATGCATGGGGTCGCGTTCGTGTTAGTGACAGTTACAGTGAAGAGTTCGAAGTGAATGTCGGTGTTCATCAAGCCCTCTGCTTTTCATCATTGTACTTGAAGCCTTGTCACGCGAGTTCAGTTCTGGAATCCCCTGGTAGGACCTCTATGCCGATGACCTTGTTATCATAGCTGAATCACTCGGGGAATGTGTCAGGATGCTCGTAAGGCTGAGAGTAAATGCAGGAAAGACGAAAATAATGATCTGTGGTACTGGCCTGGACCTTCTGCAGATATCGGTCGAGTTCCCATGCGCCGTATGTCGCACTGGAGTGGGCAGCAACAGTATTTTTTGCAATGGTTGCAAGTTCTGGGTGCATAAGAAATGCAGTGGGCTCAAGCGCTTAAAAGAGGACCCTGATTACAGCTGTACACGGTGCCAGGGAACTGCACGTCCGTTAGACGGCAGACCACGAAGGGAGGGGTGGTAGCCTCATTTTGCTACTTAGGAGAAATGCTCTCTGCAGCAGGTGGCTATGATCTTTCGACCAAATCACGTGTGAAAACAGCCTGGAAGAAGTTCACGGAACAGCTACCAGTTCTCTCTTCCCGCCACCTCTCGTTCAAGACACGTGGTCGCGTGTACTGCTCTTGTGTGCGGAGCGCAATCCTCCATGCCAGCGAGACTTGGCCATTGACAAAACCAAACCTCCACTGTTTGTAGCGGAATGACAGGGCAATGATCAGACAGATCTGCAATATCAAGCCGCAAGATACTGTCACCATCAGGTCCAGTGAGCTACTTGCGCGGCTTGGCATTGAGGGTCTGGACCTCATCCTGAAAGAGAGAAGGCTCCGCTGGTATGGACATGTGGAACGCTTCAGCGGTGCACTCAAGACTGCCTGTGACATACAGGTAGATGGAAGGTGTGTGCCTGGGAGACCCAAAATAACTTGGAAGCAGCTGACAGAGAGAGATCGCAGAGAGTGGAAGCTATCGGCCGCTATTGAACCTCATGATAGGCATACCTGGAGATCTGGTGTGAGATCTGCCATGCGTGCAGCAAGTCAGCTACCTCGAAGGTGCCCACTTGTGTGGATTTTACCCCTGTACCTGCACGTTAATCAAACTTCAGATGTTGATGATGATGATGATGATGATGATGATGATGATGATGATGATGATGATGATGATTTTGTCCCCTACATTTCTGAAAATGCTTATTTTTGAATTTGTCGTCAGTTTTGATCGGATCAGAGCTCTAGAAACTTACATAGAAGTAAGTCGTGGATAAAGAATCCGATGAGTTTGACAACTGGTGAGTTCCACCTATTTATCATAGAGTTACGTCCCCTACTTTGCTGTAAATGCGTATTTTGGACATTGGCATCAACGTAAGTCCTTTGGCTTTAATCGAATGATAAATGGGTTGGGGATTACAGCATGGATGAGTTCGAAAACTATCGTGGTCGGCCTTTCTGTCCTTTGATTTTTGAAAATGCCTCTTTTTGACATTTTCATCACCATAAGTCCCTGAGTTTTGATCGCATCTTCCTGAAACTTTAAGAATAAACCAAAACCAGCAATGTTGGCATATTACTCATACACTGAGTTATGTCCCCTTCTTTGCTGAAAATGCCTACTTTTGAACTTATCATTACCATAGTTTTGATCGGATGTTCCCGGAACTAACGTAAAAGGAGGTTGGAGTGAAAGTTCGCCTGAAGATGCTGGTCTATCTATCATACATTTATTTCCCCTTGGTTGCTGTAAATGCCTGTTTTTGATCTTGTCATCAGCATAAGTCATTTAGTAATACGGACATATTATTTTCAAACTTTTATATTTTTGGCAAGCAGATGTATATTTAAGCGGTTTACGATCGGTTTCAGCTCTGCGTAGAAGCATCATGCAGTCCATCTATTTCTTCAAGCCCCATTGACAGGATCTAATCGATGATATTGTTATATACCAATAGCCTCGCCGAGGCAAAATATTTACAGACTTATAGCAGGCATATTAAACCGCAAGGTGTATTTCAATAATTTTGGCATGCAGATGTATATTGACGAGACGTAACTAATGTGTTTAATGCCTGATTTCTTTATATAAATAGCCTCACCGAGGTAAAATTTTCACTAACTTGTTACACCACTAAATTTTCGAATTTTGCTGACATTTCTATCGGGGTCTTAAGATATGCATATTGTTTTGGTAAATTCATAAAATTATTTTATCACATTTTTCGCGTTTTGAACTAAGTTATTTTCAAGCTGAAAGATTATCAGTGTGTAAATTGCGTACACAACTCCTCTTAGCTTTCTTCTATCTTTCTTTCTTTCTGCTTGTGATAAAGTGGCAGCTTGGACGTTATGAGGGGACGGGGTTTGGGTTTGGCGATAGACAACTTGACAAAAAAGGCGCGGTCATAAAGCCCCTATGAAATACTGTTCTTATGTTTCAGAAGTTTGAAGTAGATGGACTTTCCCTCCTCCCCCCTCCCCCACACCCACCCCAACCCCTTCCCGACCCCGCCTTACAGATACAGACAAGTATCAAGTAATTTTGTCAATTTACAGTGACTACCGACTCAAAATCGACTGATAATTTGATAATTACTACAATTATAGATTATCGCGGAAAACTATGGATTGATTTTTTACAACTTGTGACTATTTCATTAATAACGTATGTCAATTATAGCAATAAATTCAAGTTATGAAGACGCCATTGCCCCCAAATCTCAGATAATCGGATATAGCACAGACATGATTTTGCTACTCTAATTGCGAAAGTCTGGCCCCAGTTTCGATGATCACCAATAAAAAATATTTTAGCCCTACACGGTATAAGGGACCTTACAGATGCCTGATTAGCATTTTTTTTGTTGTTGTTGCTGTTGTTTTTACAACCTTGCAACCTTTCCGAAGGATAACCCTTAACATAATCGCTTATTATGGCCAGATTCAGTCTCTGTCATAGGGTGAGCTCCATTTCACATGCGCAAACAGTGATGGTTCTGGCGAGCCTGTGCGCATGCTCGCCAGGACCTTCGCTGTTTGCCTAACCGTTAACTACAGTTTCACATGTGGCACCTTATTGCATCAATATGTCTCGGGTGAGCAGATCACCTACAGTTGTTTTACTTGACAGTTTTATAAAGACTGATTTTATCATTTAATTTTAAATAACCTGCCAATAAAACTGAAATTTTACCATCAAAGAATGCGCAGACAAACGACAAAAATGCACCGATGGCGATTAAGTTTTAGAAAAACAAAACAAGAAACAAAAACAAAGGAAACTATGACAGTCACACAAACATAGATGTTTTGTTGTTTTCGTTTCATTTCTTTAGTTTAGGGTTTCACGACCCTGTCAACAATATTAAGGTTATGTCGGGAGGGTCACATTACGATAACACACCCGTGCGACATCGTGCATTTTCACATCTCCAAAATGGCTATTTTGCTGATCAAAAAATCCGTAATATATTTCTTATATTATTAATAATGCCAACATAAGTTGTTGGTGCTCGTTAGAACCGCTATTTTTCAAAGGTAGACAACTTTCGGGACTTCCTGTTCGCTTTTCTATCAGCCCTGTCGCACAGAAAAGGGGTCTCCTCTTTAAGGAAAGAATTTGCTCCTGAGGAGCAAATTCTTTCCTTTAAGAGGAGACCCCTATTGACATGGGAGACAAAAATACTTTTGCAGGAGTTGCCTCCCCTGAAGGTGTTCCCGTTCCCCTTAAGATTCGACTGTGGATATTTCATCCTATATCACAACAAATTTTTGTAACATTTCAGTGAGATTCCTCCAAGACATTGATTGATTGATTCATTTGTTGATTGATTGATTGATTGATTGATTGATTGATTGATTGATTTATTGATTGATTGACGGACGGACGGACGACGGACTAATTGATTGTTTGACTGACTGACTGACTGACTGACTGACTGACTGTCTGATAGATTGATTGATTGATTGATTGATTGATTGATTGATTGATTGATTGATTGAACTGACTGACTGACTGACTGACTGACTGGTTGGTTGGTTGGTTGACTGACTGACTGACTGACTGACTGACTGACTGACTGACTGACTGACTGACTGAGTGAGTGAGTGAGTGAGTGAGTGAATGATTGATTGATTGATTGATTGATTGATTGATTGATTTGACTGACTGACTGACTGAGGGTTGGTTGGTTGGTTGGTTGGTTGGTTGACTGACTGACTGAGTGTGTGAGTGAGTGAGTGAGTGAGTGAGTGAGTGAGTGAGTGAGTGAGTGAGTGAGTGAGTGAGTGAGTGAGTGAGTGAGTGAGTGAGTGGGTGATTCCGTACTTGTACTGAGATTATCGACATTCATTCACATTTTTTCGCCAAAGCGAAAAGTGTAAACTTTGATAACAATATAATGTTTTGTTAAATATTTTTGCTCTGCATTCTCAGACAAAGTCCTTTGTTTTAAAGAGACAATGATAAACATTGACAGTCTTGTCTCTCAGGTAAATGGGCCGTGTCATGTTCTCATGAAATACGAGATCAACGAAGACCCACGGTGAACTTGTCCACTCATGCTTCGCTTTCGCCCCCGCCCATGGGGGCTTTGAGAGGCTGCATGGTGCTTCCACGCAGAGCTGAAACTGACCACACATGAGTACTAGTAAATCGTTTAGAAGGACAAAGCCTGCCCAGGCAAAGTTATGCGAGTCAGGCCATCCAATGCGTATAAGCGGGCAACAGGGCTTAAGATGTCAGTTCATCTCAATGTCGGGTAAAAGTCCTACAATATTGGAAGCAATGTCTCCAAAATGACCTAAATTGTGTTGATGGGAACGTTATATCTCAATTCAAACAAAAATATCCGGTCTCGAATACTCTTAGTGTCGCTTTGATGGGTCGGTACACAACCTATTTTATAGCAGTCTCTGGGTGCAGGCTGCAAAATGGTCTTGAGCGGGGAATTAGACTTGTAAGCATGTAAGAATCTTATGTGGGTGTGAGGGGTGGGTGGAAAAATCCGTCCCGAGGGTCACTGTCCGGCATCACGAGGCTTGCCGAGTGATGCCGGACAGTGATCCCGAGGGACGTATTTTTCTATCCATCCCTCGCCCCCGTGTAGGATTCTTTTTCTTGCATACCAACCATTTCTGAGCACGGATTTTTAATGCTGCATGTAGTCACTTCGGTTACCGACGTCCGCTATATTGTGATGACACTACAGGAATGTTTAGTGATGTCACTGCTCTGACGTCAACATTAGCAACGGCGCATCGTATCCAACCAGTGTATTTATCAAACACGCGAGAATATTCGATTGGGTAAGAGCACCAGGGTTAGAACAGAATTTCTATCCCATGCTAAAACAACGGTGTCCAAGAAAACAGTATCAACCCTGATCAGACGTCTGAGTTGGGTCTAACCCAGCCTTATGATTCCTGTCCATGGCCTCTAGATAGGGCTTACCATCTTACGCAACACTCTAACCTCACAGTAATAAGTGCACCTATTATCAAAATTACCTGGATTTCCTACAATTGCAGCGATAATTTAATACGCTTTATAACTTTGGGTCGATTAACAAACAATCGATCCAATAATCCGTACGCCTGTAAACAAAACACTCTGCTCTCTATAAAGTGGGGGTTACCGAAATGTTCATTGCACGGACTTGCATTCTTTTGCCAGGCTAGCACACCCATGTCGCAGTCTGTGTGTGTGTGTGTGTGTGTGTGTGTGTGTGTGTGTGTGCGTGCGTGCGTGCGTGCGTGCGTGCGTGCGTGCGTGCGTGCGTGCGTGCGTGCGTGCGTGTGTGTGATAATATTCTTTTAATTTTATATTCCAGTGAAAGGGCCAGAATGTTGTCTGTATTCTCTCCCTCCCACTGATTCAAGACTTCTGACGAAAGAATGCGCAGTGTACGGGTCAGCCTCTGCAGGAAAAGTGTGATTAGGAAAACTGACTGGCTCTATGTGACCTAGTGTTGACTAGGCCGTTAAACTAAAAAATTGCAGTGAAATTCCACTATTAAGACCACCTCAAATTAAGACTAACTCTGCTATTAAAAACTTATTTAGAAGGTTCCAGTTATTCTTTCTTTGTGTTTTCTGCATACAAAACCACCTCTGGTCAGAAACCACCTTTGGGACTGTTCAAAAGTGGTCTTAAAGACCACTTTTGAACAGTCCCAAAGGTGGTCTTAATATAGGGGAATTAGACTGTATATGTTCCGTAGATAGTTGTTCTCCCTGCATTAGGCGGTTCTCCCGAGCACCCATACAGAATGAATTTTAATAGAATAAGGAAATATTAACACGATTCAGGTATGCTCTTGCAACCCCAACTTTTCTCTCCGTATTATGTGAGGCGACTACAATCTGTTTTTGAGCAAACAAAGATAAGCTTAATGAATGAAATATACCTTTTTATCATATGACGTTGCGTCTGAGAATGTAATAACGCCATGTAATAAATTCGATAATCCACTAGTGGATTAAATATGCAAATTAGCTAGATACGCCCCGTAACGTTACCTGTACGACGTCCTTAACGACGTCGCGTTTACTAATGGCGGAATATTAACATTTTTTGTTCAACAATCGTGAATAAATGCATTTTAAATGTCATATGATAAATAGAATCTTGCATTCGTGCTCATGTATTATTGAATTTATTAAACTCGTTGAGGAAAAGGGATAAAATGCTCGGCAAAGCCTCGCATTTTATCCCTTTTCCTCAACTCATTTAATAAATTCAATAATACATGAACACTCATGTAAGATCCTCTATGTAAAAATGTTCTACAAGGGATAATCCTTTGGAAGCAATGACCACAACACAACTGAAAACCAGTTTACAGGTTTTTGAGGGCCAGACTAGCTAGTTTTGGTCAAGTTCATAACGACAACACACCCGTGGGACATAGCGCATTTTTTCACATCTCCAAAATGGCCACTTTTCTTATGAAAATCCATTTAATTTTTTTTTTCTGCAAACATAGGTTGTCTGTGCTCGTTCTAAATGAGGCGGTTCTAATGAGTACCAACAACCTATGGCTTGGAGCAGAAATAAGAAAAATAAATGTTTACCCCCGTAAGCCTCGGTTTTTTCTATACAAAGTGGGGTTTAATAGTGTTTTCATTTCACGGACTTAGTCATGTGATGTTTAAACCCCATTTTTTCCTTCGCAAGGATGTTCATTTTGGGGATGAAACAAGCCATGATTGATAGCATTCGTTTCTAATACACACATAAACCAGACAACATATCTGTCAGGACTCAGGGTCTACACTGCTTTGCTTGTGGGTCCAAACAGCTGTAAAATATCATGCCTCATTTTGTCTCTATCGATCTTGTCATCTCGTCAAAAAGGTATAAATACTTTTTAGTCTACCATATTGGAAAATTTGCGACAATCTCGCTTTCAGACATTTTAATCTCTACCGAGATCTGTTCGAAACAAGAGAGCTATTTCCCTAGGCCATTTTACAACTTAAACCTTTTATATAGTATCTCCAACCTGGAGACAGGCGGGCGCCAGACTTGAAACTCAACGTAATCCAATTGGCTCCGCCCACAATCTCCGCCCACTTGTGCGTTCAACCATACAAATCGCTTTCTCTGTCATTGACTACATGAAATGTACACCTTTTAATGTATGATTACATTAGATATGGAGTATGACATGAGAGTGTATTCTCAAATATTGTTATTTTCACCTGCTCAATTAATATAGATTGTAGACAGAGGGATTATTATCAACTTTTTACAAACATTCATAAATACATGGAAATACATACAGTTTCCTTAATCATAATGCACGGCGTGTTGTATGATTAATGGTCTACAGCTCAGTCAAAGTTAGAAGCGTTTCATATCAGCTGTCAGTCTCATTACAAAGATTGGATTTCTTTAGTGTTCTGTGAATCTAGCATTGCCAGCTTGTGGCAACAGCTATATTATGACATAAAACTATCGAAGGATTATCATCTAGTTAGAAATTCTAGGTTCTTGGATTTACTTATGGCTGAATTAACCAAAAGCTTCCTGTTTCTGTTGGTTTACAGCATGTCAGTAATTGAAGGTAAGTTTCAGGGTTTGGAAACATCATTACGATACTTTTATATTAATTGATTATCTTGTATTGTTCGGAGGTCATCCATATTAACACCGAGATCAAAAATCAATAAGCATGTTTTTAATGGTCTCAATTAAATCAAGCAATTTCGTATTGCCCAGTTACAGGTCCTCGGTCAGCTGTATTGGCCTCGGCCTTCGGCCTCGGAGCAATACAGCAGACTGAGGACCTGTCCTCATTAATTAACTAGGTCAATACGAAATTACTTAATAACATCATAATATCCGTGTGGTTCGTATCGCCAAAACGCCCTCTTTTTGACGTTCGAGTCACTGTAATATTAATTCAGAAGCTATGAACATGTATTTCCCTGCATAATATTAACGATGCAGTGTTCAACTTAGCATACTCCGTTTTTCGAATGCCGTGATGTCAAGACGTCTAGCGTCGCGTTAATGGCATAAAGATTAAATGCATGGAATAAGTCGTCATTTTTAAATGGTGTGGCATTTTAATTCAAAGCTTCATACGCATGTATGTATTGTGTTCGTATTTCAGTGGTTGGGGTAAAACAGGCTTTTCCACAGGAGATTGCAGTCCCCCTGAGTTTGAACTGTCATTGTTGACAGGGTAGACAACATTGTGGATCCATCGCTATCACCATCATCGTCGTCGTTAGCCAGCACAAATCAACTAAAGTAACTTTTTGTTGGCTAACGGCAACGACGGAAGTTGTCACCTCAACATTGCAGTTTGTTTCGCCCTTTATTCTAATATAATGGGCGTAACAAACTCTACAAGACCTGTGTGACCATTGGAAGACCCAGAAAGATGGCCAGTCTTGTGGATAGCCTAGAAGATATAGAAGCGACATGCGAATAGTAAAGAATCAGATCAGACTGCGCGGATGCGCGGCATCACGAAAAAATGCCTATTTAGGCCTATATAGTGAACCTGGGGTTTACAGGGGTATACATTATTTTTCTTATTTCTGCTCAGAAACATAGATTATAGGTACTCGTTAGAACCGCCTCACCGAGGCGGTTCTAACGAGTAGAACCGCCGGTTCTAACGAGTACCCACAATCTATGTTTTGAGCAGAAATATGAAAAATATCAGGTGTTTTATCTGAAATTTTTCATGTTTTGGTGACTAAAATTTTACCAATATATTTGAATAGGTGGGTTTACGTAAAAGGGTGTTCCGAATCTTCGCTGGTCTCGTGTCATCCTACAGGTTGTGTCATAAGAGTTTACTGAATCCGCTTGGGCGTACAATAAAATAATAATAATAATAATGGTAATACAGTAGAATTCCTATTTTAAGACCACCTTTGGGACTGTTCAAAAGTGGTCTTTCAGACCACTTTTGAACAGTCCCAAGGGTGGTCTTTGTCCAGAAGACACTATTGTAAGAAACCAAAAAGACTAAATAACTGCACCCTTCTGAATTAGCTTTGAAAACAAGAATTAGTCTTAATTTTAGGTGGTCTTAATAGCGGAATTTCACTGTATTTATAATAAAAGTAAATGTTGTACAATCCGTATGAAGTCCAAACCTTTAAGGCATTGTTAGTTTCATTGTCGCAGACATCTGCCACGCAGCAGCAGCAGTATCAGGATCAGAAAAGTCTAAAATTTGCAAAGTTTTCTAAATATTTATGATACACTCTTCTACCACTGATTGTTTTCAATAATTGATAGCTCTGATTACGCCCGACGAAATAGACACCAAGTGATGCCAGACAAGAAGTATCTTTTATTCATAAAGAAACTGTCTACAGGGAATCGATAATAGATGCTTGTTCAAACTGTTTAACACGCAACAAATTGGAAACATATTTCAAGGAATGTAATGCTATCCTTCGTGGCCATGGAAATGACATAATAAGATTTTTTTTTTTTTTTTTTTTTGGTTTGGGTTTTACGGCCCTTTCAAGATTATTTCACTCATATCGAGCCGATCTTTAATCATAGGTGGGCGAAAACCGGAGTACCCGGAGAAAAACCACCTGACCTTCCGTTGCAGAACTTGGCGTCTCACACGTGACCCGAGAGAGGCTCGAACCCACGGCGGTGAGAGACCTAATGACTAAGAGTCAGCGCTCTTATCCACTAGGCCACGGAGGCCCGTTAACATAATAAGATATTGTGGTCTTTGATTGTTATATTTTTGTTGACATTTTATACCGCAAACAGGTTGTTACCGACTCGTTGAGGCGGTTCTTACGGCTACTAAACTGTGAATGCGTACATGACGGGTCGGGTTAGGGTGCAGTTTGATTTCCTTTGTCATTGTTTTCCTAAGGGCTCGAGTCGTAGTTGACAACTATTTGAAGAATATTTTCAAATAGCTGATTGTTTCCTGCTGTGTTGCTGATTAGGTCTTATTGTTGAGTGCTCCATAGACAAAGACATCGATTACACTGTGGGTTGTTCGGTATAAAAGCTAGCATCTGTCACGGGCATTGGCTGCACTGCAGTCGCGTAGGCTGTCAGTGTGTAACTTTTCAGATATTCTAAGATACGTATTCGCACAACCGAAGTACAAAGGTACTGAAGACTCCCAGTCATCACAGTAACATGTCCATGTAAATAAACAACCTTGTTATACTACGCCTTTTAGTCAAGTTTTTACGATTTGTTTCTATGCCGAAACATTCTTTGGTGCTCGTCGTGCAATCATGAATTCACCTTTTTTGCATTATCTGCAGTTTCCTAGTCTAAAAGTTATCAGTGTTAGGAAAACAGGTAAACAGACCCCCTGACCTTTCAAGGTCAGGGGGTCTGGTTACCTGTTTTTTCCAATATTGATAATGCATAAGCTGGGAGCCAGAACAAAATGCAAAATGGTGAATGGAGAAAACTATGTATATGTAGACCAATTCATACGCAGCGGCATTAACCTTCATAAGCAAACCCAACATATGATTCCAGTCCAAATTCTACCCTCTTATGCAACACTCTGACCTCAGCCGGGCGATATGAACAACGTGCCCATTTTCTATAAATAACCTTTACCTGGAGTGGTAGCTGAAGAGTTTCAGTGCTTAAGCTATCATTTGAGACTGTCCTGATCGCATTCATTATATTGACTTGACAAGTTTCTGAAAATGCCTGGAATCACAAGAATAGTTGTGTCATTCGTATCATAATTTGTAAGGTCAAGTGTGTTAAAAATTAAACAGAATATTTGTTCAATATGTTTATTCTTCCAGTAATCTTGTTTAGGTTCCGTCATTAATTTGTTTAAAGATTAAATGAACACACTTTCTCCGCTATAAAGGTATAGGACCAATATTTCAAAAACTCAGTCCATGAAACGACTGCTATGTACGACTAAAGCCATTGGCCCCCGCCTATCGGGGCTTGGAGAAATAGATTTGGCTGCAAGATGCTTCCACGCTCATGAGTATGGTATAACTCTTTGACGGACAAAGCCTTCCTAGGCACATATAAACCCTATTGGTTTCATTGGGCGTCATGGCTTGAGATGTTGTTTTATCTCAATGTCGGGTAAAATCCCACAAAATTGGAATCAACGTCTCCAAAATGACCTAAATAGTTTTGACGGGGCCGTTAAACCTAAATTCAAACAAACGAAAAACGAGTACCCCAAACGTATGTTTTGGAGCAGAAATATCAGAAATAATGTATAACCTTCTTAATAAGCTTTTCTCTATTATGACGTGGGTTTTACATTACGAAAACATTCTTATGCAAATACATTGTAAACTTAACCGCCGAAAAAAAAGATGAAAAATTATGATATTTTTTTATTTCTGCTCACAATATATAGATTGCGGGTACTCGTTAGAACCGCCTGATGAGGCGGTTCTAACGAGTACCCACAATCTATATTTTACAGCAGAAATAAGGAAAAGAAGGTTTACCCCTCTAAACCCCAGTTTTACTATATGAAAGTGGGGTTCAAGGGGGTCAAAGTCATATAGGTGTGTTTTTGTGATGAGAAGGGCGTTCAATTCACGGATTTGTTAACATAATGAACAATTTTATTTCTTGAACCATGAAAGATAGCGTTATACATGTATTTCATGGTTATAATATTAAAAATGACTTACCGTTCGTTTTTATGCCCTAATTTATAGTAAAGGGAGTTTTTATTGAGATGAAGCCCATTATTTTGTTATAAAAGTTTACCCACTTCTCGACATAAAATACAGAGATTTAATATTTTGAGTGATGCTGGGATAGATATGCAGCGAGTTTTAAGTACAAGATACAAGATATTTATTACGAATTTTCGGCTCACATAGGAGCATATACAGATGTATCATAATGTAACTATACTAACAAATGAATAATCTAGGAAAGAGTTCCAAATGACAGATCCTCAAAAGAAAGCCAAAAACAATAGAACAAGACATATATGACCTGTATGATTTAGAAAAGGTTGCTTTTCATAAACCTGTATCAACCTATTCCCCCGGTATGTTTTCACTGGTGCATTCATTTTTAACAAGGTGCCCACCATAAGCCCCCGAACAAAGTGGCCCAGAGCATACAGCCAGTACCCTCCCGGATCATTTAAGTAAACAAGATGTCTTATTTAATAGTCTTGAGATGTTCTTTGTTGTCTGCCATTATCAAGCATTTTTGTGTTTCACTTTTAAAAGGTCTCACTTCGCATAAGGCACCGGAATTGTAGGGATATATTTTTAAAGATTTTAAAGACTACCATTACGTGATAAAGTGCATTTTTCACATCTCCAAAATGGCCATTTTTCTGATGAAAATCCGTCACATTTTTCTTATAAATACTGCAAACATAGGTTGTGGGTGCTCTTTAGAACCGCCCTTGAGGCGGTTCTAACGAGTACCCACAACCTATATAAGAAAAATAATGTATACCCACTTAAACCCTAGTTTTCTCTATATAAAGTGGGGTATAGGGGGGGGGGGGGTCTTCATTTCACGGACTTGTTCACGTGATGCGAATTTTAGTTTCAACCGTCTCATCTGGCGCCTCAGTGAGACACTTCTCAGTACGTCATGGCTGTCAAACCACCATTCTAGATCTACGTTTTGTGAAAAAATTAAGTAAAAAAAAAAACAAAACATTCAAACTTTATCTGAGTAGCATTTTACTGCTTTCAGATAGCATCCTAAAGATTTCGGCTTTGCCATTAATATTCGCTTCATGGACAAAGTTGCAGATATCCCAAAAGATTGTGGCTTTGCCATTCGCTTCATGCCTTGGACAACCTTTTTTCATTTTGATTAGACTATCAGTCCGTCTGTTGATACTTTGAATGGCAACTATTCGGGGATTTGCATTGACACATTAAAATGTATAGGTATTCCACCAGAACAACTGGGGCAGGGATGGTGGGAGGGTGGGGGTGGGGGGGGTCTTTCTCATGGAAGGAGATTGCAAGCAAGCAAACTTGTCATATTGGCATGTAAATTGCCTCAATTGCAAGAATGATATATTCAGTCACCAGAAGTTATTTGCTGACGTGGTTTAAGCTATAGTCTCGAGGGTAATATTGCACCCCTGTCGACAGTGTCTCACAAGGTATTGTCAGTTCACAGTTGGAAAATTTAGCTCTCCAAACAGCGCCACACTATATTTAATACTGAAAAATATTATTTACCCCGACTGTTCTGTTATTGTGCTGGTAACAATAATTTGTATGACATATTACATCGTCTTTTTCCGCTAAAATATTTTTGTTAGCATTAGGGTATATATGATATAATGAAACACGTCATGAGAAATCCTGTTTCTGTCATTTGCGAACAGCAAAGACGCTGAGCAGCCTGCGCGCATGCGCAGGCTGCTCAGCGTCTTTGCTGTTCGCTGATTGGAAAGTACAATGCCTCTTATTTCTATGCCTAAGATTTCAAGATCTTTGCTGATCTGTGTAACTGAACAGGCCTGATTGAGTCTGCTATGGTCGCGAACCCTGAAGACGGGCTTTTTCTTGATATGTATAATGACCCATATAATGGAGTCTTTCAGGGCTCTACAATACTGGAGTCATTGATTTTCAAAATCTTGAATTATGTGCCATCCTTCCCAGCGTGCACAGGTCGTGTATGCAACGTCGTATCAACGTCGGTGTAACATAACGTTGCATCGTTGTTTTTAAACCCATGCAGTTGGTTCGATTCTCAACAGGGCGTCTGAGCAACGTCGCATCATCGTCAATGCAACGTACTGACGTTGTCTACACGTTGTGTGCAATCTGATAAATCGGTGGTTCGTCCGCCCCCATTTATCTTTGCACGGAAGCAAAAACACGTCATGCTTTTTGTGAACAAGATGCCGGGTAGCGCAGGGCACTATGTGGTTATGTTATTCGATCAATTTCGGGCCTGAAGAAATAGATTGGAGGAGCTGAAACCGACCGCACATGAGTATTGGTAAACTGCTTAGAGGGTTCTAAGCCTGCACAAGCAAAGTAGCGCGAGTCGGGCCGTCCTTGCATATAAACCCTATTGGTTTCAGTGGGCGTCAGGGCTTGAGATGTCTTTTCATCTCAATGGCGGGTAAAAGTCATTAAGCCCCGTTGTGATCGATCTAGATTGATCATGACGAACAGCAGACATTAGACAATGGCGGTGTGCCTACAATTGTAGGAAATGTAAACAGATGCGGATATTCCACTCTATTAGAACTCTATTGTACTCGAAAGAGTTTAGTTTTTCAAAACGCCAGAACCATCCATGAATAAATAGTTGTACATTCGTTGTAAACAAAAAGATATGATTCCAGAAAATTTTCGGGTTCCCTGCGGTTCGTAAATTGACTGTTCACTGTTGGAGAAATACGTTTCAACGCGGATGAAATCTTGTTATAATAATAATAATAATAATAATAAAGACTTTATTTACAGTGGGTGACACAATTAGCTACAAGCTACTCTTCCTTGAGGCCCACTTAACAAACTATATACACAACAACAAACATAATAAATATACAAAATACACCATACCATCACGAAAACACCCCTCTTCAAACATGTTGAAAAATCTTTACCATAAAAAATGAACATTTTCATATAAAAAAATTCCGACATGTTTGCATGTTCGCTCACAAAAAAACAGAGCACAGGAACCCGTAAGAACCGTCTCGGCGAGGCGGCTCTTACGAACACCAACAATCCCTGCTCCCCAGCAGAAACAGAAAAAAATAGATAAATAATGTGTACCCCAGCAAACACAGGCTTTACCATATAAATATAAGAAGTGGGTTTAAGGGGTCAAGTATATAAAGACGTGTTTCCGTGATGCACTGATCAGCATGCTACCATAGCCATACGTGGAATAGTCTATCTGTGTAGATCTGGTTGCCACAACTCTTTCCTTTTTTAAGAAATAAAAAAGGAAGTCTACAGGACTAACCAGGTTTAAGAAAAACTAAATATAAAGAACTCAGTTTCGTGACCCGCCCTTACCGAAAAAAAAAAAAAAACGAAATGCAAGAACGAGCCCCGCTTTCTGAGCAGCATGTACAACATTTTAACGCAGAAATCAAGCAACAAATAAATACTTTTCCACACAGAGCGTTCTGAGCAGCATGTACAAAATTTTACACTCAGAAGTCAAGCATAAAATAAATACTTTTCCACATGGAGACACTCACGCAGGCTATGGATTAGAAAAACATCTCGCCACACACACACACGCACACACACAAACACACACAAAAACACAAAAAAAACCACAAGAACTTCACTTACTTTTCATCCATTTGATGCATCGGTTATGAAAAGTTGACACATTATTTGACAGTTTTATATATTCTGGTAAGATATTCCAAATTAATGTTCCGGAGTAAGATATGCTAAATTTGAATAATTCTTTGTTTGGTTTCGGAATAACAAAATTGTTATTCGAAGATGACCTTAAAATACGAGTTTCATTATCGACGACCGTTGGTTCGAACATATCACAAATGTATGAAGGTGCTTCCTTCATAAAAACTTTATACATAAATTTAGCCTTCCTTAAGAATATCCGTTCATAAATTGTTAAAATTTTGATAGAATTAAAACTACTAACCATATCATCTATTTCATAGTTGAGGATAATTCTGCAGGCCCTTTTCTGGAGTCTGTAAATTTTTGAAAGATTTCTTTGCGAAGTATTGCCCCATATAATATTACAAAAGTCTAGATGAGGCTGTATATACGCTTTGTAGAATTTTACCCTGTTTTCAATAGCTAGATATTCCTTAATTTTAGAGAGTAGCCACAAGTAAGAAGACACTTTTTTGGTTACGAAATTTATATGGTATGACCATGTTAGGTTATTATCTACATAAACACCAAGTACCTTATCATAAGAAATCATCTGAAGAGTCACATCTTTATATTTCAAGTGCAATGTATCATTATCTAATTTACTTCGTTTTTGTGAGGTTGTTATGAGCATAACTTTGGTTTTAGAAGAATTTATCAACATACCGTTGTGTTTGCACCAGACATCTAAATTTAAAAGTGCCTTTTGAAGATTTGTTTGTACAGCCTCTTTTGAAATGTTAATATCAAATAACGTCGTGTCGTCAGCATACATGTCTGTTGTAACATTATTTGTATATAGAGGAAGGTCATTAATAAACATTAAAAACAAAAGTGGACCAAGTATTGAGCCTTGCGGCACGCCATGTAAGATAGATCTATGATCCGATAAAACATTGTTAACTGATACTCGTTGTGTGCGATTCATTAAATATGACGAAAACCAGTTTAAGGCTTTTTCACTAAGGTTATATAATTTTAGCTTCTGTAGAAGAATAGTATGATTTACAAGATCGAAAGCCTTTTTGAAATCGACCAAAACTACACCGACCAATTTGCTATTATCCATTGACTGAAGCCACCTGTCAATCATGTTTGCCAGAGCCGTTTCACAAGAGTGGGCGGATCTAAAGCCAGACTGAGTTGGGTGAAGAAGGTTATGCTCATTAAGATAATTCATTAATGACATATGAACGTGCCTTTCAAGAAGTTTAGATAAAACAGGGAGAATAGATATTGGTCTATAATTATTTACGTCATCGCATGGTCCATTTTTGTGCAGGGGTGAAACTTTAGCATCTTTCCATTTGTCGGGAAATAATGATTTTTGAATGCTGCAGTTGCAAATAAAAGTAAGAGATTCTGCAATTTCCGAAGCTGCGATTTTCAAAAGACGGGGCCCAATATTATCAGTTCCCGTTGCCTTTGTTGTATCTAGCGATTTAAGAAACTTTTTAACATTATTTACTTCTAAGCATGGAATATTAAAATCAACATTATTTTGAATTTTGCTCCTACAAAATGCCTGTAGTTTTTCGTGATTTGAAGGAAGTATAGGCTCTTTAATACTTTCGGCTACTTGTACAAAAAATTTATTAAAAGCATTTGAAACCTCTTCCGAATTTTCTGATAAAACATCGTTAATTTTTATTTGTAAATTAGATTTTGTGTTACATTTTTTACTGGCACCGACTTCTTTAAATAATTTCCAGATGCTATTGGGATTATTATTTTCCTCAAGAAACGCTTCATAGCGAGACTTTTTTGATTTACGTATCAAAGATGTCACTTTGTTTCGCCAAACTTTAAATTGGCCTTCCTCACCAATAGCCTTAAATCTGTCCCTTGTCTTAATTGCATCGATTATTTCAGGAGACAGCCACTGTGGCTGCGTTTTATGCTTTACACGGTGTTTTTTAATAGGAATATGTTGGTCTACTATGTCTATAAATAAATAATTCCATGCATCTAATGCGTCATTAGGGTCATCAAAAATTTTGATAGTGTCCCATGGAACGTTTCGGAGGTCTTCGATAAAATTGTTTTCATTAAATGTTTTGAAAGACCGATAAGAAATTGTATAGTGTTGTGATTTAGGGACATGTAAGTTAATTTTACGGGTGAAAAATACAGGAAAATGATCGCTTAAACCCAGCTTAGGAACACAAATATTTGAGCAGTTTTCTTCAATATTACAGTAAATGTGATCTATTAATGTGGCTGACCTTGACGTTACTCTCGTTGCTTGATCTACCATTTGATTTAGACCAAAAGGGGCAATAAAATCGAGCCAATTTCTTTTGATGTTGTTGTTTAATAGGTCCCTGTTAAAATCACCCAAAATAAAAAACTCTTTTTCTTCTCCGAGCACAATATCCAAGCAGTTTTCAAAATGCTCATTCCATATTATAGTTGAGCTGGGGTGTCTGTACATGAAGCATACTAAAAAAGATTTACAGTTTGTGGGGCATACTTCTAGCCAAACACACTCAAGGTCATTTGATTCCAAATCATTGCGTCTTTTATATACTATACTTTCCTTTATATACACAATAATACCGCCCCCACCTTCAAGTCTGTCTTTTCTTATTGGTTTTTGGTAACCGTCTATATGAAACACATTTTCAGGGTGACTGTCCTTCAATTTACTTTCACTTATCCCAAAAATATGAATCAGATTATTTTCTGACGTTAACATTAATTTCACTTGATCAATTTTACTACAAAGTCCTTGTATATTCAAATGTCCAATACGCATGCCTTTACCGTTTAAGCCAAGATTTAAAGCATTACAATCATTATTTAAAACAGAACAAGACTCTGAAATAGAAGCAGGACTTTGCATATTTGTATTACATTCATTATTTGAGACAGAGCTAAAATCTGAAATAAGAGAATCTGAAATAAAGGTATGGCTTTGCATATTAGACTGTAAAGAATTGCTTGATTTTGCGACAATACTATCACAATTTTCGGCAGATAAAGAACTCAATAAGGATACATGACTGATGTTATCATTATCATTCTGGGCACTCAAGGAAGATGAGTTAAGAAAACGAATAGTATTAGTGTGCGCATGTAAATTTGTGGATTGGTTAGTAAACAAAATATCTTTATCATGCAATTTTAAATTTCTATTCTCATTTCCCGCAGTTTGAAAATAGTTATTTCTGCAGGGACACATACTTTGTTCATTGTCACAGTTCTCACATATATCCGTTAATACTGAAAAGAAATTAAAAGTTCGAATATCAGTATTCATGGTTGTGGCATCTTTGCCAAAATCCTAAATGTTATTTTCACAAAGAGAGCTTTTATGCCCATAAAAGTGACAACTATGGCATTTTAGCTGATTTTTGTGACGGCAATGCATTGTTTCATGATTGCTTTCACCGCATTTTAGGCACTTCACGCTCCTATCGGTTGCACCCCGTCCTCTCGGTTTGAGAAAATGTCTTCGATGGCTAGCACGATTGGCACCATACCCTGACCTCCGCGGAAAGTTACATTCATCAAAATCGAGAACGATGCTGTTGATGTCATCCAGTACCCTCATAAATCGTTTTATTCCCGATGGATTGATATGGATAGAGTCAGATTGATAAAAACGTTCGCAAACATTTCCATCCTTCTCATGAAATGCAGAGTAGATATCAGCCAATGTGTGCCCATGTTCCCTAGCGAGTCCATGAATGATATCATTAAACTGAGCATTTTCACAGTCTTGAACGTCTCTTCTAGGACCTATATTACACACAGTGACTTTGCAGTTGGCATTTTCCTTCTTAATATGTTGGAGTAACTGGTCGTATTTCTCTTCAAAAAGTTCAAGGTCACTGCCGTTTGCGAGGTCATTACCACCGATATATATTATCACAGAAGAAAATGTTTTCAAATCAAACATTTTGATATCACTCAAAATAGTGTTAATTTTAGCGCCTGACACAGAATGCTTGTGTACATTGCGCTGTAGTCCCTTTAAATTTATTCCATGTAGGATCGAGTCACCAATCAAAAGCATATTTGAAGATTTATTAATATTATGGCTATTACTCTGAGTAATTTCTTTGGTACTGATCCTTTCCTTTGTCCGTAACTGTCGTGTCGTACTTGACTGACTGGTCTTTGTAACTGTTTTTGGCGGCCTGATGTTCGTAGGTTGGTCTTGTTTATTTTTAACATTTTCCCCCGCCTTACCTTTTTCTGTGCTATGCTCCTTTTGTTTAGTAACATTTTTGTTGATATTCTTATGAACATGAAAATAAGCCAACAAAATGTTGATCCACTTAAACCCCATGGCACTTCTGTACAGTAAAACTGGGATTTAGAGGAGTATACACTATATTTTTCTACTCAGAAACATAGTGTTGGTACCCGTTAGAACCGCCTCAACGAGGCGGTTCTAACGAGTACCCACACTGTATGTCTTGAGCAAAATTGTGAAAACAAAATAATTTATGTCTGGAAATTCTAAATGTTCTTGGTGGTAAAATTCTCAATACATTAGAATAAGGCGTGTTTTCGTACTGGTATTTTTTAGATTCCAACATCTCTAGCTCGTTTACCATGGCTGATTCGAATTCGTTCTTGATTACGCAGCGAAGTTTTTAGCAACGTGTGGGAAATGGTGATGATTTATGTAAATGTTCCACCTTTGTTTTGGATATGTTCGTTGAGTATACTCGTAAGAACCGCCGAGATACAACTATAAGTCGATTGGATCTTATGAATGCAGATTTTAAAGAAAAACGACAGGCTACTTTAATCTACCCCGATAGTACAAACGTCAAAAGGGCATTTTAAAAAGAGTTCGAGCCATTGAAATTCCACTCTTCGACATTATGTAACACCTTTAGATACTCGTATCTTTAAGACCCCGTGAAACGCATGCATTTTCAGCGATGTCTTCTGTTTTACGCTGTATTTTTTTTTTTTTTTTTTTTTTTTTTTGTTGTTGTTGTTTTAAAATCCGATGGTTTAACAAAACCTACCAGAATACTTCCCTGTTATACCGTACTTACCTAGCTGTGCTCTTGTAGGCTGCATTATAACGTCAAAGATTTTTGGGATTCATGCAGAATTAACTTTAAATGAAAGTACTCAAGACTTGATTATCTGCATGCAGATTTTATGATCCATTGGAAGCGATGAAGAGCAAACTATGACGTCACCAGATTTTGTGTGTTTTTGTAAACCTTGTTTTGTAATCGAGCTGCCTGGCCAAAGCTGTATGGTGCTAGGTGTGCTTGTGTGCCCGAGTTTTTCTATATCGTAAATCTCCTAAAATTCGGGCACCTTGATGACTTGCTGTAATTCTCCTAAAATATTAACAAATTTGTTAAGTCCAAAAAGTGGAGATCGAATGGCAAGCAGTGTAGACCCTGATCAGACTGCTCCTTCAGTAGCAGTCTGATCTGAGTCTGCACTGTTTGCTTAGGCCTGTCTGTCCAAACACTTACGTTCAGTACGGTATTTAAAGGTGGGGTTAACTGGGTCCTTATTTCACATACACGTACTTGCTAGCATTATCACTGTTATTGTATCCTAAATAGTATGACAGACATGTTTTTCACATTATCACATGATCAGCTAGTTCTGGCTGCTAATGATTCCTCATTATCGCTGCTCAAAAAGAGCATCCTTTTATAAGGATGGCGCCTGTTACATATTGATGCCATATTAAATATAATGCTTACTCTGTCTGCTTGCATAACTGGTGTTAATGATGGCAAAACATAACGATATCTGTCCACCGTTATGCTATAAACAAAGTATATATTCGCTGTAATACTGCATTAAGGAAAACTTAAGCTAATATTGTATATCTACATTGTTGAATACAAACAGTCATCCGAGAGAATTTATCCTGTCTTTGATCTTATTATAGGAAAGTGCCACCCTAAAGGTGGATTGGCACACTAACACATTTCCGTTTTCTTTTTCTTCTTCTTCTTCTTCTTCTTCTTCTTCTTCTTCTTCTTGAGAATTTAGCTTTCGAGACTTCCTGTTTTCTTTTGCTGTCTTAGAAGGGTCTATACTACAGTGGCAGTTTGTTTGTTTTTTTCGGTTGGAACAGCCCTCTGTCAAAGGTGATAACAAGCCCGTGCGACACGGAGCATTTTTCACATCTCCAAAATGGCTATATTTCTGATACAAGTCCGTGATATTTGTCTTGTTTATACTGCAAGCATAGATCGGATTCTATGTCTTTGAGCAGAAATAAAAAAAAACAACATCGTAAACCCCAGTTTTCTGTATATAAAGTGGGGTGTAGGGGGTGTTCATTTCACAGACTTGTTTACGTGATGATTTGGAAAGAATGAGGTCGCTCAGCACAAACTCCCAAAAGGGAGCAAAGTCTTCGTGATAAAAACAGTGAGGGTTGGCATTGTAGCGGTAAAAAGAAGTTGTCCCTCCGACCCAGCGGAAGTTTCAAAATAGCGACTTTCCTTCTCCCACACGAAGACGCACTACGAAGAATCACTACCAAGTTTGGAAGAGAAATAAGAAACACATGCCACAATTTTTCATCAATGGATGTACAGCTTCGATGGCTCGAACACCGATGGCTCGTTTGCCATGTATGAGTCGAACCCATTCTTGAGTCCCTAGCGAAATCCTCTACAGTGGGGGATAATTAAGTAGATTTTAGTCTTTTATCTTGCAAATGTATGCTGTGTGTACTCATTAGAATCGCCTCGATGAGGCGATTCTAATGAGTACACACATCATACATATTCATTATAGAAAACCGAAAAGATGTCTAAAAGTATGTCGTTATGCCTCCTGACAGTAACCTCAGTGACCCAACTACCCCTGTCTCGAACAGATTTTCGAGGTCCCAAAGGTGTTCGAGCCATTGAAGTTCGACTGTATATGTAAAAACACTTCTCTCGCTTTAAGGCGTGTCGACCCACCTGAAACACTTATCATAACCAAATAAGAGCGTGCAAACAAGTTGATGGACTGGACTATCACATTATCATTGCCTAATCATTGGAATGTAAACAAAGGCAGACAACCAGTCAACAGATCAATAAAGCTAGTCCCTACAAACTATAACATTTATATGTTGTATTCGTATCTGTTCTCCAGTGCACGATACAGGCAAACGTAATTAAGTAATTTACTGATATCACCGATGGACCGATCCCAGCGCGGACCCCGGAGAGAGCACCTGACCTACTTAGCACTTAGCTCTCGAGCGAGATGTGGAGTCACGAGTCTCACGACTGATAGTCGGAATCGGCAAACTTTCTATGCTCACTTTTAGACCGGCGTTCAAACTTCAAATGCACAGTGTCTCTATCTTTAGATGCACCGATTCGGACCGGGCCTGGTAAAGTTGCACGTTCACCTTTACCGCGCATGGAGCCAGCCCCAGCAGCACTGTAAAACTTAGTCTGCTGAGGTTGGCGACAGACTCCAGGCCTTGTCCGGACCTTTCCCTGCTTTCATGAAGCTCAGACATGTTGGTAAGCAAATTAAGGACATGGCCCGACTGCAAAAGGACTTAAGATAGACCAGGACGGACGGGTTTGGAGCCGAGCGACGACCTAATGGGGGAATAGGTGGGTCACCGCGTGACAACGGAGATATACTAGCCTGGATCCGCCCCCTCCGACGACCCGCGACACGGGGCCACTAGAAACAAACAAACAAAAATTCAGCATACTGACACGGTAAAGTACGTTTGGCTCCACTCGAGCTTATCCATTTTGGTTAGTTCATTCAGTTGCTTTTTTTTTTTTAATTCATTTGGCAAATCTCATAGTCATTAAGGCGCTGTGGTCGCTTGTCAGTCTTCCAGTGGGACTTGTATTTTGTTGAACGACCCAACGAGGCGTCGTTTTAGCTTTGATCATGAGCGATCGTTTCGCATTTTGAATTTTAATGTCCTCGAGGTATTGTTGAGGTTTAGCCCGAGTAAGTGATGGTTGCATTCAGTTAGGTTATGCATGTAATGTAACTCTTGTGAATAAACAAACCATGAATATTGATTTTCACACTTTTAAGAAAATATCAATAGATATGTCAATATTAGCGAAAACAACTTGTGAAAAAGACGTTTTTTTCTGCCGAATCCTTGTTACATTGATGGTACTGGTTATATTGTGTATAGGTTGTGGGTACTCGCCTCAATGAGGCGGTTCTAACGAGTACCCACAATATATAGTTTGAGCAAATATATGGAAGATAAATGATGAATACCCCTGTACACTCCACTTTTCTCCCTATAATATGTTGAGAGGGGGTTTCTATTGCACGGACATAATTTGATGTGTATTTCATAGCGTCTGATTATAATTACATACGGTTGCTGCGGGCCAAAGTATGCAAATACTTTCAGTCTTTCAGCATAAATAAGAAGACACTGTCACACATGATGCAAAATCCTGCAAACCCCATTGTCATGGTATGAATGATATATATAAGACTATATATCGGGGCTTGAAGAATATGTAGGCTGCATGATGCTTCTACGCAAAGCTGAAACTGACCGCAAAGGAGTAATTGTAAACCCCTTAGAGGATCTAAACCTGCTCAGGCAAAGCAGTGCGAGTCAGACCGTCCATGCTTATAACCTTACTGGTTTCATTGGGCAGCAGGGCTTGAGATGTCATTTCATCTCAATGTCGGATAAAAGGTCCACAAAATTGTAAGCAACGTCTCCAAAATGACCTATACAGCCTTGCCGGGGACGTTAAATTTCAAATAAACAAACAAAACTTTATACTGCTTTCTCACATCCCAACTGTTGGTAGCCCGTGATACGTTATGAAATTCATGGACCTTTTCTATCGGTGGTTTGTACACCACGTTAACAAGTGCATGAATAACACCAAAAAGACGCAAATTTATGTACATGTAGATAAAGGAGGCATTTGCTAGTTCGAAGCCTCCGTACTTCAGTGGTCAAGCTACTCGCCTTATAAACCAGGGGTCGTAGGTTCGATTCTGGGCTTCTCCGGACTTTCAGATGAGCTTTTAAACCAGTGTACCATGAATGACCTCCCCTGATACTATATGACCTTAGATGTTAGTAGGGCGTAAAGCTCAAACCAAACAGACTATGGTGCATGTGCGCAATGATTTCTTTCGCTCAAAGCCTCAATGAAATTACCATCACGTGAACAAGTCCGTGAAATAAACACCCCCTTACACTCCACTTTATATAGAGAAAACTGGGGGTTACGGGGGTATTATTTCTTTTTCTTATTTCTGCTCCAAGACATAGGTTGTGGGTACTCGTTAGAACCGCCTCAATGAGGCGGTTCTAACGAGCACCCACAACCTATGTTTGCAGTTTGGAGTAGAAATAAGAAAAATATCACGGATTTTCACCAGAAAAGTAGCCATTTTGGAGATAAGAAAAAATGCACTATGTCGCACGGGTGTGTTATCGTATTGAGGACCCCAAATGGCGGTACTTTGAGTTGGTTTTCTCTGTACGAAGTACATGTATTTATCTGATATGCTGTTTTGTCGTAGAACACATATTGTCAGAGCCCCAGGCTATGAGATAGTGAAATTTTGACAGGGACCATAAATTATGGCTCTTTTGACCGCGAGTGACTGGAGATATGCGCCATATATTTCAGCGTGTATAGGTTTATTATGCAGAGAAAATATGAAGTATAAATTTTTGATTTAAATTGTTGGAAAGATAAATTATTTTTTTCTGATAAGAACCCTATTTGCCTTTGTGTACCAAACATAAAAACGGATAGCTTAGAAAGCATTCAAATTAGATCTTCTCCTCGCCTTGAAAACGAATTTGTCAAAAATATATTTTATGTCATGACTTTTCAATGCTTAGTCGGCAATATTTTTGTGCACCGAATTCCGTACAATGTATCATTTTGCTACCTTTCGAAACGTGGCGTGCTGCAAAATGTTGCGTTTATCCACCGGAAACTACAGCGGTAGCCCAAGGGAATTAAATGGATTTCATACGTGTTGCTGAAGGGGAAATGAGGCACATTTAGAATAACATATTTACTTTGTGAGGAGCACACTCCTTTTCGTTTTTAGGAAAGCACACAGATCCCTTCTCCTAACATTCATTCACACATAAAAAGGCATTCAAATTAGGTTTTCTCCTCGCTGAGGCAATTCTAACAAGTATCCACAATATATACAGGGGACCCTCGTTATATTGACAGTATTTGTTCCCTATCATTGTGTCGTTATAAATATTTTGCCGTTATAAAGAATCAGAGTGAGGAGTATGAAAGGTAATAAAAGCCAGTTTCTCCGTTATTCCTAGTTCTCCGCCGTATCGGAAGATATGACCTACAGCTGATCTAGAAGTAGTGGTTGAGAAAATCGCTGTTGTATCTGCTTCTTGAGTTTAGACAAGCTAGCCTGTCCGTTGACAGCTCTTGGATTCATTTCAGTCTGAAAATATCGAACAATAACTATGCAGCTAATACCAGCGATTATGTAACGTAAGATTTTAATGCTGAATCTTAGGTTTAGTACGTGATTGATGGCGATATAAAACATGATTTCATGTCGATTCCGATGTCTGCGAGGAGAAATGAACCTTGTTTAACTGTAGTTTTATTGTCGTGTTCAGTCTTTATGAACTGGCCATTTAAAGCCAATTGCGGAAGCACTCCTTGCGGAATGACTTTTATTTTCTCAGCTGATATTTCTTATCCAGATGTATTTCCACAAATTACATAAGTTCAGACTTGATATGACAAACACCGGATGACCCGAAGTAGGGAACCCATGGCGATAGCAGCAATAACACGCTTTCAGCTAGTCATCACGAAAACACGCCTATATAATTTTGACCCCATTGAACCCCACTGTTATATACATTGTATTATATAGTAAAACTAGGGTTTAGAGGGGGCAACCTTATTTTTCTTATTTCTGCTTTAAAATATAGATTGTGGGTACGCGTTAGAGCCGCCTCATCGAGGCGGTTCTAATGAGTACAAACAAACTATATTTTGAGCAGAAATAAGAAAAAAATCGCAATTTTTCATCATAAAATTTTCATTTTTTTTCGGCGATATTTGTGTAGGTGTTTTCATAATGTCGTATAGTACAGCTATTTCATGGTAGTTTCAGGGCATAGTCAGGTCTATTGCCCCGAGATGCTGTGGATGACCTGATGGACTATTGCACCGAGTGGTAATAGTTTGGACTATACCCAAAACTGCAACAAAATAACCTGTTTTATTAACCCAGTCATTCATCTTCGTTTACCGACGACGGTGACGAAAGTCACGTGAGCTGGGTTCCGGCTTTACATCCGGCTTTACTTTCCGGCCCTACAACATAGTGTAGATTATATTTTCTTGTCCTTTGGGATCATTGACTCCATTGTGGATTTTTGAAAATATCTGAGGGTCACTGATGAGGCCTAATTGGCCGAAACTAGCTAGTATTGCCCAGAAAATATGTACACTCTATATTTTTCACTTCTGTGGTGTATTCTTTGCTTCCAAAGGATAACCCTTTTATAGAACATATTTAACTTCACTACAGCTGGTGTGTGGGAATGTTTGGCGGCGGTAAAACGTCTCCCTGCCCTACATCATAGTGTAGATTATATTTTCTTGTCCTTTGGGATCATTGACTCCATTGTGGATTTTTCAAAATATCTGAGGGTCACTGATGAGGCCTAATTGGCCGAAACTAGCTAGTCTGGCCCAGAAAACATGTACACTCTATATTTTTCACTTCTGTGGTGTATTCTTTGCTTCCAAAGGATAACCCTTTTATAGAACATATTTTATTATTTTCCACACCTAAAAACAACGCCTGGATGAAAACCATTTCAACTGGCCAATAGAAAATCATTTCATGTTGGAGATTGGTAGAGCAGTGTCAATGAAAATTATGAAACCGAGGATCGGCTTTGTCTGTCAGTCTTCGTGTCTGTCCGTTACAACCTTATCAGCTAGGCTTTTGAAATTGTGGAAACACTTTGGAACCAATACGGAGATGACCTGATGAACTTTTGATGAAATTCATAAATATTTGACATAAAAAAGTTAATTGTGAGGTAAAATTTTGGCCATCCGTAGGGACAACCATGCAGTTGGGGTATTAAACCGTATAATGTTTTAAATAAATACCAGCTCTAGTAGTGACAAGCGAGATAACATATACTTAATGGGGTCAGGACATCTGGACATTGATTCTCACTGAATAAGTTTTAAAAGACTGGGTTTGTTTAATCATAGATAAGTCGAGGTGAAATCAGGTATTTCATAAAACGTGTGTATACAGTTTAATCCAACATCCTCTTTAGAAGGCATTAGCGAACTGTTTACATTTTAAATATGTCAAGATATGGTTCGAGCGGCCTGGAGCATGCAAAAGTGTGGTCGCATTTTGTGCATTATGCACACTAAAAAGTCATGTCATTCTCATAAAGATATATTCATCGATGTTCGATCATTGCCTTCACTTCTTGAAAAATAGAAGTGAAGGCAATGATCAATCATCGATGACTTCTTCAATCGAACTTAAGACATTCTTTCCTTACATACAGCATTCAAAGGAGTTTAAACGTCACGTGACCAAGTCCGTGAAATTACCCCCCCCCCCCATAACCCCACTTTACGGGGTTATACATTATTTTCTTATTTTTGCTCCAAATCACAGGTTGTGCGTACTCGTTAGAATGAGGCGGTTCTAACGAGCACCACGACCTATGTTTGCAGTATAAATAAGACAAATATCACAGATTTTCTTCAGAAAAGTAGCCATTTTTTGAGATGTGAAAAGTGCCCTATGTCGCAGGGGTATGTTATCGTGATGACTAGTCTTGTACATCAGTAGCACCATCCCGCAAAGTCAGATTCGGAGGGCCTATGTGCGTTTATTTGCATTTGGTAACCACGGTTAGCTTACGGACTCCAGATCACCTTAATGGTATTCGTTGTGCCTTAAAACTCCAACGAAATAAACGGGCGTCACGAATTAAGTATGTTTTGCTGTGGTAATCTAGTTTAACCCATTTAGTACCGGAAACCCCAAAACGGGTACCCTGGCAAACAGTGCAGGCCCAGATCAGACGCCGCAGAACGCGGCGTCTGATCAGGGCCTACACTGTTTGCAAAAAGTTCAGCCATTTTCTTAATCAGTTTTGAAGAAAACACAACCTGACAATGCACCCCTAAATTTTGAATTGAACTCCTGCTATATATTAGGAGGACGATTTCATTTGGTACAAAAAGGGTTAACCCGAAGAGTGATCAATCTTTCTTAGTTTGACGTATTGTTTTGCCGTGTGTTTAGCCGCAATGGATTAAGTTAGGGCTGGTTTCTATAAACTTTCCGTCTTCTGGAAAAAAGATCGTACCTTTTCTGCCACACAATCCTGTTTTGGGTGGGGTAATGCTGCGTGATATCCCCAATTTACATTTATCTATTTTATCCGGACGGAAAAAGTTTTTAAGATGTCCGAGTGACATAGCGACACTGGGGCTACCCGAAGACGAGGTCATTGTTAGTTTTTTTTCACTTTCTGCCTCGGACACGGTGCAATAACGACGAAAGCGGCCTGTACCAAGCAATCCTCGACAGCCTGAGTGTTTAGATTCCAATCGCGGCTATGGAACTTGGTCGATTTCGATCTGCAAATCATGTTCCATAGTCTGGCTGGGCACCTGTAAAAAAGGTATAGGAATTGGCAAAGGACAAGTTAACAGACCCCCAAAATCTATTCGCTATGTCACACTAATGGTGTTGATCAAAACAAAGGCTAGGTTAGACGTCTTTAACAATAAATAAATAAATACAGTAAAATTCCTATATTAAGACCACCTTTGGTACTGTTCAAAAGTGGTCTTTAAGACCACTTTTGAACAGTCCCAAAGGTGGTCTCTAAATAGGAGACACTAGGTGTAGAAAACACAATGAAACTTTCTCAATAAGCTCTGCCTTGATTTTAGGTGGCGGAATTTTACTGTAAATAAATAAATAAATAAATAAAATTAAATGCTGTACCAAGAAAAGTCCTATAGCAAAGCGTTGGCGATCAATTTTCCCCTGGGCTTTATTTTCTTCAAGCTCTATGTTTACTGTTGACATAAGCTTCAATTTGCTCGTATTTAAAAATCACTTTTAGTTAAATTCAAACCATTGGGCGGGTACAAGTATAAAAGGTTCCCCACTTGTGACTGTTTGATCACTAAATGATGGTCTTTTTCGAGCTACTACGGATAATTTGATCGGGTTCATAAAAGACTAATAGGGCGGGACTAGACGACAGGTTCATTCACTGCGGGACTATTTTCGCAAGAAAAAAAGAAAAGAAAAAAAGACATAAACAAACTTCATGTTTTCACAGACCAAGTCCTACATCATGGTTTTGTTTGTTTGATTTGAGGTTTAACGTCCCCGTCAACACTGTAAAGGTCATTTTGGAGACGTTGCTTCCAATTTTGTGGGACTTTTACCCGACATTGAGATGAAATTACATCTCAAGCCCTGTCGCCCAATGAAACCAATAGGGTTTATTAGCATGGACCGTCCGCCTCGCACCGCGGTTGCTGGACAGGCTTAGATCCTCTAAGCGGTTTACCAGTACTAGTGTGTGGGCCGGATTCAGCTCTGCGTGGAAGCATCGTGCAGCCCATATATTTCTTCAAGCCCCTATGGGCGGGGGCGGTCCTACATCATGGAGTCTAAATAGTTGTTTTCCTGATATTCTGGCATGTAAAACCGCGATCATGAAGATGTACACTTTAAATTCTGTTAGAACCTCATGTATAATACTGAAATGGTTATCGTCTCTTCTTCTTCATCTTCTTCTTCTTCTTCTTCTTCTTCGGTCCCCGCCCATCGGGGCTTGACGAAATAGATGAGCTGCATGATGCTTCCACGCAGAGCTGAAACTGACTGCACATGAGTACTGGTGAACCGCTTACAGGATCTAAGCCTGTTCAGGCAAAGCGGTGCACGTCAAACAGTCAAACCCTATTGGTTTCATTGGGTGACAGGGCTTGAGATGTCATTTCATCTCAATGTCGGGTAAAAGTCCCTCGAAATTGGAAGCAACGTCTCCCAAATGACCTATACTGTGTTGGTGGGGACGTTAAACCTCAAATCAAACAAAACAAACAGAATATTATCATTATTATTATTATTATTATTATTATTATTATTATTATTATTATTATTATTAATGTTTATAACTGAAGTTTTGACAAGTTCAGTGACAGAAATACAGTCTAAATTGAAAGTATGAGTTAAAATATTCTTTTTGCAACTGCAGAAAAAGATCTTCTCAATGTGCACATATCTTAATCGATTTCAAAGTTGGCAAACGTTTAATTCGTGATGATATGCCTTAACGACAATTTTATCTTGTTTCCGAGATACACGGCCTATCAGGGTCAAGATTAGCATGATAAATATGTTAAGTAGATTTAAAGCACTTACACAAGCAAGAGGATATGCATGTTATAAAATCCACTAGATAATGTTTTATTGAGAAGACATTCCCATGTGGAATAATGATTTTTTCATGGCTTTCAAAAGACCGCTGTTTTCACTCTATTTGTGTGCACAACTCATTGTAAGTTAATTCCATTTCTATAGATAAATGGGTATGCATTATCTTTCTTATTTTTGCTCCAGGTCATAGGTTGTGGTTACTCGTTAGAACCGCCTCGATGAGGCGGTTCTAACGAACATCCACAACGTATGTTTTGGGTAGAAATAAGAAAAATCACAAACTGTCATCAGAAATTTACCGTGTGTGTGTGTGCGTGTGCGGGTGCGTGTGTCCCCGGCTATTTCCGTGTAGTTTCGGGAACCTGTCGTTTGTCGGATAATTGAGCCGAAAGTCGTTCTGTGAAGAAAGACATACGGACGGAGTGGTTTCCAAGTTGTGGCCTTTCTTGGTTCCGTCTTGCTGCTACAAACAACAATTACACTGCATGTGGAAATGTCATCTTTTGACCAAAAGGCTTAGCGTCCTTATTTACTTATTTTTTTTTAAAATCAGGACCAGTTTCGAAGACGCCAGGATTCTAAATCCTGTTTAAAAATATTATCTAACTTATGATCACTGAAGCAAGAGTTTATAATGCTCAAGTACTATACACTTTCGAAATCAAGAGGCGGATTATCTGGTCGTACTATTTTCTTCCGCGCCGGTCTAATCCAGATAAGCCGTTTCACTACGAAAGAGAGAAAGTTTACAATAGAATACAACTAAAGAGAGTCAAGATCGTTTAATATCACTTCTGCTCCGTCTAAATCAACAACAGTTTGATCTACATTTGATCTTAATTCTACCGAGCTACCGTCTTTACTGCAATATTCAATAAAGCACTGTTCAAATAGTGCCAAACGCAGGCGATTTCCTGTATTTATCCGATATTGTCTAAGGTTTTAATATTTTATTGCAAGTTATCCAACATATATACTAAGCATTACCCCACCCCTCTCCACCAATCCTCCCACTGACAGATAGTTCTATCCCCACATCCACATCGGTATTTCCTGTTTTCCATTTGAATGTTTATTTTGGGTATTTAGTGAGGATTTTCACCTTATAGTTTTACAATATATACGACTGTTTGATTATTAACCCTAAAAGAGGCAAACATGATCGCAGCAGACCACTTTCTCAGCTTTATTTAATGTAGCGAAGAAAAATCAGGCTTGACATTTCAAGTGTCAAGCCTGATTTTCTCTGAAAACGAATTAAACTAAAATACTTGTAAATGCCGTCTGCTTCTTTCATGCTTGGCACGGCAGGGGTTAAATAATGTCCGGCTTAGACCAGCAACCTTATCCGCCAGTCCGAATGTCGCCTATTATCATTGTATATATCCATAAAACGCTCGCGGATTGGGATCGCTACATTTATCTATAACGAGGTCACCGCGGGAAGAGATACCTTTTGTATGCGCGAATCGAACACCCCTTGGAACTAAACATTGTTCTACACAGGACAATCAGAGTGTCAGTTCGATGTTGTGTGTACTCATTAGATGACCAGGTCGAGGCGATTCTGAGAACTGCAAAATAATCCTAAAATGTCCTTAGCCTTTACCTCTGTCTCTGCTAACTCAGCAGACGACATTTTTCGCAGAAAACAGCCATTGGCATTTCATGCAAATTATCTCCACAGAAAATTTGCATGAAATGTCAATTCCTGTTTTCCGGCTATTGCGACAAAAGGTTTGAAATGTTAATTCCAGTTTTCCGGGGAATATCCTTCAAAATGGCGTCTGATGAAGAAAATAGCCAGCATGCCGCGAGAGCGTTAATATGTTGATTTCTGGAGCTGCCTGGGAACTAAAGAAAAGTTAGAATCTGCCGTGGTAAACGAGTCACCGGTACTCGAGTCTTTTATTTTTCTCTACATTTTTCATTCCATCAGTATCATCAGGTAAACGAAGTCCGTATAATGAACACCCCTCTAAGCCACACTTTATACAGAGAAAACTTGGATGTGCGGGGGGGGGGGGGGGTATACATTACTTTTCTTATTTCGCCTTCAAGACATAGGGTGTGGGTACTAGTTAGAACCGCCTCAATGAGGCGGTTCTAACGAGCACCCACCACCTATATTTAGAGTAAAATAAAAAGAACAATGACTGTTTTTGAGATTTGAGAGAGTAAACATAATATGGGCCCCGTCAAGCGATTTTGGTACTTATCGCCTATGCGAGCAGCGAAGGTTCAGGCGAGCCTGCGCATCCGCGCAGTCTCGCCAGAACCTTCGCTGCTCGCTCATACAAGCAGTGAAGCAAGAGGAACCTTGAGACAGAAAGCCATAATCCCTGGCCCCTCTGAATGACTGGGCATGCGCAGTTAAAATTTGTCATGACGTAAAGCTCGAAGACACAAATTCGCTTGGCGGGGCTCATATTACACGGATGCGTTACTAGTATCGTAATGTGAATGCTTTTCGGCGCTGTTTGATCAGACCCTTCACGGTTTAGGCTAATCTAATGTGAAACACGGAATTTTGGAAAAAAGCCATATTTTGGCGCTTTTCGTTTTGAAATGAAAAATAACCACTTAAGTCTGATTTTGTTTAAGTTTTATGTTTTCTCTTTCTCCACAGACTATGGAATCCCATGCTATTACCGTCAAATTAAACTCGCATCAAGCTCGCGCATGTCAAATTGACTGCCGACTGTAGTGTTGTCAGTTTCAGCATCAGTTTATATACTGTATGTCACTGTAAAGTTCAGAAACTGTAGCTATAAAGAATGAAGTTTAAGGTTGGCGAACAGAACGTCTAAGTGAGCTTGCCCATGCAGTTGTGTGTACTCATTAGAATCGCCTCGATGAGGCGATTCTAATGAGTACACACAAGTTTATAAAGTGGCGTTTAAGGGGGTTTTCATTTCACGGACTTGTTCACGTGATGCAAATGAAAAATCCTTTGGTATCTGAAATGGTTCAGATGCGTGCAGGCGTGCGCCAACGGCGTGCACGTACGGTTGTTCCCTTTTTGAAGTAAACCGTTTGTATATACCCATTATGGTTTAAAGTCCTGGGGTGAATAATTCATATAATTTATGATAATTCAACAAACATTTGAACTCGGAATACATAAAATAGCTTGTGAATAGAATTTATAATGTAACATATCTAAGAGACGCTTTCTTTACTTGTCCCGCACACATGTAAAACACGTCCAATATAATAACGTTTCTTTCTTTCTTTCTTTCTTTCTTTCTTTCTTTCTTTCTGGACAGAATTGGCTGCATAACAAAGACGGTATACTTGTACAGAAACCATATTCCAAATGCTCCGGAAAACTAAAAAAAATATATGTAAATTTATAAAGCTGCTTATGACATGGAATTTAATTATGAGGTTGTTACAAATATTGTTATGTAGACCAAACTCAGGGTAATTCAAAACATCGATTGGTGGGTGGAAACCTTTCACACTTTTACAGCACACACATATTGAGGTCAAGGTCATGCGTTGCGTGTGCCCCAGATTGGTTGCCAATTCGTTCAAATGGTCGTCAATACGGACTTACGTTGAATTTGGCCTTCAAACTTGTGGAGGTTTGATAAATGTTTTCATGAACTTGAAGCTCTGACATCTGAGAACTAAATTGTAGATATCAACATACCAGCACTAGCCGCGTCATGTAAAAATATACTTTATGGCGTGCGCTCAACGGAGACTCAAATCAGCCTGCCTATCCACACAGACTGGAACCAGCAGCGCCTTCCTTAGTTACAAGATTCATCGGCATCCATTTTCGCACAGCGAAGACTCTGATCAGACTGCGCATGCGCACAGTCTGATCTGAGTCTTCGCTGTGCGCACCTGTCAGAAGTATCATTTTGCCAGCCACAGCTCACGTATTGGTATATTTATAATTTTGAATTTCAAGATCATTTAAAGCATTCCTTTTTGATGACTTGAATTACCTATCATATGTTTCTGACATATTTGTAGCTTCAAGCAAACTAAGATGTCAAAATTTTACGTCCTCGTAAATTTTATGATCGATTTGTTGAATACGGTAGACATTTCGTCGTTCGGCATCTCAAAGAGAAGCAATTTATTTTATTTCGGTCTCCGGTAAAACGTCTCTTGAGGGCCTTCTCGTTTGACAAGTCTAGTCAAGCGCCGGTTATATGACGGGGCAGGCTCTTGAAGGCCTTCTCGTTTGATAAGTCTGGTCGAGCGCCGGTTATATGACTGCCACAAGGCGACCATAGATGACTACACGACATTTTTGTCAGCAACCAGTCTCTTTTGGCAGCAACATTACATGAATATCTGAGCACAATGGACTTGATAAGGTAATAATTTTGGCCTGGCAACTCATCAGAAGTTTTTGGTATTTACATATTGAATAGCAGAACAAATATCATACTCAGATGAGTTGAGTGTGAAACTTTCATAGCCCCGGGGCTCGAAGCCTCGAACATGAATATACATGTGGACCTACACATGTATCTGTGTTTTCTTGTACTGCTTTTCTTTTCTACACTCATGTGTCATCTGTATGACCTGATTTTGTCTTAATAAAGGAATATTACGTTACGTTTTGTATCAAAACTTCTACTCTACCAATATGTTATCTGAGACCCGATGAAATTTAACCCTTGTCCTGCTGAGCCCGGATATGCCTTATTTTCCAAACAATGAAGATCCAGATCAGATGGAGAAGCCATCTGATCAGGATCTACATTGTTTGCCATTCAGATTGTGAATTTGTTGCAATAATTTGCATCAAGTAATCTAATTGGTTGAAAATCGGTAGTGAGTGTGGAATATATGAATATTCAGCAGGACAAGGGTTAAGCGCTGACGACAATCAATTTTTATCTCTTTTTTATACCCCCGCAAACGAAGTTTGAAGGGGGTATATAGGAGTCAGCTTGTCGTCTGTCGTCGTCGTCGGTCCGTTACAAAAAACTTTAACATTGCTCATAACTTCCTTATTCTTTGACCGATTTATTTAATATTCACACACCACACACCTTGCCACTAGTACTTAAGATTGATATACACAAGCCTGACCTTGACCTTTAAGTTGACCTTCCTCAAGGTCAAATACTTGTAAAAATTTGTCTGACAACGCCCGTTAGGCGGCAGCTCTAGTTTTTGTTGTTTTGTTTGTTTTTTTGAGAAAAAAGACAACATTTAACGTTATTCGTCTGTCCAATCCACATGTAATATTAGCCTTGCTTTTTTTCCAAAAAGAAATAAGAAAAAAAAATAATTAAAAAAAAAAACTTCTGTTGGTCGTGATTAACGTTTCAGTGTATTCTCATAGTTTTACTTGTCTACATGTATTAGAAAGCTCTCGGTTCTAAGTGCACTGGTTGTATGCTCGTTTTTACTGCAAAAGCAATTTTGTGAGAAATTAGCGCAACGGCGCCCAATAAATAACCTGTCTGACGAACGGAGGCTTTCAGAACAAGCATTTTACTTACTATCAACCTAAGAATCTTTTTCTTAACAGTGTACATAAATAATACTTGAACATCAAAACGAGCATCTACCTTATCTTGTAGTCAGTATTCTGCACTGCGTGCATTTTTGTTTGCATTGTGCATTACGCTTATAATTATGTCTGTAATAACGGGTTTCAGAGAAGCCTTGTTTATTATGCACATATTGCGTGAAAAGTTGGGTTTACCTATTTGTAGTCACCGTCCCTGCACAGTCTGCATCACGTGACATAGTATACATTCTAAAAGTGCAATCTTCCATATTTCCCAAATGACTACTTTTGCTATGAACATTTGTGACATACAATGAAACTCCTATAATAAGACCACATTTGGTACTGTTCAAAAGTGGTCTTTAAGACCACTTTTGAACAGTCCCAAAGGTGGTATCTTTCTAGAAGATACATAGTGCCGAAAACATACTGGAAGAATTACCAAAAACCTTTAAAATATGCTTTCTAAAGGAGAATAAGTCTTAATTTTAGGTGGTCTTAATAGCGGAATTTCGCTGTATTATATAGGTTGTGGGTGCTCGTTAGAACCGCCTCATTGAGGCGGTTCTAACGAGCACCCACAACCTATGTCCTGGATCAGAAATAAGCAAACTAATGCATACCCCGGTAAACCCCAAATTTTCTATATAAAGTGGGGTTTAGAGGGATGTTCATTTTACGGACTTGTTAACATCATGGGGATCATAGCTTGCCTTGTATAATACGTTGTGATTATAGCTCCAAATATGGCGGAAGAATGATGGTAATTTGGGGATTTTGTTTTCTAATTTTCTCCATAAAAGTTATGCTATGGTTACTTAGTAGAATCGTCTTATACCGGTACGTACCCGCAAAGACCATGCATTCTACAAAATGGACTTCCTTTGCAAGCACATGTATCAAGAAAGAAGGAAACTTATGCCCCAGCCTCTTCTTGTCTGCAGTACCCATAACATATACAGACGGAAAATTAAACAGGCCTCTTCTATAGTGGAAATGGGGTGTATCGAACGCGATACTTCAGGTAGTTCTATATAAAGTGCGGTTCCCAAGCGTGTAAATAACACTTTACACGTGATAATCTCGTAGGGGCTTACTTATAGGAAAAACAAACTGAAAGTTAAAGTAACGGAGAATCCATGCACATGTTCAAGAACTGTGGCTACATGTTTGGCTTCATTGAAGTAGAGGAAAGCATGAAGTCATCATTTAATCAGTTGTTACTGCCTGTCTGGCGTTTCGAGCTATCAGCGTGCATTTACGAACATGTTCGAAAATCCAGACCACATTTTTGTATAATTTAGCAGTATTAAACCAATTTTCGTTGTAATCCCTGTCGGTGAGTCTGTTGCCAGAATTCTTATGCGGCTTAATATTATTAGGATAAAATATTACCTGTGCAAAATAATGATTTACAGTACAGTTCCTATATTAAGACCACCTTTGGAACTGTTCAAAAGTGGTCTTTAAGACACTGTATGCAGAAATACAAAGAAAGAATAACTGCAACCTGCCAAATAAGCTTTTTAAAAGCAGAATTAGTCTTAATTTTAGGTGGTCTTAATAGCGGAATTTCGCTGTTATCTTGTACATGATTAACGCGGTAAACAGCACCGTGTTTACAAGTTCTTGTGATGGGCACCCATGTAAAACCAGCTTTATTCAGGCAAAATGGGTGTTAAAAGGGGTATTTATTATTTTCCTTATTTTTTCAAAGAACTCGTTGGAAAGGCCTCGTCTCGTTTAAGGTTGTTCTAGTTTTGTTTTGTTTTTTTGTTTGTTTTTTTTTAATTGAGGTTTAACGTTCCCGTCAACACTATAACGGAGACACTGCTTCCAATTTTGTAGAACTTTTACCCGACACTGAGATGAAATCCTGTCACCCAAATGAAAGCAAAGGGTTTATATGTATTGGACTCATATTGACTCATACTACATAAAATTGGGGTTTCAGGAAGTCAGAATTATATAGGCGCGTTATGGGCCTCCGTGGCCTAGTGGATAAGAGCGCTGACTCTTAGACATTAGGTCTCTCACCGCCGTAGGTTCGAGCCTCGCTCGGGCCACGTGTGAGACGCCAAGTTCTGCAACGGAAGGTCAGGTGGTTTTTCTCCGGGTTCTCCGGTTTTCGCCCACCTCTGATTAACGATCGGCTCGATATGAGTGAAATAATCTTGAAAGGGCCGTAAAACCCAAACCAAAAAAAAAAAATATATATAGGCGCGTTATGCGATGCCCTATCAATACTGAACTGGTTAAATGACCAAGTTCTGGACGCTTTTATTATTTTTGTGACTTGAAACTGTTGATTGACCTAAACTGTTTCATATGTCACTAATATTAGAGTTTAACACTTCAACACGGCAATTCTTACACATTTTCTTTACGCATGTAGCAATTCTTACTTGAAGGTCAGCTGTTCTGCAAGTAAAGGTTGCACGTCATTAATACGAATACACGCCTATATAATTTTGACCCCCTCATACCCCACTTTTATATAGTAAAACTGGGGTTGTAGGAGTATACATTATTTTTCTTATTTCTGCTCAAAAACATAGATTGTGGGTACTCGATAGAACCGCCTCGTCGAGGCGGTTCTATCGAGTCCCCGCAATCTATGTTTTGAGCAGAAATAAGAAAAATATCACAAATTTTCATCTTAAAATTTCTAATTTTTGGCCATAAAAATGGCAATGTATTTGTATAGGTGCGTTTTCGTATTGTCACATTCTGATTACATATGAAACTTATGAAAGTCGCCAAAGGATCGTTCCAATATGTTCAGACTCATAATGGATATTTACGCCCTGTTAGAGATACATACATATTAAATATTTGTTTTTGGTGCGCTTAGAATCAATGACTGTTCTCAAATAAACTGTATTTTGTCTAATGGATGCAATCAGACATATACCAAATGGTTTAACTCCTCAGAGACGTGTATATTTATATCTCGTACAGTATTAATGTCGCCCAGCAAATGATTTTCAATCGCATGAATACATCGAGATTTTATTCCACTGTTTTACTGTTCATTTGGGAAATAAACTCTTAAACATATTGTCGTGAGTCTACCAAGGTTCTCGATTATCCTGCGTTGACACCCAGTCTGTTTTCCATTGCTTGGCCTTTTAACCCTTGTCCCGCTGCATAAATTAATTTAAGCCACTCCCATTGCTGATTATCAGCCAATCAACTTACTTGATATAATCCATTTGTTCAATTTACAAACAGTGTAGATCCTGATCAGATGCAGAAGCCATCTGATCTGGATCTACACTGTTTGCAAAGGTAGGGGTTGTCGTGAACAGCGCGATAAGTTAACCCTCATCTTGCTGTTCACGACAACCCCTATCTTTGCAAACAGTGTAGATCCAGATCAGATGGCTTCTGAAGAAGCCATCTGATCAGGATCTACACTGTTTGGCATTCAATTTATGAATTTGTAGCAATAAATTACAACAAGTAATTTGATTAGTTGGTAGACAGAGGTGGGTGTGGCTTAAATGATTTTGTTTGTTTGATTTGAGGTTTAACGTCCCCGTCAACACTGTAAAGGTCATTTTGGAGACGTTGCTTCCAATTTTATGGGACTTTTACCCGACATTGAGATGAAATGACATCTCAAGCCCTGTCGCCGAATGAAAATATTCAGCAAGATAAGGGTTAATAGTAATGACGGGATCCAGGGCAAATGACACCTGCACGAACTAAGGCGGACTCTGGTCAGTCTGCGCATCCTGTTTTTGATGATTGACAAGACCATAGACTCTGGTTCAACTAGACATATGTCGTGATGATTGGAAGCTTAGATGGCTTGTAGATTTTATTGAGTCCCTGCTCATGCGAGATATCTTTGGCTTTATCATGATCATGGAGCCGCTTGCAGAGATAGGTCGATCAAACGCTTACAGATTAATGGCAGTAATAATTACTACAAGAAAATATGTCTCGTCTAGTCGGACAAATTGTCAGCTCCAATTTCAGAGAACATCTTGCTCAGACAGTCTGTATAAAATATACCTCGACCAAAACCCGAAAAGATACGAAGATTTTCCGGTCAGGCAGTACTGTGCACCCATCGTACTTTCTCAACGTCCTGAGTTTTGCCTCAAGGCACACAAACTACACAAGTTGTCTTTTTTCTGATGAAATTCTCATTTGTACTGCAAACATATACGACTTGGATGTTCCACAAATAAAACGTTCTCTGTATTAAGTGGGTTTGTTTCCTTGTGTTGAGGTTTTACGTCCCCGTCCACACTTATGGAGACGTTGTTTCCGATTTTGTGGGACATTTACCCAATATTGAGATGAAATGACATCTCAAGCCATACCGTCTAAATTTGACTCGCATCACTTTGCCTGGGCAGGCTTTACCTTCTAAGCGGTTTACCGGTCGGTTTCAGCTCTGCGCGGAAGCACCATGCTGCCAAATCTGTTTCTCCAAGCCCCGAAGCGCGGGGGGCGCATAAAGTGGTTTTAGTGTATTACACGCGGGTGTTAACGGGCTGCTACAAGGCATTTTATTACGTAACACGCCTAAACAGATATATTGTAAATTTTATCTCCTGAAAAAGGAAATATTTATTATGAAAATTTGTGATATTTTTTATTTCAGCTCAAAATATAGATTGTGGGTACACGTTAGAACCGCGGTTCTAACGAGTACCCACACTCTATATTTTAGAGCAGCAATAAGAAAACAATAAGATTTACCCCTGCAAACCCCTGTTTTACTATATAAAAATGGGGTTAAAGAGGGTCAAAATTATATAGGCGTGTTTTCGTGATGTGAAATGTCCACAAAATCAGTTGTGCTTTTGTTTTTCTTGCTTATAGTGCCTACCAGATCAATCATATCAGTTGCATGCTAAGGACTGAAATATATGATGTTTTTGGTGTGTTTTGTTGTCATCTAAAATAAAAATTTATTCACCATATTTGCATTATTTGCTGGCTCCCAGTTTGCACATTGTCAATATTGGAAAAACAGGTAACCAGACCCTCCTGACCTTGAAAGGTCAGGGGGTCTGGTTACCTGTTTTCCCAACACTGATAATCCACAGACTAGAAACCAGCAAATAATGCAAATAAGGTCAATGTAAAAAAAACTGAAAGAAAAAAAAAAGGACGATAATACTGTATTACACTGGGTTAGTTGTTATCTTTATGCTTATTTTCTTTATTTCCAGGTGAAATTCGTTGCTACTGTAACGAATCTGGGTGTGTCACAACTGGCTACATGTGCAAATCTCAGCTAGGCACGTGCTACCTGCAGGTCACGTACACGGACGCCAGCAGCATACCCACAGTGGTTCACGGTTGCGCGGACAAACTGTCAGAACGAATACTCGGAACGTGCACGGGCTCAACGATGTCGGATGACAAGAAGGTCAAGCAAAACACGTCAGAAAACTCAGTAGAAAACAACAGTGATTTATACAAAGTAGAAGTCAAAGATAGTAACGTAGATAACATAGTGGATAACTCAGTGGATCCTAGTCACGAACAAACGATAACGTGTTGCTCAAACGATATGTGCAATTATCGGGACAGCTTAGACATAAGCATAGTCATAGACACTCAATCAAACGATAGTGCTAAAAGAGGTAGGTATCAACACTAATATCAACGCTTTGCATGCTGGGTATTATTTCCAGAGGACGCCATATTGAAATTCTTATTTTTTCCCAGAAAACAGGATTTGACATTTCATGCAAATTGTCTCCTACAGAGACAATTTGCATGAGATGTCAAGTCATGTTTTCTGGGGACAAAAATGAGGAAAAAAATATCGACATTTTGATGTCGGCTGTTTTAGCCTAGAGAGTGGTAAAGGTTGACAAACTAAGCACAATTCAGCAGGCGTCATTCTATTCTCATTTATGGTTGTATTTTTTTTTTCATTGCAAATCGGGGCTTGGCATTCCACGTGAATCGTTCGTACAAATGTTGCAATCTTGCATTTTGAGTATTCGATAGAATTGCGGTCAGTATCAAGTCCACATTCTTTGTTTCAAGGGGAGGTCATTCAACTTAGTGGAGATAACTCTGTCAAACATAGTTTGCCACATATCACATAGGAGTCTACTCTTAAGGGGCTAATTGTTTCCTTTAAAAATATACATTTTCGGACCGCCTGAAATAAAGAGAAGCAAACAAAAAAGCGCAAAACTACCCACAGGTAAAATATAACTGAAAATGTAGAAGCAATACCCATTCCCCTTTAGCACAGGAAACTAACGTGACGGCCAAAACAGATTTACCATGATCAGAGGGCCCTCAATTTAACGATAGTATTTGTTCCCTGACGTTTTTGGCATTAAAAAGAATTCGCCGTTTCTAGTAAAGAGTCCCTATCAAAAGTAGTAAAATAGGTATTAAAGTGCCTTTGTCCCTAAATTTCTCCAGCAAACAATTGCAGTGGACATCTGTAAGAATCGCTTCACCGAGGCGATTTTAACAAATATCCACAGCATATTTTGGTGTAACAAATGCAATATTCTTGAATACCTCGATAAGTCCCTCCCGTTTGTTGTATATACGAGTTCTGCCGTTGTATCAAATCTCGATAAACTAGGTAATCAAATTTCGTTATATCAATTTGTTTGATTTGAGGTTTAACGTCCCCGTCAACACTGTAAAGGTCATTTTGGAGACGTTGCTTCCAATTTTGTGGGACTTTTACCCGACATTGAGATGAAATGACATCTCAAGCCCTGTCGCCCAATGAAACCAATTGGGTTTATTAGCATGGACGGTCCACCTCGCACCGCGGTTCCTGGACAGGCTTAGATCCTCTAAGCTGTTTACCAGTACTAGTGTGCGGGCCGGATTCAGCTCTGCGTGGAAGCATCAGGCAGCCCATATATTTCTTCACGCCCCTATGGACGGGGGCTGAGATTCGTTATATCAAATGCTGGTGTAAAATCGGTTAATCAAATTCGAATGTCACTATATCAAATGTCGGTAAAAAATCGGTTAATCAAATGTCGTTTTATCAGATGTCGGTATAAAGTCGGATAATCAAATGTCGTTCTATTAAATGTCAGTATAAAGTCTGTTAATGAAATGTTATATCAAATGTCGGTAAAAAGTCGGTTTATCAAATGTCGTTCTATCAAATGTCGGTATAAAGTCTGTTTATCAAATGTCGTTACATCAAATGTCGGTCTAACGTCGATAAATCAAATGTCGTTATATCAATTGGCGGTATAAAATCGGTTAGGCAAATGTCGTTATATCAAATGTCGGTATAAAGTCTGTTAAACAAATGTCGTTATATCAAATGTCGGTATAAAGTCGGTTAATCTGAACAATCAAAGCACTGGAAGGACTCGTTTGTTGATTGTCTCACATCATGTTAACAAGCCCGTGAAATGAACACCCATCTAAACCCCACTTTATTTAGAGGAAACTGGGGTTTAGAGTACTATACATGTATATCATTTTGCTTATTTCTGCTCCTAGACATAGGTTGTGGGTACTCGTTAGAACCGGTTCTGCTTGTGAGTACTCGTTAGAACCGCCTCAATGAGGCGGCTCTAACGAGCACCCACAATCTATGTTTGGAAAAGTAGTCCTTTTTGAGAAAGAAAGAATGTACTGTCACACTGGTGTGTTATCGTAATGCAGTGAAGACTGAGCCTGACTTAATATACACTTACGCTCCTAGAATTTAAGCAGACAGTGTAAACCCTGATCAGATGCCGCATTCTGTGGCGTCTGATTTGGTTCTACAGAGTTTACCAATGTCCCATTTTGTGAACATATACATGGATCTCGGGACCATTGTCTTAATAGCGCTCCGTTTATTTTTAATTTTCGCGCAAAGTTGAACTTTATTGGCTTGCAGTAGCCACGTGGACATCAGCAGCATAGCTGAGTTTCTTGATATAACTTTGGATCGACAATCGACCCAAAAAAGTGTTTTGTGGCGTGGTCATTAACGTGAAATGATTACACGTAATCCATCATTTTGACAAAGTGCGTCTGTCTCGTTCTATTCCAATAAATATTTGAATTCTTATAAAAAAATGCATATAACAAGGGTTATGCAAGCAGTATGTCTGGCGTGAATAGCCGGCACGTCTATATTCGGTTTTAACGACCATTTTGTTTTATTATGAATTAAATTTATTGCGGCCATAAATAGTTTGCGGTGTTCCCTTTCTGGCGAAATACCAGAATATGGTACAACTGGCAGTAACGCACTTACACGCTGTCAAAATCCGAGAATATGAGAATATTTATTTATTTATTTATTTATTTGCATGGGATAAAGAATATTATTAGCTCTGTTCACAAACATAATTATTATGAGTACTCAGTAGGGGAAGTTATAACATTCTTCACAGCTTACACACAAATTCATGCTTTTTGGGTCGATTGCCTATCAATCGACCCAAAGTTACTAACAGCAGAACATTCGCGCCTACTTTTGTCCACGTGACTATCGCTGAACATCTACAAACTCCAGGTACCGGTGATTTATAGCAGCTCTAGTCTTCTAGTGATGTCATAGCACTGTATAAAAAGTATAAACTGGACTGGGTTCGTGTACAAGGTCATTGGCAAAACAGACCCAGGTCAGACGCCGCATAAACACGATCTACCATGGTTGCTTAAAATGCTGGAATCGGTTCAGGACTATTTTTCCAGCCTATACAAAGAGACAATCAACCCATATCAACAGATAAGGTTGGTATTTTGTGATCATGCAAGGATAGTTTTCGCCAATTCTCCATAAAAACCTGTGTTGTGGGTATTCATTAGAACCGCCTCGGCGAGGCGGTTCTAATGAATACCCACAACATAGGTTTATATGGAGAAATAAGGAAAACTATCCTTCAGCTATCACAAAATACTATCCTTCTCTCTTGTGCAGCATGGTCATGCGAAACAAAACAAAACAAAACAAAAAAAAACATTGCAATGAATAGGCGTGATACGTATCCACGCAGTCACCAACAAAACCGGCCTAATACGATACAAGATGTTCGGTCATAACTATCCGCGCAGGCGCGACTGTCGCATCATGACGTCAGTGATCAAACCAGTGACTGCACGTGTTTTAATGTCAGATGTCGGACCTAGCTTATGCATCTCACAAGCGGATTTTGTTTTTACTCGTATTATTTTTGTGCTGTTGCACCATAAAATTCTGTAATATTCATCAATTTCAGCGCGCATTTCCTCCTATAATCTTAAACATCAGCTTTTTATTGTCAATATGACAAACTTTGTGCTCTAAGTAATATGACATTTACTTCTTTTTTTCATCATGATCGCTATCAAAACAACTTCTTTTGCAGTTAATGTGCTGTTCTCGCATGCCTTGCCCTTTTGATGGCAAATGTGATTGATCATTTACATTTGTTCCAAGGCGCTTTTCATTTGCGCTAGGCCGAAACAAAGCGAAAGAAACAAACAGTGATGATGCGCATGAGCCTGTTTATTTCTTAGACAAACCATACATTTATAAGAATGCTTTGAGGAGTTTGAATATGAGCCATGGCACGCAATGGAAAAAAAAAACTTATTCTTTTTGTCATATTTTTTGTATCGCTTATTTTTCCGTTTTTGTGAACCATACATACATATACATATAAAAGACTATGAATATGGGCAAAAATCGCAAGGAAAATATAATGTTTCTTTTCTCTCTTTTTTTCTTCTTTTTTTGTATCGTCTTTTTTTTTCTTTTTTTTCAATGGTACGGATCATTCTGCGCCTTGGCAAACAGTGAGAAGCCTCCGTGGTCGAGTGGTTACGCTACTCGCCTTGTAAACCAGGGGTCGCAGGTTCGATCCCGGGCTTCTCCAGACTTTCGGATGAGTCTTTAAACCGAGGTCCCGTCTCCGTATGACCTTAGCTGTTGGTGGGACGTAAAACTGAAACACTCACTCTTGGCAAACAGTGCAGGCCCAGATCAGACGCCGCAAAACGCGGCGTCTGATCAGGGCCTGCACTGTTTGCTTTCAGAATTTCCCATCAAAAATAGAATAAAAACGAAAAAATAGGCCTGGCACCCCTTACATGTCAAATGGACTTTTCCAACATATAGCAATGGAAGAGTCCAGTAGTTTACAACAATGAGATTTTTTGCATGAAAACTATGTATATGAACATATAGCAAACAAACAAAAAATGACCCAAAACTTTCCATGGGCAGACATATAAACTTCTAAACTATTCATGTAGATCGGCTTGACGGCTTGACGGCGTGATCCAGGCGGGTCGTTTGTATATAAAACATTGTGTCGCTAGTTTTGAACAAACACGACTCTTGTTAAACATTTCCTTTTGGGGCGTTTTAAGACAGATGGTTGTTGATATTTTAATACAGACATTCAGCGACTCTTTTCCTGGGCTGAACCCATTAAAATCTATAACCACTCGTCAATTTTGCGGAGGATTTAAAATTTCAAAGCTCTTATTTATCAAAGATGACACTTGACAACAATTAGAAGAGTGCCTAGTGTTTACCGAAATCATTGAGCCCTCATCAAATATGTCATAAAGTGAATTTCTGACTCATTACCCGCTATGATAGTGAAAGTCAAATAAGGTCATCGAGGACACGGAAAATGATTTATAGAGGGAGGGCTTAGGATAACACTCTCATACAGGATAAAAGTATCTTTCCTGTGCTCTACAGATGACATTCTTGAGATAAAATTTCGAGGTCATTCTCTTGTATTTATGTGTTCAGTCACCCCAACATCGGTTGTGAGTGACTAAAATTCAAAACGAATATGTACGACAGAAATAAAATCAAAAACGTAAGACCCTGCAAATGCTGCTGGGGGTTGACGGTGCTTAACGCGTAATGCTCAGGCGAGATTGCGCATGCATCACGAAAACAAGCCTATATAAGTTTGAGCCCCTTGAACTTCATTGGTAAACCTTATGTTTCTTATTTCTTCTCCAAAATAAAGATGAAGCCTCCGTGGTCGAGTGGTTACGCTACTCGCCTTGTAAACCAGGGGTCGCAGGATCGATCCCGGGCTTCTCCAGACTTTCGGATGAGTCTTTAAACCGAGGTCCCGTCTCCTCATGACCTTAGCTGTTGGTGGGACGTAAAACTGAAACACTCACTCACTCACTCACTCCAAAATAAAGATTGTATGCGGTTCTCACATCGAGGCAGTTCTTACGAGTACCCACAATCTATATTTTGATCAGAAATAAGAAAAATATCTAAACATTCTTGTTAGATTTTTTTCCGGTAAAGTTTAAAATGTATTTGTATAGGCGTGTTTTCGCAATGCTAACCGTTCCTCTTTAGCCTATTTTTGGTTCATGGATTTGACATCTGCAGGACCCGAATTCTTTACAACAGAAAGTTTTGCTTGTGGCGCAAAGCGAAAACCCGTTTGCAGTCATTTTGTTCTCATTCCGATCTCCTCATGTGAACGTAAAACCTCAATTCAAACAAACACTTGCGAAACTACGAGCTGCAAAAATGAGAAGGGGGCGGGAGGAAAGGCATTTGCTCATCGAGGCGGTTCTAACGAGTACTCACAATCTATATTTTAGAGCAGGAATAAGAAAATAAGGTCTACCCCTGTATACCCCAGGTTTTACTTTATAAAAGTGGGGTTCAAGGGGGTCAAAATGCTCACTTTTATTGTGTTGCCTCACTGAAGTATCATGTCCCAGACACATTACATGATACCACACCCAGTAACATTATCCTGACTGGTCAGTCCTAGCTCTACCCCGTAAATCTGAGTGCCAAGCGAAGAGCAGCTAGTACTATTTTTAACGACTTTGGGATGTCGCGGCCCGGGATCGAACCCGTGACCTCCCGTTCCCCGGAGCGGACACTCTACCAACTGAGCTATCGGGGCCGGTCAATTTTTCGTGATGGGCAGCGGGCTTCCGAGACAGTTCAAGATCGACGTTTGCATCTATTAAATACATTCTAGCACATTTCACTGATATCCAGTATTTCGCTTTTTCATGAGAGACAGATATTTCGACTTCGTATCAGTTTACAAAATTTTCATTTCTTCAACTTGTCAGCTTTGCGGATCAAGGCTTTTCAAAGAGATCTCGCATTTTCTCGGTAATTCGAGACTCATTTAAAATCCCACATACGAAAAGGAGTAGAAAAGAACGAGGACACACAGGTCATATTAAATTAACATATAATGGTGTAGTGAGGGCAAAATTAGAACCGAGCCTTGTTAACGCTTAAAACACAAAACAAACTCGTAGCAGACGACATTATAAGGTTTTCTGAAATTATTTTTCGACGAAATATTTCGACGAAAATAAGACTTGGCATTTCATGTGAATTGTTTCACGATTCACATGAAATACCAAGCATTGTTTTATCTGAAAAAAGAAGGTAACAACTATTTGGAAATATCTTCTGCTTTTTCGTGTTTAGTGGTTTAGGGGTTAATTGGCGTGCTAATCATGTTGTTGGTATGACAGTCAACTTATACACGAAGCATTCGCCCGAATATAAATTGTAAGCCGTTTTTGTTGACAGCTTTATGACGAAAAAAATAATTCTGTGGTAAGGAACAATAGGGTTTTTGAAATGAATATATTTATACATGTAATTGGTGTCTCGCCTGAAAAGAGAGAAAGAAAGAAAGTGAAAAAGAAAGATAAAGTACTTATTCAAGTGAAAAGGAACATTGTCCATCCCAGTAGTATGCCAGGACACGCATGAAAACCAATTCGGGGGAGGGGGGTGGTGGGGTGGGGGTTCCGAACTCGCACTGCGGTTATAGTACCATTCGTGTTCAACTTTTTGAGGCGGTTCTCACGAGCACCTACAGTCCATGCTTCCTGCAGAAATATTATATTTTTTTCATCAGAAATAAGCAATGTTTGGTGACATGTAAGAACTTCCTATGTCACACGGCGATTTAACCATTTTTGTACCAAATGGAATCTTCCTCCTTGAATAAAGCAGGAATCCATTTCAAAATTTAGGGGTGACAGATTGTGTTTTCCTTCAAAATCTATTTGGAAAATGGCTGGACGTTTTGCAAACAGTGTAGGCCCTGATCAGACGCCGCGTTCTGGACCCGCACTGTTTGTGCCCCAGGAACCGTTTTGGGGGTTTCCGGTACAAAATTGGTTAAATAAGCTTTATTCAAAAGCTCGCAGACTGTAGCGAATAGCTGAAAGCACAAAAAGTTATCCGTAAAATTACGCTATAATTGCTCAAAATTTGACATGTTTATGCCAATTTTCCAATACAGTTTGAATTGATAGCTCAGCCAGACCCCATTCAGGGAAATCTAGATATTATCATGCCATTCCTAATTAAAATAGCAATTATTCAGACGATATTCAGGCGGGGAAATTATGAATCCTCGGGCAGGCCATTTTTGTTAATGCGTAGAATTAAAGGCCAGACTACGAGGAGACGATTGTATTCTGTTAGCTCGAAGCTCGATGCTTAATCATACAGCTCCAGTTCAAAAGTAGCAGACGACATTTTTTTGCTATTACATGTATTTTTTTTCTGGGAGCAATTAAAGCTCGACATTTCACATGAAACGTCTGCTAAGCAGACGATTCATGTGAAATGTCAAGCTTTAATTTCCTGAAAAAAAAAATCTGCTTCAGTTGAATTTGGTACGTAAAAGGAGTAATGCAGCGAACAGGTTCCAAAAGGCTTAATGCTCATATTGGTAATAATTAGACGGATTATACGGCTGTGGGTGAAGAAAATGTAACTTAAAGCCTCATTCCACGTGCCGTTATATATTAGGACAGCATTTTGTTCCGTTTGATTTGTGTTGAGGTTTTACGTCACCATCAATACTAAGACGACATTGCTTCCGATTTTGTGGGACTTTTACCGAAATGACATCGCACCACTGTTCCCGATTATCAATTTTGACTATAATATCCGAGCAAACCTGAGTGAATACCATATACAGTAAGACCACCTTTGGGACTGTTTAAAAGTGGTCTTTGTCTTTAAGACCACTTTTGAACAGTCCGTATGCTGGTCCCTGATCAGAGGACATTGTATACAGAAACATAAATAAAGAATAACTGCACCCTTCTAAATAAACCTTTTAAAGCAAAATTAGTCTTTTGGAGGTAATAATAGCCGAATTTCACTGTACGGCCACTACTCGCTAGACAAACCCATACATGTGATATAATACTGTCATTTTTCTGCTGAAAGGATTTATAAAATACAAGTACATTTTATATGTCTGTCGTTTATGCTTCCAAAGTAGATTGTTGGGCTCGTTAGAACCGCCTCAGTAGGTTGGTTATAACGAGTACCCACAATCTATGGGTTTCAGTCAGATTAAGGAAAACAATACGTGTCCTAGGAAACCCCTCTTTTCTCTGTTTAATGGGAATGGCAACACCTGGTAGATTTTTTCGCCATTTTTCAAAGGGAGACGACTTTCGGGACTTCCTGTTCACTTTTCTATAAGACCTGTCCGACTGAAAAAGGGGTCTACTCTTAAAGGAAAGAATTTGCTCCTCAGGAGCAAATTCTTTCCTTTAAGAGTTGACCCCTGTTTATATTGGAGACACAAATACTTTTGTAGGAGTAACGTCCACTGAAGGTGTTCCCATTCCCCTTAAAGTAGGAATTTTAATGGTAGTTTCTTCGCGGATTTCTTATTGTGAGATTTCCGTTTTCGCACAATTTCACTTTTGTTTTGAATCAAAATGAAGACATCATGAATCCATACTAATTTAACCCATTTAGTACCAGATACCCCAAAACGGGTAATTGGCAAACAGTTCAGGCCCAAATCAGACGCCGCAAAACGCGGCGTCTGATCAGGGCCTACACTGTTTGCAAAATGTTCAGCCATTTTCCTGATTAATTTTGAAGAAAACACAACCTGACACCCCTAAATTTTTAAATGGACTCACGCTATATATAAGGAGGAATATTCCATTTGGTACAAAAAGGGTTAAAAGACAAAACACCCTGGGGTTTCATCTGAGAAAAAAATGTAATTTACTTAATAAGGTTGTTATGAAGTAGGCCGGGTTCGACTATTCATACATACCCTTTAGCCATGCTATTATCTTTTACCCCTTCGAACTCAGAAACCCATAAAAGGGAATTAGCAAACAATGCAGACCTGGATTATAACAATGGAAGAGTCCAACAGTGTACAATGGATTGAGCCATTTATATAAGCCTTGCGCAAACTGACATTGCGTAGATCTAAATCAGAACCTTTACTCGGCCAATACAAAAAGATGTTGTCACGAACATAAGTGGGTGGCGCTTGGATTGTTATGGTGAGGGCGGGAAGATTGTCTCAAAGAATACAAATTCATGATCCGGTTTTGCAAGAGACCGCTAATCCCCCCACCCCCAGCACCTTTCCCCCCACCGCCCCCTTTCATAAAACATAAAAATCAAACGATCAAATAATAATAATAATAATAATAATAATAATAATAGCATTAATAATAGTAATAATTAATAATAATAATAATACATAGTTCCATATAAGGTGTTTATAATTCGAGTTGTGTCGAATTTCTTGTTACTACAGGAAACGTATGTTTTGGGTACTCATTAGAAGCGCCTCGGGGAGGCGCTTCTAATGTGTACCCACAACATAAGTTTTCGTGCAGAAATAAGAAAAATATGTGGATACCCCCTCTTATCTGGGCAATGATAATAATAATCATAAACATGTATTAAAACTGGTTTAAAGGGGTATTCATTACACGGCCTTGTTAACGTAATATATTTTTGAAGCCTACGATGCACATGGCAGTTTTGTATATTTACATTTTTCAATTTCACGCACCATTTATTGAAAGATGAACAGCCTTTTATTTTCCATTACTCATTTTTATGGTTTTGCAGATAATTAGAAATTCCCTTAACTTAATAATCCGCAACTTACTTTGTAATAATAAGGCGAGAATACCTAACGTTAAAGCAACGTCACATTGACGTCCGCATCGATGGTGACACGTTAATGTCCGCTGGCAAACCTTCCCAGCGGGCATACAACGCGTACGTAACGTCATGGCGTTGCATCGACAAGGTAAATTGAAACACGATTTGGAGAGGCATCTGTTACAACGCATAATGTAGTAATGTAGTAATTACTACATTTTGATTTTTTTTACTACATTATGCGTTGGCATAGTCGACGCGAAATGAAGTAAAAAAATTATTTCATTTCGCGTTGATATGCACCATATCGACGCATAATGAAGTAATGATGGTAGAACATAGCTGTCTTCGAAAAGACTTAGGAAGCAATACAGTTAAATTCCTACAATTTAGACCACATTTGAGACGGTTCAAAAGTGGTCTTTAAGACCACAGTTGAACAGTCCAAAAGACGGTCTTCCACAAAAGCACACTGAAGGTCAAAATCACAAAGAAAATGTAGCTTTAACCTTCCAAATATGCTTTAAAAACAAAATTCGTATTAATTTTAGGTGGTCTTAATAGTGGAATTTCATTGTATTTGATTAAGCCAGTAGAATTAAAATCGTACGCCTTGCGCTATTTTGGTCTCATGCCTGATGTCTTTCCCTCATTTGTGTTTTAAGGCTCAACACATGATCGTGTAGTGCACACAAAAGTTGGGACGGGGGATCCTATCGGCTTGTACCTGTCCATAGCCCAGTTGTTTGTCCATCTTTGCATGTTAAAAGGAGTGCGAGTGTGTTTCAGTTACCGTCCCACCAACAGCTTAGGTCATACGAAGTAGCGAACTTGGTTTCAAGACTCATTCATACGGAGACGGGATCTCGGTTGAATCCGAAAGGCTGGAAAAAGCCGGGGATCGATCCAGCTGCGAGTCGACCCATCCATGCATATAAACCCTATTGCTTTTAATTGGACGGCAGCGATTGAGATGTCATTTCATCTCAATATCGGGTAAAAGTCCCATAAAATTTGAAGCAATGTCTCCAAAATGACCTAAATAGTCTTGACGGGAACGTTAAACCTCAAATCAAACAAACAAACTGTTGACGCATAATGAAGTAAAATTAAGTATGCCACCCATCGCCGCAAAATGTAATAATTCTTTCATTTTGCTCAAACCTCTTAGTATCGACGCATAATGTAGTAAAAACGACATTTTATTTCATTTCGCGTCGACTATGCCAACGCATAATGTAGTAAAAATTTCATAATGTAGTAATTATTACATTACTACATTATGCGTTGTAACAGGCATCGCTTCAAAAAAATTAGGGATTCGCTTTCTGGGGAACGAATTTGCTCCAAATGAGCACATTTTTGGCGCACTATGGCCTACTTGGTGCTGATGCACCGTTAAAGTATAGCCAGTCAATCGATCAATGAGTCAACCAATCAGTCAATAAATCAATCTTTTAAAGACGCTTTATCTTTTTAGAAGACCTCAAAAAATGAACAGGGTGTCACAAAACCATCCGCCGACCCGTCACGTTAACAAGTTCATGTAATAAATACACTTGTAAAACCAACTTTATAAAGACAAGTGCAGTTTACAAGGGTATACATTAACTTGTTTATTTCTACTGCAAGTCATAGGCTGTGGGTACTCGTTAGAACCGCCCCAATGAGGCGGTTCTAACGAGCACACACGCCTACATTTGGAGTGAAATAAACGGAAATTTTTATTTTGTATTTCAAATGGGCCCCGTCAAGCGATTTTGGTACTTATCGCCTATGCGAGCAGCGAAGGTTCAGGCGAGCCTGCGCATCCGCGCAGTCTCGCCAGAACCTTCGCTGCTCGCTCATACAAGCAGTGAATCAAGAGGAACCTTCAGACAGAATGCCATATCCCTGGCCCCTCTGAATCGCTGGGCATGCGCAGTTAAAATTTGTCATGGCGGAATGCTCGAAGACACAAATTCGCTTGGCGGGGCTCAAATAGTAACCTTAACTTTTTGTCATTTCAGGAAATAAAGGGTTCTACAGAACTTCGTCCGAAAATAAGGGTTTTACTTCAAAAGTGGAACATCACCCTCAAAAAGACCTTTGGTTCAAGGCGGCTGTGATCGCTGTCCCAATAGCGGGCGGCTTTATTCTAGTTCTATTGGTGCTTTTAGCTGTGCGCATGCTCAGGACAGATTCTCGTTACCACAGGAGATTAATACAAATTCGGCGAGAACGAAGCCTTACAAAAGCGCAGCTTTATGTTACAGACCATTTCGTAGACACTCCAGATAAACAAAATAAACTTCACTCTGAAAATCATTGCCATAAGAATACATCGCCACCGAAAGTGACAGTTAATAATGGACACGCGTACGAACAGGTGAACACAGACAAGAATACAAACAGTTGTAACGATAATGTTCCGAATGTTCAAAGTCAACAGAAGCCATGTACGCCATGTTCATCTTACATTGTATGGGGTAAACCCAAAAACGGTGATTTTGCTACTGTTGTATAGCAACGGCCTTAGCAACCGTAGTCATTCTTACTCACATAAACATCCACCATAATGAAGGTGTCTCAGTGGCACCCATATGCCTACCTTACCGAAACAGTGCTAAATTTGTTAGTACGCATGTGTGTCACATGGAGAATCCACTCAGAAAATGGCGATAGTGCTACATCTTGTTTGCGGAATGGTTTCATTCGTGAACTATGCCTGTCACAGAAAAGAGATTCACTGTTTTTTTTTTTTTTTTATGTTTATGTTTGGTACAGAAATCTTGTCATACGTGTTACGATTTGAATTGTCCTCAGAAATCGTCATGGTTCAATTTGAACGTGAGTCAAGGCGATTTTAACTGATGTCCATCCGTAACACTACCAACTATGAATATTCGAAATCACCCAGGTTATCGCAGGTCCATCGCTTTGTAATGCACTATCATGTCTAGGCAAGCAAGTAGTTCTCGTCGTGGCGAGATTCAGTGTGTTTCAATGGGTTTGGAATATTGATGGTTGGTGAAAGGATAGGCTGACAGTCAAGTGAGCGGGCATGACAAAACCTACAATTAGACCGGTGCGACCAGCAGAGACTCAAATTAACCTGCGCACCCATCAACTATCACAAAACATTTTGCTTATGTCTCTTTGTAGTGATATTAGCCTATAGTAGGTACATGCGATCAGCGAAGACTCTGATCAGACTGCGCGAATGCGCAGGCTGATCTGAGTGCTCGCTGGTCGCTCAAGCCTTCTTGTAGATTTTGTCATGCGCTGGCTTAAGTTCAGTAACGGAGGAAACTGGGCCCTTTCAGAAATTGTCAACCCGCCATGGGACACAAAGTCGTGCAGATATCTTAAGTGTCCCATATTCTTCTGCATGGCATGTAAAAGGGAAAGTCGTCCATGACTTGTTGCAAGTCATGTTTGCCTCACTGTGACTATTGTTTTGGATATAGGGTAAATTGAATACAATATAGGTTTGTATTATGTGGGCGTTTGTGATTGGTTGTAATATATAGTAGAACTTCGATGGCTCCAATACCGATGGCTCGTTTACCATGGATGAGTCGAACCCGTTTTTTGAGTCCCTAGGGAATTCCTCTACATTAGAAGTAGTGGGGGATAATTAAGGAGATTTTCGACCTATTTTGCGAAAGTGTGCTGTGTGTATTCATTAGAATCGCCTCGATGAGGCGATTCTAATGAGTACACACAGCATACAATTTTATTATAGACAACCGAAAAGATGTCTCAAAATTAACCCCGTTATGCCTCCTGGCAGTGTCCCTCTGTGGCTCGAACTACCCCTGTCACGAACAGATTTTCGTGGTCACAAAGGTGTTTGAGCAATTGAAGTTCGACTGTAGATGTAGTGATATGATTGCGGTTATGTTGTGTAAAGAGGTTGATTTAATTGGTGGTTCGCTGCGAGTCGTTTACTTAGGAATTGTGAGATGTGAATGTTATCTGTTGTTTGTGCTAGTCTCTTAACCCTTAAAGCGCCCAGGAAAATGAAACAGCAGATGAAAATCTATTTTTGTAGATAGTGTTATTTTAAATTATTATATAGACAATATAAGTCCTAACTTTTTATGTAAATCGTCTGCAGACAATTCTCTGCAAACGATTCATATGAAATGTCAAGTTTTGTTTTCTCTGAAATAAAAAAAAGAGTATAAATACTCTGAAACTGTCGTCTGCTTATCCTGATTGGTGCTTTGAGTGTTTATGTGAGTCAGTTTCATATTTAAACTTATTCTTCAACCTTGTACAACTGTTGAAAGTTTTGGTTCATGTGAAATTGTCTCTCACAAACTTGGTCGATGTGTTATCTGTCGCTGTGATTCTATTGGTTGTGTTCTTGTGACGTCATAATAAGCGAGCCACGGCATGGGAAAAACCTGCTTTAGCCAACTGCGAACAGCAAATGTGCTGATCAGACCGCGCAGTCTGCTTCAACACCTTTCTGTTCGCTGTTCATCTTTAGTATTTATACCTTAACTGTCTAGACTCTTGCTACCGTATGTAGCAGAGCAAGTTTGTTTGTGTCTTATCTGTTTGCTCGCGACAAAGGCTATGGCAAATTCGAACTAATTCTTGAGTCCCTTGGAAACTCTTTCTGCAGCTGTTCACAAGACCTAGAGTACCCCCCCTCCCCCGTCCATCGGGGCTTCAAACCTTGGAGAAATAGATTGGGCTGCTGCAGAGCTGAAACCGACAGAACTTGATTACTGGTAAATCGCTTAGGTCTAAGCCTGTCCAGGAAAAGTAATGCGAGTCGGACCGCACCTTAAACGCAATCGGTTTTTATGGACGGTAGGGCATGGGATGCCATTTAATTTCAATGCCAGGTAGAAGTGCCATAACATTTGAAGCAACTTCTCCAGTGTTGACGGGGACGTAAAACCTCAACTCAAACAAACAAAACACAAGACATAGTTAAGTATAATTTAGGAAGATATTTCTTTGTGAAAAGGCATGTTGTGTGTACTCATTAGAATTGCCTCCATGATGCGATTCTTATGCTGTGTGTACTCATTAGAATCGCCTCGATGAGGCGATTCTAATGAGTACACACAGCATACCTTTACTTTATATAAGCATTATGCCTCTTGATATGGTACTATGATTTACCCTCACTGGCTCAAACTACCCCAGTCTCGAACAAATGTTCATGATTCCAAATTTGTTTGAGTCATCGAAGTTCTACTGTATTTGAATCCTGTTATAAAATACTCTTCACACAGAGATAGAAAAAAACAGCTGTTTCCTTATTTTTTTAAAATAGTCTATGTAAAATCAAGTCTGAAATGATGGCAATCTTGCTTAACAATATGCACCCATAAATGCAAGTCGTTTGAGAAAACACACGTTATGCATACACTACTGGTGCGTTCCAGCGACACGTGTTGGGTGTCGGCGCGGTAATTTCCTGCGTCCCTGCGCCCAGTGATTGTCCATCAGTTTACAGCGGGTGAAATGGGAATCGCAGTAGATTCAACTTTGTTCAAGTATTTCCAGTTAAGGGGAATGGGAACACCTGGGGGATTTTTGCGCCATTTTTCAAAGGGAGACACAACTTTCGGGACTTCCTGTTCGATTTTCTATGAGACCTGTCCCACTGAAGAAAGGGGTCTACTCTTAAAGGAAAGAATTTGCTCCTCAGGAGCAAATTCTTTTCTTTAAGAGTTGGCCCCTATTGACATGGGAGACAAAAATACTTTTGCACGAGTTACCTCCCCTGAAGGTGTTCCCATTCCCCATACCAGTGGTCTCGCTCTAGTATTTTTTTTTATTTCTCTGTCAATTTTCCTAGCGTGCGGATTTGTTTTTCCTCTGGCGACTCCAATGCTGCTAATGTGATTGCAGGTCCTCGTTTGCATGAAATGACAATTCAAGAAGCATGTTAGCTCTACTGAAAATTAAAATGCAACTTTAAAAGCATGTTATTGTCCCTTGCCATGAATTTACAATTTGATCATTTGTCACAGAACACGCAAGTTAATCATCTAAAAAACGTTATGACAAATATCAGGTACTGCGAGCAAAATCGGGCTTCCATACTTTTTTTAAACGAAGCTGCACGTGCAAAATTTGCATAACATGGCTACGCCCAGCGAAAATGTGTCTTAGGACAGGTGCGTTTAGCGAAGACTTTGATCAGTTTGCTTACAGACGCTCCCGCTCACCGCGGCTTGGATAAATAGATTGGGCTGCATGGTGCTTCCGCGCAGAGCTGAACTCAACCGAACTTGAGTACTGGTCAACAGCTTAGGTCTAAGCTTGCCCAGGAAAAGTGTGATGCGAGTGGGACCGCTCCTTAAAGCCTAGTTGTTGCTATGGTCAGTAAGGTTTGAAATGTCATTTCATCGCAATTTCGGGTAAAAGTCCCCGTAAATCGGAAGCAACTTCTCCAAAATGACCTATATAATGTTGACGGGGACGTAAAACCTCACCACAAACAAAATTGATGCAGCAAGAAAAGTTTGTACTTTCACTGACATGACGTGAACAAATCCGTGAAATGAAAAGCCCCCCCCCCCCCCAGCATAAGTTCCTGTTTATATGAAGAAAACTGGGGTTTACGGGGGTAAACATTATTTTCCTTATGTCTGCTCCAAGACATAGGTTGTGGGTACTCGTTAGAACCGCCTCATTGAGGCGGTTCTAACGAGTACCACAACCTATGTTTGCAGTAATAGTAAGTGAAAAATCATAGATTTTCATCAGAAAAGTAGCCATTTTTTTGGGGGGATGTGAAAATACACACTAAGTCGCTTGGGTGTGATATTGTATTGGTAGGGTAGCAGGCTGGTTTTTGTCTTCGCTGAGTGCACGTGCTAAGAGCTACCTTTTCACATATTACGGCCTATATGATGCTTTACTACCATTTTCGAAGTATGACTCGGCTGGTTGCACTGCCTGACCATATTCTGGATTGCTTGATATTCCAATCTGTTCTAACCAATGTACTGGTGGACTCTTCCATTGCTATATGTTGGACAAGTCCATTTACCATATAAGGGGTGCCAGGCCTATTTTTTCGTTTTTATTCTATTTGTGATTGAAAATTCTGTTAGCTAAAAGTGTAGGCCCTGATCAGACGGCGTCTGATCTGGATCTGCACTGTTTGCCTAGGGACCCCTTTAGAGGTTTCCCCGCATGCAATGGGCTAGAAGTGTTTGCTGATTTTGACAGGTCACCTTGTGATCACATGGCCCAATCATGTGATCAGGAAAAAGGACACACCTCTAGTATCGTTGAAAACCCAGATCAATCTGTGCATTTGCATTCAGTGATTTCCCTCATAAATGGACCTAGCATAGCTGCAGTGGACGGTGTGGATCTGTAACTGCATTGTAAATGGGCCGTGTCATGAGAAAATGGTGCTTAGCATTCTTCTTTTTATGTACTGCAAATACGCATGCGCATCCAACAAATTAGACTAGTCGAGCAGTAAATGCTCTGGCGAGACTGCGCGTAAGCACTGGCACGTCTGAATCTTTTTGCTGATAAGTAATATTTTCTCACAAGCTGCCTCAAGTGTAAATACCATAGTTGTTAACGTTGGTTAGTGAATGCAGATGGATGTTAGAGTAAAGAAATAATTCAATCTAAACCTTGACCAGATACCCTCGTTTTATCGCAGGAATGGCCTTATGGCTGTATCCAATACAATGGTAGTGAGAAGCGTGCTAAAATCACCAGGAAAATCAACGGGCGGATAAGCCCTTAGCCCTTGCAGTTTTAATGAACGCCCTTGTAAGCCCATTTACTATACAAGTTCAATGGGTAAGCAGGGTATTCATTATCTGCTTTATTGTTGCTCAAAACATAGATTGTGGATACTCGTTAGAACCGCCTCGATGAGGCGGTTCTAACGAGTACCCACAATCTATGTTTATAGCAGAAATAATAGGAATATCAAAAATAATGTTCCAGTGGATGGGGTCAGCGGGTATTCATAACGCCCTCCCCCGTCCCCCACCCGCCCCTTTTTTGCTCATATATATTGATTGTGGGTACTTGTTAGAACCGCTGCGATGAGGTGGTTCTAACGAGTGGCAATCGAGTACCCACAAGATATATTTGTAGCAAATGTTAGAGAAATATCTACAATATATGTTTGAAGCAAGAATGTTTGGTTTGATTTGAGGTTTAACGTCCCCGTCAACACTGTATATGACATTTTGGGGACGTCACTTCCAATTTTGTGGGACTTTTACCCTACATTGAGATGAAGTGACATCTCAAGCCCTTTCAACCAATGAGACCAATAGGGTTTATAAGCATCCACCGCTTTGCCTGGGCAGGCTTAGATCCTGTAAGTGAGTTACCAGTCCTCCTGTGCTGTCGGTTTCCGCTCTGCGTGGAAGCATCATGCAGCCCATCTATTTCTTCAAGCCCCGATGGGCGGGGGCATGAAGCGCAAGAACATAAAAAAATGTTAATATTGCACAGTTACTGGCAGACTTGTTCGAATGGTATCGCATGACTGGTAATGATTTATTTCTTAATTAAAACTTACAGTTCTCATTCTATATATGTCATTTCATTGGTTGCCTGTTTCATGACGTCATTGTGATTGATGTTTAACAAATTATATATTTTAAAATGAACTATTTATTTCTACGGACAAAAATAAAAGAAATGATAACTGATTATGACTTATTTATTGTTTGTTCTTGAAACCTGACAAGAATTTCTCATCTTTACACCATTATGTATGTATGCTACATTGGGCATGGCATATTGACGGTCTTTACCACGATATTTTGAGGATTTTCAGTCAGAAAACATTCATTACGAAACCATGCCTATTTAAATTTATTGAGAATTTTGCCACCCCGATATTTTTCGTATTTCTGCTCCAAACATAGATTGTGGGTACTCGTTAGAACCGCCTCATTGAGGCGGTTCTAACGAGTATCCACAACCTATGTCCTGGAGCAGAAATAATGTTTACCTTTTAAACCCAAGTTTTCTCTATATAAAGTGGAGTTTAAAGAGATTCATTTTACGGACTTGTTAACATTGAAGGTTTTCACATTTTTGAAATGCATTAAAATTTCAGTGACTAAAAAAATCGATAGTTCGGTTGCTATGGCAGATTCGAACCCAATCTTGAGTTCTTTTCGAATGTCCCCGACAGCTCTGGATAAAAAGAGGATCTTACACGAGTGGGCGTTTCGTTTGGAATTTATGAAACGAGCCTTTTGCGAGTTTCTAAAAAATCATACGAAATGACCGCGAGTGTAAAATTCCGTTTATCATTATAACGATTGCAATCGGATCTTATTCAATACAAATCACAGGGTTTTCACGGGCGGCGTCATACTGTTATGCACCATGGTAACCATGTTTTATTGCACGTGTGGTCATATGAATTTTATGGCAATGGTTATCGACTCAGTGACAGCGACGTTATATGATAACATTAAAGAAATGAATTTATTTTTCTTCTGTTCATGGAAGTATGAACGCAGTTGGCCGCGTGCAAAGTAAGTGAACCCTGAAGGGGTTCATGTAAACTTTGCTAGCGATCCGCTGTTGTTCATACTTTCATGAAAGGCAGACAAATTCAGTTTATTTTTTGTATATGTTCATTATTTGCCTCTCATCACTAGGCGAAAGAAAGCTTATAGGGCAAACTTTAAAGCTGAAAAACATTTACACGCTGTTTGTCTATAAAGAGCGGAATAGCGGTGACGTCACCAACGCCGTAGAGAACCATGCTTTAGAATGACGTCACTTGACGTCATCCAAAATCATGTGATTCGATGCGTTCATGGAAGTATGAACTACATTGTTTTCTATAGGTTTACATTATGCTTTACACACGAAATGTAAATATATAGTAAATACAGGGCTTTTAAATAATACAGGGCTTTTTTATCCTTTACCAGGCATGTCTTTTGATTAAGAAATAGATCAGCTGTATCTGTGATTTGTTTAGTAAAAATCACAGTTTGGAGGCCAGTTGTAAAGCAGATCAAATCACGAACGCGAAGCGCGCCTGGTTTGTCTACTTAAAACTGACTGACAAACTGTGATTTTTACCCAATAAATCACAGACTACAGCTGATCTATTTCGATTCTAACAGTATCTATCTATCTATTTATACTGCAGCAACCCCGTTAAGAGGACAATCGTGAACACGCCGAAAATCGGCAATAATGTTTTTTTTTTTGTTTTTTTTTTTCCTTCAGATTCTCACAGTCTTTCGCCATTAACAGAAGAAATTCCGCAAAAATATTGACTGCATCGCACACATTTTGTGCTTGTTTGGTGTTTTTGATGCGAGAAAATAACGTTTCACCGTCTGCCGTCAAGGAATCTCTACTAGTGGCGTCATCAAACGGTGGCTTTTAATGACGTCACTCTTCAGACTGATGATTTGTTGCATAATAAAACACAGTTCAATCCCATTGCCTATAGCCGCGCTGTGTTAGAATTGTCATTAAACTGAGGTAATGGCCAAATGTGACCGACTCAGTATATGAAGATATGTAGATAAGGCCGTTTTAATGAGTGCATACAGCGTACAGATATTTCATAGAAGCGTACAAAATATCCGTCTCATTAACCAGTTCCTTGAACTGCACATGTCGTGTACCGATTTTCATGGTTCCAAAGGTGTTAGAACCATTGAAGTTCGATTGTAGCGACGGCCCCCTCCCATCGGGCCTTGAAAAATTGATCGGCTGCTTGATGCTTCCACGCAGAGCTGAAACCGACCGCGCACGAGTACTGGTAAACCGCTTAGGGGTTCTAAGCCTGCCGTGGCAAAGCGGTATTGGTTTCATTGGGCGACAGGGCTTGATATGTCATATCTCAATGTCGGGTAAAAGTCCCAAAAAAAATTAAGCAACGTCTCCAAAATGACCAATAAAGTGTTGACGGGGACGTTAAATCTCAAACCAAACAAACAAAAATCGACTGTTTTATTCGACGCTTGTAAAAAACGACAATACAAGACTCTGAGTATATCTCGCGGAGACAGGACCATTTTTCGAAGAAAACGACGAGGTATTGTCATAGCTCTGGCGTCGTCTGCGTCGTCGTCGTGCAAAAACTTGACATTTTGTAATATCTCTGTCATTACTGAACACATTTGCTTGAAATTCGGAGTAGTTGTTCATTATGAAAAGGGGAAATCATACCAATAGGTGAGGTAACCCTCAAAATATTTTTGGCACAGTTATGCCCCTTTTTCGACTTAGAATTTTTGTTTTCTAAAAGAAACTGCAGCCAAGGGTTGGCACCCGCATGCGGTGCTCTTGTTATACAATTGCTTTAACCCTTATGCAGATGAGCTTAACAACCCATACCATTGCAAACAGTGTAGATTCAGATCAGATGCCTTCTGAAGAAGCCATCTGACCAGGATCTACACTGTCACTCAGCTTAGAAATATGAACGAATACATTATATCAAGTAATGTCAGAAATGGGTGTGGCTGAATAAATTTATTCAGCAGGATAAGGGATAAGTACATGTCTGTTAGCATAGCGTGTTTCCTTTGACACCAGATAATGAAATCCTGAATTTTATCCCGGGATAGATATTCTCATCCTACTGGGGTGATCCTTTGCTTGCGGAAGGATAGAAATCGAAGCTCCTCGCCTGTTTCATTTGCGCTGGTTGTTATGGAAGTCATGTTCACCGCCGTTAAAGGCATTTATTCTCGATTATTGAGGACTATCATCATTCGATACATAATACTATGTAGCCCTCAGTGCTGACTGAAGAGAAGTCATCTGTCTTCAACAGGTAAGAGGCCTCCCTGGGGAAAATCAATAATTTACTAACTGTTGACTAGAGTGTACATTATTGATTTTCCCCTTAAGTGCCTCAGTCTTTGTTTGTTTGATTTGAGGTTTAACGTCCCAGTAAAGGTCATTTTGGAGACGTTGCTTCCAATTTTGTGGGACTTTTACCCGACATTGAGATGAAATGACACCTCAAGCCCTGTCGTCCAATGAAACAAATAGGGTTTATAAGCATAGACGGTCTGACTCGTGTGCACCGCTTTGCCTGGGCAGGCTTAGATCCTCTAAGCAGTTTACCAGTACTCGTGTGCGGGTCAGATTTAGCTCTGCGTGGAAGCATCATGCAGCCCATATATTTATTCAAGCCCCGATGGGCGGGGGCCGTAAGTGCCTCAGTCAGGGGATTCAACAAGAGCTACTAATCACCCTACTAAGGGCCGACTTTGATCTGCTATAAACACTATATCACAGGGGGCAATAAAACAATTATGAACACACGGTGTGTCCTACTGTATAAGAATAAATGCCTTTAAGTTCACATCACTGAACGTAACACCGTCGTTAAGTTCATATCACTGAACTTAACGACGTAAAATATGGCGGATGCCAGCAATCGAACTGACTGTATTATAAAAACAATTCACGCCCAGAAAAGAAAGGATTGCCAGAAAAAAAAGAACCAGGATAAGAGGGATAATATAAGAATCTTATATGGGTGTGAGGGGTGGATTGAAAAATCAGTCCCGAGGGACACTGTCCGGCATCACGAGGCTTGCCGAGTGATGCCGGACAGTGATCCCGAGGGACGGATTTTTCTATCCACCCCTCACACCCATATTGGAATATTTTTCTTGCATACCTCCCATTTCTATTGCGAATTTTTAATGCTGCTGTCACTTCTGTTACCGACGTCCGCCATTTTGTGATGACACAACATGAATGTTTAGTGACGTCACGCATGACGACGCCGCGCATGAGGTTGTAATCAACCAGTGCATTTTTCGAACACGCGATTATATTCGATTTGGGGTCGGAACACCAGGGTCAGAACATAAATTTCTATCCCAGGGTAAAATCACGGATTTCCTTGTCTGGTGTGCAAGAAATAGAGAAAAATCATCCCTCGGTATCACAATCTGGGGTAATTTCGTAAGCTGCGTGCTGTATAACAGTGACCCTTGGGACGGATTCTTCTATCTATTGCTGTTCTGATATTTTTCCACTGTTCGTTTGTTCATTTGCGTCGGATGACAGGTGCACACTGGCCAGGTCCTTCTCTCGTTTAAACCAAAGCCCTGTCAGAACTGGCTGATCTATTATCTCTCTCGAAATGTTTCGGTTAACCCTTAAACTACTTAAAGCAAATAGACAATGATCATATGCCGCGTTCTGCGGCGTGTGATCTGAGTCTAAACTGTTTGCCAAGGTTCCTTTTTGAGACCTTAGATTTATTTAGTTTACCAGTTCGTAGAAACAACACTAACAACAACTTACGGGTTACTTCCCGCTATTGACGCGTTACGGCCCTCTACTAACGGGTTATTTCCCGCTACTTACTTGTAACTGCCCTCTACTAACGGGGTATTAACCGCTACTTACGCGTTACGGCCCTTTACTTACGGGTTACTTCCCGCTACTTACGGGTTACTTCACGCTTCATGCGGGTTATTTCCCGCTTCTTACGGGTTACCCGCTACTTACATGCTACTTACCGCTACTTACGGGCTACTTTCCGCTAATTGCGGATTACTACAAGCTACTTACGGGCTACTGCCCGCTTCTTACGGGTTCATTACCTGCGGTCCCTTTTCTTTCAATACGCTCAGTTTATTAAACAATAATTCCAATAGTATTTTCCATCATTCTGTACATTTCGAGCGATTTGATTGGTTAAAATAAAAGTTTTATACTTCGATAAATTCCATTAGCAAGAATCTCAGAACCATTTCACACAGCGACTGGTGGTAATATAACGTTACGTCAAAGAGCATGTTTGGAACCCGCGCGTTACGTCACCGTATATGAAGTGACGTCAGCAGCGTTCGATCTATTGGAAACATAAATGTTAGAAGACAAATAAACTGAATTTAAAGACGACGTTTTTATGCCCCCAGAATCAAAGATTCGGGGGCATATAGTTTTTGGTCTGTCTGTCCGTCTGTTTGTCCGCAAAAACCTTAACATTGGGTATAACTTTTGAATGGTAACTGATAGGGCTTTCATATTTCACATGTGCATTCCTTGTCACAAGACCTTTCAAGAGGTATCATAAATTTTGACCTCGTGACCTTGACCTTGACATCTGACCTACTATTGACCCCTTTTTAAAAACTTTAACATTGGCCATAACTTTCGATTGGAAAGTGGTAGGGCTTTCATATTTCACATGTGCATTTCTTGTCGCAGTACCATAATTTTTGACCTCGTGGCCTTGACCTTGATGTTTTACCTACTTTTTAAAAACTTTAACATTGGCCTTAACTTTCGAGTGGTAAGTGGCAGGGCTTTCATATTTCACATGTGCATTCCTTGTCACAAGACCTTTCTAGTGGTACCATAATTTTTTACCTCGTGACCTTGACCTTGACATTTGACCTATATTTTAAAACCTTTAACATAGTCCATAACGTAAGATCGGTAAGTGATAGGGCTTTCATATTTCACATGTGCATTCTCAGTTTTTACAAGACCTTTCCAATGGTGCCATAATTTTCGACCTCGTGACTGTGCGTTCTTTGTCACAAGACCTTTCCAACGATCCCATAATTTTTGACCTTGTGACATTGACCTACTTTTTTAAGACTTGAACATTGACCATACGTTTCGATTGCTTTGTGATACTGCGTTCATATTTAACATGCGCTGTCCGAGGGTATCAGTGTTTCACAAACACATTGTGTTTGTTTGTTGTTGTTTTTTCTTGGATCGGGTTCCTTTTAACTCTTATCATGCTGTTCACGACAACCCATATCTTTGGAAACAGTGTAGATCCAGATCAGATGGCTTCTAAAGAAGCCATCAGATCAGGATCTACGCTGTTTGACATTCTGTTTATGAATTTGTAGGAATAAGTTACATCAAGTAATCTGATTGGTTCAAAATCAGAGATGGGTGTGGCTAAAATGAATATTCAGCAAGAGAAGGGTTAAAGATGGCAGCTTCTAATTGAATAATCATTCCGCCGTGGCCGTTGGTAAGATTATTCTTCCGCTTTCGAAAGAGTCCCTAAAATTTACTATTTAGATGGCAAATTTTGAATTGTCTTTTTTTATTATTTTATCGAAGTGTAAACTCCGGCGAATCACTCACAAACTACTCTAAGTTTGTGAGTGATTCGCCGGAATTTACACAAAAATGAAATCCATTCCTATATACTCGTATAGCATAACTATACGAGACCATTAATTCGCGCGCGACTTAACTTTCGTGGACAAAAGCGGAGAACGGTTCGCAGTATTCTCAGTTTTGGGTCGATTGACAAACAATCGGCGATCGACCCCAGAAGCAAGTAAGTCGTAAAAGTTTGCGTATAAATCAGCAGAAGCCCATGGTAGAAATTAACCATTTCACGGTTGCTGAACTTTGAAATGAAGCCCGTCTCATCCAATAGTGATCAGAAAAAAATACTTATATGAGCAAGCGCATGACAAATTCTACAAGAAGTCTTAAACAGCCGACGAAGACTCAGATCAGCCTGTGCATTCGCGCTGTTTGTTTGTTTGATTTGAGGTTTAACGTCCCCGTCAATACTGTAAAGGTCATTTTGGAGACGTTGCTTCCAATTTTGTGGGACTTTTACTCGACATTGAGATGAAATGACCTCTCAAGCCCTGCCACCCAATGAAACCAATAGGGTTATTTGCATGGACGGGCCGACTCGCACCGCTTTGCCTGGGCAGGCTTAGATCTTCTAAGCGGTTTACCAGTACTCGTGTGCGGGTCGGTTTCAGCATTGCGTGGAAGCATCATGCAGCCCATATATTTCTTCAAGCCCCGATGGGCCGGGGCCGCCGCATGTACCTACTATAGGCTAATATCTATGCAAAGAGACATAAGCAAAATGTCTTGTCGTAGTGGATGGGTGCGCAGGTTGATTTGAGTCTCTGCTGGTTGGACCGATCTTATTAGGGAGAGGACTATCTTAGGGAGAGGACTATCTAACGTTGTATATAACTTGTGTCCAATCCCTTTGATTTATTTTGCAATAAACCGATCTTATTGTAGGTTTCGTCATGCGCCGGCTCCTGTATATGGTTTTAGTGCAATGGGCATGATCGACTATCTGCGTTCTGGCGCCACAAAAAAGACCAAGTTTTAACAGATTTCTCTCATTTTCATGTTTACACATTTTTTGCCTGGTCTTAAATCTAAAATGAGAAAATGTTTATAATGTATGAGGAGATTTTTACATAGGCGGAGACATGTTTTGACAGTTTTGCCCCGGGCGATGCATCTCAAAAACCACTTTCTGTCATTAACCCGCATATGCCGAGCTTCAGGACACTGACAAACAGTGTAGACTCAATCTCAGATATGCAGAACGCGGCGTCTGACCTGGGCCTACACTGGATGCTTAAAGTACATTCATTTTTGTACAACCTGATACAGACAACACCTCCACCCCCACCCACCAGCCCTATAGTTGAAAATTGCACCCCAAACTTATCAGTTTGAAGATTCCATTGTCATAGGTGGGTAAAACCTTGATAGGAAGGTGAAATGAGCCAATCCAAGAGAGCAGGGCCCTTAATGTTTTCCGTTTTCCGCAACTACATAATATGGCTAGACTGGTTTCCTCTACGCAAATGCTCTGATAAGAACTTCGCTTATGCACAGGATCGCCTTTGCTGCCGGCTTTTGCAGAATGTACATTTTTCTCAGGAACTGGCTCAAATGAATATGTAACAATGGAAAATAGAGGTTTTTTGTTGTTGTTGTTTTTTTCTTTGCCTTTTTTTTTAAATTAACCCTTATCTTGCTGTTCACAACAACCCCTATCTTTGGAAACAGTGTAACTACTGAAGAAGCCATCTGATCAGGATCTACACTGTTTGGCATTCAGTTTATGAATTTGTAGCAATAAAATACAATTAGTAATTTGATTGGTTGATAGACAGAAATGGGTGTGTTTAAATGAATATTCAGCAAGATAAGGGTTAAAATATTGCTGCCCATCCATGGGGTTTTGGCGTTTCTTTTGTTTTAATTTATTACCTTTTTATTAAAAAGATTGAAAGAAAACGTAGTAAAAATCTAAAAACCGCCAAAATGCCATCGCTACTGCGCGAGTGTGTGCGTTCGTGCGAATATGCGTGTTTGTTGTGGTTCAACGGCCCAGTCAACAGCTAAGGTCATGCCTGATCGGTCAGTTATCTCCACTTTTCCTGGACAGGATCAGATCCTCTAAGCGGTGTACCAGTGCGATCGACCCCCCCCCCCCCACCCACCCACCACACACACACACACTAGCACCACCACTACCGACAGTAACTCGCATCGACCGAGTCTTCCAGCAACCTTACACTTCAAGCCGGGCTTTAGAAAAAGGAACTTGAAGATACGATGGTGCAGAGGAGTAGAAAAATAAACAGTCCCCGCGCTGCACCTACTGCAAGCAGAATAGGTAATTGCCCCACTGATGCCAGGGTAGTAGAACGCCCTGACACTGAAAGCTTCACAGCACCTTCACATCGATCTGACCTCCCACGCCATCGCAATTGTAACATGCAAAGCTCAAATCAGCCTGCGCATGCGCGACGTCTTTTCAGAACCGACGTCCTCGTGTGATTCCTATTAACCCTTTTTGTACCAAATGGAATCTTCCTCCTAATATATAGCAGGAGTCCATTTCAAAATTTAGGGATGACAGGTCGTGTTTTCTTCAAAATCTGTTTGGAAAATGGCTGAACATTTTTGCAAACAGTGTAGGCCCTGATCAGACGCCGCAGAACGCGGCGTCTGACCAGGGCCTGCACCGTTGGCCAGGGTACCCGTTTTGGGGTTACCAGTACCAAATGGGTTAACCATAACGTTCACACTTCTGATCAGATCACTGCTTTCGAGTAAATTGCCCTACCTGCTTGTTAGAGCTCATACATGACTTCTTCCCGCGACCTTTACTCGATCATACGGCATGGCTCTTTAAACAACCATTCACGACTCTTCCACGACTTCAACCCGACCGCCATGCACTTGCGTGTCTATTCGATCATCCCGAACTATAGCATGCACGCTTACTCGATCAACAAGACTAGTTCGATCTCTGCTCTATCTCCACTCGATCGAAGCGAAGTCGTACAACAGTCGTGAGGAAGTCGTGAAAAGCTCACGTATTCATTTTTTTTTTTTTTTTTTTTTTTTGGAGTTTTTACGCCCCTGTCAACATTATGTAGGTCATTTTGGGGATGTTGCTTCCGATTCTGTGGGACTTTTATCCGACACTGAGATGAAATGACACCTCAAGCCATACCGCCCAAAGAAACCGCAAGGGTTTCTTGGCAGGCCTAGACCTCCTAAGCGGTTTGCCAGTACTCATATTCGGTCGGTTTCAGCTCTGTGTGGAAACACCATGCAGCCCAATCCATTTCTGCAGGCTCCGATGGGTGGGGTAAATCTCATTATTAAACCTTCAAAGAGTTTGGCATCATGACACCGTTGCAGTTGTAGGCCAGGGGTTTGTGTTCAAAACTATCGACGTCTTCAGTTAGCTTTATCGTACCTAAGGATTGCCAGGCATTTTTGAAATCATGACTAAAATGCGGGTGGGGAAGAACATTCGCAACGCTTTGCCCGGCTGGGCAGGCTTATATCTTCTAAGCGGTTTACCAGTACTCGTGTGAGGTCGGTTTCAGCTCTGCGTGGAAGCATTATGCAGCCCATCTATTTCTTCAAGCCCAGATGGGCGGGGGCGGACAGGGGTCAGGTGAAAGACAGGGACAAATGCTTGAAAGAGCTAGAAAAGATCGACGAGCATAAAATATACTACTGTATAAGGAAACACACGGAAAACTTTATGAGCAAGTGGCTGACACCGTCAACAGAGAGGACCGCACTTCAGCGTTGACGCTGATTTGTTTGGGGAACTTATAACCGAATATAACCTAGAATTAAAGAAACAGGACATCAACAGCAGGTAATTACTAGTCGTTATAAAACTTGATATACAAGATCGTTTTCCGATCAACTCGAGAGCTACTCGACAACTACTTGACGAGTACCCTATAGTGCTTTCCAAACTAGATCTCTACATGATCGTTTCCCGATCAACTCGACTACTCGAGCAATACCAGAACGATCACTACACGATTGTGTCCAGATCAACTCGCCATCTACTCGCCCAACATTCGATCGCTTCTAGAGCGCTTGGCTTCGCGGTCTTCGTCATATCAACAATGTTCGAGTATCAAGCCCGAGCGATGCTAAGCACGGTAGGCCACCCCGACCGCCCTGGCCGAACTAGTTAAATAAGCTATTGATCGCTTGATATGATCTAGCTTACCTTAAGCCTGTGTTTAACGGAAATGCACTGACATCACATGCGCAAGCATGATCTGTATCATCACTGGTCAAATGGCACAAAACAGATTTTCTTGTCATTCGCCTCCTTGCTGATTTTGTTTGTTTCTTTGATTTGAGGTTTAACGTCCCCGTCAACACTGTAAAGGTCATTTTGGAGACGCTGCTTCCAATTTTGTGGGACTTTTACCCGACATTGAGATGAAATGACATCTCAAGTCCTGTTGCCCAATAAACCAATATGGTTTATTAGCATGGACGGTCCGCCTCGCACCGCGGTTCCTGGACAGGCTAAGACCCTCTAAGCGGTTTACCAGTACTAGTGTGCGGGCCGGATTCAGCTCTGCGTGGAAGCATCATGCAGCCCATATATTTCTTCAAGCCCCGATGGGCGGGGGCCAAGATTTTTTTGTCATTCGCCTCCTTGCTGATGATTTCAGTCTGTATTTTGCGAGCATTAGCTCATAGCAACAGATAAGTTAAGTATTTTGTGATAATTGAAGGATTATGGATAGTTGTCCTTAATTTTCCATATAAACCTATGTTGTGGGTATTCATTAGAACCGCCTCGCCGAGGCGGTTCTAATGAATACCACAGCATAGGTTTTAATGCAGAATTGACAAAAATATCCCGAGGCGGTTCTAATGAATACCCACAACATAGGTTTTTATGGAGAATTGACAAAAATATCCCGAGGCGGTTCTAATGAATACCCACAACATAGGTTTTTATGGAGAATTGACAAAAACTATCCTCCAGTGATATGTTAGCATACAATGTATTTCTTTTTCTTATTTCGGTGGACTCATTTTGTTCAAGGTCACATCGTCGGCGCCCATATAGCTTGAAGATTGTAACTATCGCGCACTATTGACGTTACTTAGCTTTTTGATGGATGACAACGTCAATTTTAACGGCCGTATGCTACGTTATAGATGCAGCAGTTTTTATAGCGGCCACGCGATGTCATGTAGACACCTTTCATAAACAGAACGCACTCATATAAATTGTGTTATCTGAAGACAAATCATATACAGTAAAATTAATATATTAAGACCATCTTTGGGACTGTTAAAACGGTCTTTAAGACCACTTTTGAACAGTCCCAAAGGTGTTCCTTCACTAGAGGACACGTGGTATAGATAGAAGCTGAAACCATCTTTAAAAGCAGAATAAGTCATAATTTAAGCTGGTCTTAATAGCGGATATTTGCTGTATATTAAGTTTATAAAACAATCTTGCTCCTAACCTTTTAATGAGGGTCATTGTCGACAAGAGAGATTATCCTGCTTTTCAATGAGTTGCTTCCCCTGATTGGGAACAAGTTCTGCTAAAAGGGAGAAAACAATATACAGTAGAATTCCTATATTAAGACCACCATTGGGACTTTTCAAAGGTGGCCTCTAATTAGGAGACATTGGGCGTAGAGTATACAAAGAAAGAATAACTGAAAACTTTCTCAGTAAGCTTTGAAAGCAGATTTGGTCTTAATTTTAGGCGGTCTTAATAGCGGAACATTGCTGTATACAGACTCGCCCCCGCCCATCGGGGCTTAGATAGATTGGGCTGCGTAGTGCTTCCACGCAAAGCTGAACCTCACCAAACACGAGTACTGATAAACCCCTTAGAAGGACTGCCCAGGCAAAGCGGTGTGAGTCAGATCGTCCAATACATATAATCCTTTTTGGTTTCATTGGGCGGAAGGGCTTGAGATGTCATTTCATTTCAATGTCGGGTAAAAGTCCCACAAAACTGGAAGCTACGTCTCCATGAAATTTTGTTCGAGTTAAGGGGTAGTTCGAAATATTGAGGATTACTGATTCAGCCAGACCGTGAGTGACAATGGGGATGGCCTCAGGATATATTTTCGCCTTTTTACAAAGTAATGTTATGCTTTGTGTACCCATTAATATCGTTTCCATTACGAAAACACGCCTATACAAATTCAATGTAACTTTATCGCCGAAACAAAGCGAAACTTTAAGAAGGAAAAATATGATATTTTTCTTATTTCTGCTCAAAATATAGATTGTGGGTACACGTTAGAACCGCCTCATTGAGGCGGTTCTAACGAGTACCCACAATCTATATTTTAGAGCAGAAATCGGAAAAGTAAGGTTTACCCCTATAAACCCCAGTTTTACTACACAAAAGTGGGGTTCAAGGAGGTGAGTTTTCGTGATGATTGCGGCGATTCTAATGAGCAAGCACAACATTTTTCTTTCTTTTTTTTTTTTTTTTTTTTTTTTTGCAAGATAAAATCAAATTATAGCGTATCCTAAATACGCTATAAATATAGGAAAAATTCTGCAGGGGCTGTAGAACGCGTTCGAGTTAGCCATGGTAAACGAGACATCCGTGTTTGATTTATCGAAATTTCACTGTATATATCCAGTATCTGTATAAACGTATCTGCATAAAACGCCCCCACCCGCACACCAGGACTTGCAGAAATAGACTGGGCTACATGGTGCTTTCACGCAAATCTGAAACCGCCCACACACGATTACTGGTAAACCGTTAAGAGGGTCTAAGCTGGGGCGAGTCTGACTGTCCCTACATAACAATCCCTTTAGGTTTGTTTGAATGGCAGGTCTTGAGATGTCGGGTAATAGTCCCACAAAATTGGAAGCAACGTCCCCAAAATGACCTAAATAGCGTTGACGGAGACGTAAAAGATCAATAAAAACGAGCAAAATCTGTAAAAAGAAAAAAAAAAAAAACAGTCATTTGTGAGTTTTCATCTTTCACCTTTTGCGGCGTCTGATCTAGGTGTAAGCTACAGTGAAATTCCGCAATTAAGACCACCTAAAGTTAAGACCAATTCTGCTTAAAATCTTATTTAGTAGGTTACAGTTATTCTTTCTTTGTGTTTTCGGCATACAGTGTCCACTTGTTAAAGACTACCTTTAGATCTGTTCAAAATTGGTCTTAAAGAGGAGGTGGTCTTAACAGAGAAATTTTACTGTATTTGCTTAAAGTATGGGATTAAATAAAAAAAAATGCTTCCATACGTTAACTAAACCAGACCACCAGACATTGCCACAATAATTGAAAGGCTTTTATTCTATTAACAACAGTGTTTTGTTTGTTTACTTATTAAGAGTTTGACGGTCCAATCAACACTATTTAGATCATATCGGGCCTGTGAAGTTTCATACAACGCGATATACCAGAACGGTGCATATCCTTACTCCACAAACTGACAACTGCCCTTCTTGAATCAACGGAAGAGAAAGAGATTTCTTTGTCAATTTCCACGAAAGAATGTTGCCGATCTCGTCAAGTATCGAACTCAGGACCTACTGAGCTACCGATATCGGCAAACAAGAGGGAAGAAAGAATGAAAACCCCTTTAAATTTGCAACAGCTTAATAATCGAGCTGCAAGCGCCAGGGTTTGAAACGACACGACAAGATAAAATCTTATATATGAAACTTCGAGTTTTTATTAATGTTATTTTAACGACATTCTCACGATTAAAGGAAATCTTAAAGTATGTTTACATTTTATCTAAGCCCTCAGAATTTCTAAACAATTTAGATAGCAGCCAATCGACGACGAGTTTGACTGTTAGGATATCAACACTTCGATGTGATATCATGTATTCTTTTCGTGACCGTAAAAAATAAACATTACAGTCTTAACATTACGTAAAAACGACTATTTAAATATATTGGTAAAATTGTACCACTTCAAACTGTTTCAATTGAAAAAAAAAATGATATTTTTCATTTTGCTGCACAAAACCTAGATTGTGGGTACTCGTTAGAACCGCCTCGGTGAGGCGGTTCTAACGAGTGCCCACACCGAGGCGGTTCTAACGAGTACCCACAATCTATGGTTTTGAGCAGGAATAAGAAGAATAATGTATACCCCTGTAAACCCCAGTTTTAGAATATAATGAAGAGGGGTTTAAGGGTGTAAAAATTATATACAGTCGAAATTCAATGGCTCGAACATCTTTGGAACAATGAAAATCTGTTCGAGACAGCGGTAGTGCGAGCCACTGAGGGTTACTGTCAGGAGGCATAACGAGATACTTTTGGACCTCTTTTCGGTGCTCTATAATGAAAATATATGCTGTGTGTACTCATTAGAATCGCCTCAATGAGGCGATTCTAATGAGTACACACAGCATACATTCGCAAGATAAAAGACTTTGTGGCTTTTGGTCTTGGTCTTCACTGTTTGCCATTGTCCCAGTACACGATCCGAGCCCATGTTTTACAGTTTACCAACGCTCTGACGTCACAGAGAGACTAGCGCTGCTGTAAATAACCTTTACCTGAACTTTGTACATGGTCAGCAATAGTCACGTGGATAATGGCAGACGGGAAGCTTCTGTAGATGGTAACTTTGGGTCGATTGATAAACAGTCCACCCAAAAATGGTTTCTTATGTTTTTTGCTCCAACAATAGATTGTGGGTGCTCGTAAGAATCGAACCACCACAATCTATGTTTAGAGCATGGAAAAAGAAAACCTAATCGGTGTTATTACGGACCGGAATTCCTCCCTTAAATAGTCTACCTTTGCAGATTATGAATAGCTTGTACTCTGGCAACTGCTTCAGGGCTCAGTGGTTGGAGACTTTGGGCCAGTTGTTCAAAGCATCGTTAGCTTAACGAGCTCGTTAGTGGTCATATTGTTAACTCTTCTAGCAATTACAATATCGTAAATTTTTGTATTTTTGCTGGAAAAATGTGATCAGCTTTTGCGTCAGCAAAAGCTGCTCACATTTTTTCAGCAAAAATTTCAGCATATTTGCCATATTTAATGATCAAAGTTTTAACAATACGTTAACTAACGACGTCGTTAGTTTTGAACAACTGGCCCCTGGACTTTTACCCGAGCGGTTCGAGATCGAATCCCAGCTAAGTTTCTTTCCTTTGTTACGGCTTTCATGTCGTAGGACTTGTTAACCCCAACTTTTCTCTATATTAACTGCGGTGTAATAAACATGAGTGTTACATTTAACATACCTATGAAATATCTTGCTACGGTTCACGACCCTACGAATGGCATTTTTGGATTGAAACTTGCGACTTTCTTTCATTATCGCTCAAAACACTGATTAGCGATGCTCATTTTTCAGTGGTTCTATCGGGTTTTAAATTCTGCTTGCAAAGAGAAATAAAGGCCAGTCTATCACTGGGTAGACCTTCTTCGGTTGTCCTGGATACTCTTTCTCGCAAGACCAGTCACCAACTGACACACTGCCAGGGAAGGCCACTTTATCAATGGGTACACTTTCAGGGGAAGCCCATCTAGCTTTGGGTACACTTTCTGGAGAAGCCCCTCTATCAACGGGTACACTATCTGGGGAAGCTCCTCTGTCAGTGGAAACACTTGCTGGGTAAGCCCCTCTATCAATGGATACTATCAAGTTCCGGGAAAACCGGTCTATCAATGGATACTATCAAGTTCCAGGGAAACTTGAATGGATACACTTTCTTGGGAGCCGCTCGATTAACGGATTCACTTTCTGATGGAAACCACTCTATCAATAGATACATTTTCTTGGGGAAGCGACTCTATCAATGGGTACACGTTCGGGTATTGCCACTGTATCTGTAGATACACGTTCAGGGAAAACGATTCTGTCAATTGAAACACTTTCCCGGGAAGACACGCTGTCAAGTCAATGAATACACTTTCTGGGCAGGCCACTCCAACAATGAATTTAATTTCTTGGAAAGCTGCTCTATAATTGGACACGCTTTCTGAGAAAGCCTCTCGATCAATGGATACACGTTCTGGGGAAGCCGCTCTTTCAATGAATACAATTTCTGTGGTATGCGGCTCAAGCAAGGGACACACTTTCTCGGAAAGCCACATTATCAAGGACAGTCGCTATATCAATTTATACACACTTTCTGGGGTGGCCACTGTATCAGTCGATACACATACTGGGGAGTCCACTCTATCAATGGATTCATTTTTGGAAGGGCCGCTCTGTCAATGGGTACAATTACCTGTGAAGCCGTTCTAACAATGGATACACTTTCCTGTGGTGCCGCTCTATTAGCAGATATACTTTCTTGGGAGGCCACTCAGCGTTGGAACTCTATGAAATGATACACGTCCTAGGGAATCAGCTCTATCAATTGAAACACTTTCAGTGGAAGCCACTCTATCAATGATTACCCTTACTGTCAATCGATATACTTTCCATTAAAGCCACTCTATCAATGCATACACTTGTCGAAAACAAAAACGTTCTATCAATACAGACACTTTTCAGGGGAAGCCACTCTATCAGTGCCTTTTTACGAATACACTTTCTGGTAAGCGACCCGATCAATATGTGTTCTTTCCTTCTTGAGAGGCCACACCATCAATGGATACACTAAGGCGGAGTCACCGCTATCAATGGATACACCTATTGAAGCAGCTCTATCAATGGAAACGTTTCTGGGGTAGCCGATTTATCAATGTTTATACCCTTTGCGGAGGGATATACATTTTGAAGAAGTCGCCCTGTCAATGGGCACAATTTATGGCAAGCCGCTCAATCAACGGATACACACTCTCGATGAGGTTCTCTGTGAATTGGTACGTTTTCTGTGGAAACCACTTTATCACTAGATACTTTTTATTGGAAAGTCTCTTTATCAACGGATACAGTTTCTGGGGTAGCCGCTCGATTATTTGATACACTTCCAGGGGAGACCACACGATCAATGGATACATTTTCAGGTATGGTCACTTGATACACATTCTGGTGAATCAGCTCTATCAATGGATGCACTTTTAGGGAAAGCTGCTCTATTTATGGATACACTTTCCGGAGACACTTTATGAATGAATACCCTTTCCGGAGAAGCCATTCTATCAATGGAGACACGTTCCGGGAAAGCCAATCTGTCAGTGAAGACACTTTCCGGGAAAGCCACTCTGTCAATGGATACACTTTTCCGTTCCATCTATACATACACTTCCAGGGAATGCCATCCTATCAATGCCTATTAATGAATGGTATGCCGCTCTATCAATGGGTACTCTCTCAGTAGTTACACCGTCTACGGAAGCAGCTCTATCAGCTCTATCAATGTAAGCCATTCTACCAATGTATACACTTTTCGGGAGACCACCCTATCAATGGAAGAACTTTTTGTCTTCCTGAAAATATGTACACTTTATGGGAAGCTGCTCTATCAGTGGAATAACTTCTGTGGAAATGGCGCTCTGTCAATGAATACATTTTTAGAGAATCCGCTATATCAATTGATACACATTCTGGGGAAGCCGCTCTATCAACGGATACACTTTTTGGGGGAGGGGGAGGGGGTGGGGTAGTTGCACTATTAATTGATAGACTTCCAGGGGAGGCCAGACGATCAATGAACACATTGTCAGGTATGACCACTGGATACTCGTTCTGGTTAATCAGCTCTATCATTATTGATGCACTTTCAAGGAAAGCTGCTCTATTAATGGATATACTACTAGGAGAGACACTTTATCAATGCAAGCACTTCCCAAGGAAGCCACTCTATCAATGGATAAACTTTCTGGGAAAGGCAGCCTATCAATAGATACACAATCTCTATCAATGGATATATGTCTGTTGAAGCAGCTCTGCCAATGGAAACATTTTCTGGGGAAGCCGTTCTATCAATGGATACACTTTCTTGGGAAGCCACTCTATCAATGGATACACGTTCTGGAAGGCCGCCCTGTCAATGAGTACATTTTCTTTGGAAGGCACTCTATCAATGGATTCTATTTCTGGGGAAGCCGCTCTATAAATGGATAGTTTTCTGTGGAGCCGCGCCATCAGCTGATCCACTTTCTTGGGTGGCCACTCTATTAGTTGATATACATAGCGTTGGACACTATCAAATGATACACATCCTAAAGATTCAGCTCTATCAATGGAGATACTTTCTGTGGAAACCGCTCTACCAATGGATACACTTTCTGGGCAAGCCACTCTATCAAATGATACACTTTCCCTCCGGGTAAGCCAATCTTACAATGGATACACTTTCCGAGAAAGCCGTTCTATCACTGGATACCTTATCCGGGGAAGTCAATCTATCAATGGTTATTAATAAATACATGTTCTGGTAAACCAATCTACCAATGGCTGCACTTTCCTGGCAAGCCACTCTATCAAATGATACACTTTCCCTCCGGGTAAGCCAATCTTACAATGGATACACTTTCCGAGAAAGCCGTTCTATCACTGGATACCTTATCCGGGGAAGTCAATCTATCAATGGTTATTAATAAATACATTTTCTGGTAAACCAATCTACCAATGGCTACACTTTCCTGGCAAGCCGCTCTATCAAATGTTTACTTTCTGGGGAGGCAACTCTACCAATGGATTCACTAAGGCGGCGTCACCTCTATCAAAGGTTACATGTTCTACAGAAGCAGCTCTGTCAGATCTAACAATGGAAATGAGCCAGCGCACGACAAAACCTACAATAAGACATGTGCGTCCAGCGGGGAATCAGATCAGCCTGCGCATCCATATAGTCTAACCAGAGACTTCTCTTGCTGCATGAAGGAGCATTGGGCCCTCCTTAGCTATCCTAAGAGCGCACAGCGAAGACTCTGATCAGACTGCGCGGATGCGCAGGCTGATCTGAGTCGTCGCTGGGCGCACATGTCTTATTGTAGGTTTTGTCGTGCGCTGGCTCAAAAGAATTTCTGGGGAAGCCGTTCTATGAATGTATATACCTTCTGGGGAGGCCACTGTATCAATGGTTACATTTTCTGGAGAAGCTGCCCTGTCAATAACTGCACATTCTGAGGATGCCGCTCTCCCAATGGATAAATTTTCTGGAGATGGAGCTCTGTTAATGGATTCATGTTTCTGTGGAAATGGATACAATTTCTGTGGAAGTCGCTCTATCAACAGTACCCTATCCACCAGGCCTTATAATGCATAATATAGAATTAAAATCATCTTTTGCACTAAAATGAACAGTGTTTAAAAGTTTAGCTAGTCTGAGGGTTTCTTATTGTCGAGTATCAAGTATCGAGTTGTAAAAGTTGAGTATCAAGTCAAAATTGTCGAGTGTCGAGTGAAAAAAGTCGAGTATCGAGTGAAAAAAGTCGAGTATCGAGTTGACATTGTCGAGTATCGAGTTAAAATTGTCGAGTATCAAGTCAAAAATGTCGAGTATCGAGTTAAAAATTTCGAGTGTTAAAAAAGTCGAGTATCGAGTTAAAATTATCGAGTATCGAGTTAACATTAACATATTTCTGCAGCATGACTTTGCAGGTATGTGAGGAGAAGCAATAACTCAAAAATAATAAGTTGCCTGAACCTCCTTTATGTTAGATTTTTCCTAAAATAGGTTAATAAACTATGCTTATTTTGCTGATCTAGGGCAACAGTTGCCCTAAAGTGGTCTATGTCTTTCATACAAAATATTTATAAATTTAGTATGCAAAACATCTACACTGAGAACTCAATTAACCATTTTATTTTTCCTTTTTTTAACCCATTTTGAACCTGAAACCCCCAAACGGGTAGTTAGCAACCAGTGCAGGCCCAGATCAGACGCTGTAGAATGCGGCGTTTGATCACGGCCAACAATATTTGCAAAATTTCCAGCAAATTTCCAAGTAGTTTTTGAAGACAACATGACACCCCTAAATTTTGAAATGGACTTATGCTGTATGTAAGTTGGAAGGTTTCTTTTGGTACAAAATGGGCAAAGTTACACACCCACCCCCTCCCATAATAACTTTCTTTACAAATAAAACAATATTTGGGTGTCTTGAAACATTAAATCTTGTAATCTTTAATTCCCAACTGATGTGCCCAGCAGTATCAAAATAAATCTATTAAAATAAAATAAAACAAACACTAGTTGCCAAAGCTGATGAGAATGGACATTAACAAAAGGAGTCCATTTACTGGATAATTAACAGCTTTTACACAGGGATCCATCTTTTGGCGTTTGGTGAAGCAGAGATTTAAACCATTTTGTACCGGAAACCTCCAAACAGGTAGTTGGCAAACAGTGCAGGCCCAGATCAGATGCTGCAGAGCGCGGCGTCTGATCAGGGCCTATAATGTTTGCAAAACGTTCAGCCAGTTGCCAACTAGATTTTGAAGAAAACACAAAATGACACCTCTTTTTGAAATTGACCCCTTCTACAGATTCCATTTTGTACAAAAAGGGTTAAACTAATTAATTATCTAGAGAGGATGAAACATCCATACCTATATTTTCTTGGGAGTATTCATGTGGTTCAATCCACTTTAGACTGATGCTCAGTCTCATATTCAAAAATACATCTTTGTTCCCTCCGGAATTTTTTTCTACTCCCAGCAGAAAACTTGTACAATTTTAACTTGATACTCGACAATTTTAACTTGATACTCGACATTTTTAACTCGATACTCGACAATTTCAACTCGATACTCGACATTTTTGACTCGACACTCGACAATTTCAACTCGATACTCGACATTTTTGACTCGATACTCGACAATTTTAACTCGATACTCGACATTTTTGACTCGATACTCGACAATTTCAACTCGATACTCGACATTTTTGACTCGATACTCGACTTTTTTAACTCGATACTCGATATTTTTAACTTGATACTTGACAATTTTGACTCGATACTTGCAACTTTACAAACCGTGACACTCAGCTAGTCTAGTCTCTCTGGTTCAATTTTAATAGTAACCAGTGCTTCAGCTGACGTGCACGACCCGCCGGATGCTTTTAGCTTTATGAGTGTTACCATATATGGGTATGGCGGCCATTTTGGTCATGTGACCTGGACCTAAAACGGTTCCCCCAATAAATGCGCCTTATCGTAAGGAGCAAAAATATATCTTATACTTTAGTAGTGTATTCTGAATCGTTTGCAGGATAAAATGCATTCTTACTTTTCCAATACAAAAGCATATGTGTCAAAGTTTGACCTAGGCACAAACAATGTCAAGGTCAACCCTGGGTCACCATTTTAGCATTTTATGATGGGCCTACGTCCCAGATGCTATTTATCAAGTTTCGTGGAAATCTGCCCAGTGGTTCTGGAGAAGACTATTTTTGAAGGGTTTTTACCATATATGGCTTGGCGGCCATTTTGGTCATGTGACCTGGACCCCATGAGCAAATTTTGGTTTTACCCATCCCATAGAGGCTCCATATGAAATTTGACTTCAATCGGCCCAACGGTTTCCGAGGAGAAGCAGTTCGAAAATTTTCACATTTTAATAATATTTGGCAAGTTCATTGGTTAGATCTCATTGATATCTATCAGTATGCCAAAAATATTTAAATATTCCAATCGGTTAAGTCACTATCACCAATTTTCACAAACGGGTTACGGACGGACAGACAGACTGACAGAATGACACGGTGATTTTAGGGCACTCTTAGAAAATCAACCGACTTCAGTCGGTCGCTTTTTCTGCGGGTCGTGCAATAATAATAATTCTAAGCTTGGAGACTCTACCAAATAGACTTGCCATTACTAGCAAGGTGATAAATTTTTAACATAATAAAAATACAAAAAAAAAAAATGATCAGACTTTGATTATCAGACTAGTAGCTAGTCTATATCAACAGATACACATTCTGGATGCGCTACGCTATCAGCGGATACATCTTGGGAGGCCACTCTATCAATGGATACACTTAGCGTTGGGCACCAATGGACATACTTACTGGAGGAGCCGTTCTATCAATGGATGCACTTTCTTGGGAAAGTGGCTCTGGCAATGGATAGAATTTTTTGGGAGCCAATGGAAAGACTTTTTTGGGGAAGCCGCTCTATCGATGAATAGACTTTCTGAGGGGACCACTCAATCAATAGATACCATTTCTGGGCAAGCCCTTTATCAATGAATACACTTTCTATAGGAAGCCGCTTTGTCAATTGGTACACTTCTGAAGGGACCACTCTATCAATGGATACACTTTCGTAGGAAGCCGCTCCATCAATGTATTCACATTTTGGGGAAGCCGCTGTATCAATGGATACACTTTATGTTTTAGCCGTTATTTCAATGGATACACTTTCTCGGGAAGTCGCTCTGTCAATTGATACACTCTCTGGGGAAGCCGCTCTACCAATGTATACACATTCTGGATATACCGCTCTGTCAATGAATACACTTTCTCTTGGGCACACTCTATTAATGGATATACCTTCTGGAGAGGCCACTCTTTCAACGGATACACTTTCTGAGGAGGTCACTCTTTCAAAGGATACACGTTCTGGAGAGGTCACATGATACACTTTCTCAAGAGGCCACTTTATTGGTGGAAACAGGTCACGTGGGAAACAACTCTATTAATGGATACACTTTCTGGATTGGTCACACTATCAATAGATACACTTTCAGGGGAGGCCACTTTTTAACTGATATACTTTCCGGGGAAAGCCGCTCTATCAATGGATACATTTTCTCAAGAAGCAGTTCTATCCTTTTGGAAGCCGCTCTCGCTATGGATACACTTCTGGGGAAGGCCACTCTATCAATAGATTCACTTTCTGGAGAAACCGGTCTTTCACTGGACACACTTTCTTGGGAAGCCGCTTTATCTTCCTTTATCAATGGATACACTTCTGGTGGATAAAACTTCAAGGGTGTCCACCCTATCGATGCATACATATTTTGGGAAAGCCGCTTTATTAACCCATATATGACAATGGAATCTTCCATCTTATAAATTTGGAGTTGTCCATTTTCAATTATAGGGGTGTCAGATTTGTTTTGTTTAATGTAAGTTGCACAAAAATGTATGTTCTTTGAGCAAACAGTGTAGACCCAGATCAGACGCCGCGTTATGCGGCGTCTGATCTGGGTCTACACTTTTTGCCAACGTCCCAAAAAAGGGCCACTAGGCATATATGGGTTAATGGATGAATTCCAAAAAGTGCATGGTACGTCGGATCGGGACTTTAAATGGCGGCGCCCAGAACAGGATGAATCATCCCCTTTGCAGGTGGATGATCCCTACCGCTATCACATTATTACTCTGTATGCTTTAATCCTGCAAACCCGGAATGTATAAAATGCACTTCTGTGAGTACGAGGACTGTTCAAATATGAATGCAACTAAGCACATAATAATGATTCCGTGATAGATTTCGATGAAAAATTTATTTTGTCCCCTCAAAGTATTCCCCTTTAACAGATATACAAACTTTCAGTATTCTTATCCAATCATTGAATGCATTTTGGTAGTCTTTTCGAGGTATAGTATGAAGGCACTGGAATATTGCAGAACCGAGGTGTTTGCGCTGTACAAATTTTCGACCAGAAAGGTATTTTTTCAGCCGCGGGAACAAAAAAAGTCACACCGGGCAAGGTCAGGGGAATACGGGGGGTGAGGGAGTTCAACAACCTTTTCCTGCTTCAGATAGTCTTGCACAATGAACGCCTTGCGCGATGACGCATTGTCATGTAGCAATCTGACATCGGCCAAACCAGTTGCGGGCCTTCGTTCTTTGAAATATTTCTTCAATTTTCGAAGATTTTTATTCTTGTAAAACTTCGCATTTACAGATTTTCCTTAAGGCACAGCAAACTGAATAGCAGGGCCCTGATTTGAAAAGAATATGGCATACATTACCTTCTTGACGCTCGTGGTCCGCTTTGCAATGCATGGTCTTTTGCAATACTTTGTTGCCGATATTTTGTTCTGAATCTTTCGTGTTGGCTAAAAAAAGTGAACCCATGTCTCGTCACCTTTGACGACATTAGCGAGAGACCGTGCATTGTAATTTGGAAACTTTTTAAGCAACTTCTTGGCGCACTGAACGCGTGCCTTTTTCTGCTCATCTGTCAACAAATGGGGAATCCATCTAGCACAGATCTTTCTCATTTTCAAATCCCGTTTCAGAATTGTACGAGCTGCTCCTAATGAGATGCCAACCATACTAACTATTTGCCTAGTGGTGTATCGTGTATCGGTAGCAACTATTTCTTTCACTCTAGCAACCATCTTGGCAGATGTTGCTCTTTTCGGCCGACGATCATGTGGTGCATCTTCTGTTGAGCCTAACCCACAGCTGAATTTCTTACACTAACGAAAAACTGTCGGAAAAGACATTTCATTATGCCCATAAACCGAACATATTTCATCAAAAATGTCTTTGCACCGTATACCAAGAATACAACGAGTCTTAATATAGGACCGTATTTCAACGGCGTAATCTGACCTTCTTCCAACCATGTTTTGTATTAGTATACAAGAGTAGACAGTGTATATCGAACGATATACATGGCTAAAGTCAATGGATTTTAACAGGTTTGGTATCAATGTATAGGTAAAATGTTTTTCTACGCTGTGATATTTATTTCCAGGCGATTTACGCATTAGTGCATGAGAAAACGTTCTACTTGCATTCATATTTGAACAGTCCTCGTAATGGTCAAATATGACCGACCGCAGTAACGATACATTTTCGGGAGAGGACACTCTTTTCCGGAGACGCCAATGGTCACATTTTCGAGGGAGGTCACTCTGTCAATGAATACACTTTAATGGGGGCCATTTTATAAATGGATACAATTTCATGATAGGCCAGTCTAACGCATTTATTTTCTTCTGAGGCCACTCTATTAATGTTTTCAGCTCCTGGTAAAGAAAGAAAGAAAGAAAGAAAGAAAGAAAGAAAGAAAGAAAGAAAGAAAGAAAGAAAGAAAGAAAGAAAGAAAGAAAGAAAGAAAGAAGGAAAGAAAGAAAGAAATCACGAATACACGCCTATATAATTTTGACCCCCTTGAACCCCACGTTTATATAGTAAAACTGGGGTTTAAAGGGATAAACCTTACTTTTATTATTTCTTCTCTAAAATATAGATGGTGGCTACTCGTTAGAACCGCCTCGAGTACACACCATCTATTTTATGAGCAAAAATAAGAAAAAAATCAATGTCTGATCTTAAAAAATAGCATTTTTTTCGGAGGTAGAGTTTACAATGTACAATAAAATTCCGCTATTAAGACCACCTAAAATTTTGTCTAATTCTGTCTTTGTATTTTCTGCATTCTGTGTCCTCTGGTCAGAGACCACCTTTGGGACTGTTCAAAAGTGGTCTTAAAGACCACTTTTGAACAGTCTCAAAGGTGGTCTTAATATAGGAATTTTACTGTATTTGTATAGGCGTGCTTTCGAAATGACATAAAAAATTCTGATCTAAAAAAAAAAACATGGAAGTCGAAAACTACTTTCCGGATCAGCTATGAAGAGTATCGAAGCATAAAATGTTGTGCTTAAAATCACACATATGACATGTAAATGTTTCTTTTATAGTGTGTGCCTATCTAAAACCTGTTTAACTGCAAACATCTTAATCAGACCGCCATAAATCAGACGTTTTATTTACAAAACTGCATAAAAATTTAATAAAGTGGGTCACGTCAAGAAAAAGTATGCTTGAGAGAGCTAATAGTCAACCACTTGCGATGGTTTTAAATAACGTTGCCAGGACTTGTGGCCCGACCCTTGTGCTCTTAACTGTTAATATCTTATTGTTTTTCCTTTTGGTGTCTCTGATGGGAGGGGTTGGGAAGCTGTATCGATTCCTGATCATTGCCTGCACTTCTATCTGTTCATGTTCAACCCACTTCAGCATAGCATTCGTTCTGATCATACATTTTGAAATTCCAAGGATTAGGTTTTTCAAAATTTATGAGCAGGACAAACAGCATTCTCTGCTTATCTGAACAGGAACATTGCCTGTTTCGCTTTCAACTTGATTCTTATGAGCATTGCAAATTCCATGTTCAATTTAGCAACATTTGTTTAGCTTTATCCACTGCTTCAGCAACATTTGTATCTCGCCAACTGATTCAGCAACATTTGTCGCATCTTTCCCACTGCTTTAGTAACAATTGTAGTATCTTGCTTACTGCTTCAGCAAAATTTACCGTATCTTGCCATGTACCTATCTTCCCCAATGTTTCAGCAGCATTTGTTGCATCTTTCCTACCATCACCTGAACAAGTCCGTGAAATGAACACCCCCTTAAAGCCCACTTTATATAGAGAAAACTGGGGTTTACGGGGGTATTCATTATTTTTCTTATTTCTGCCCCAAGACATAGGTTGTGGGTACTCGTTAGAACCACCTCAATGAGGCGGTTCTACCGAGTACCAACAATCTATATTTTGAGCAGAAATAAGAAAAATATCACAATTTTTCATCTTAAAATTTTCGTTTTATTTTTTATTATTATTATTTTTTTTTTTTTGGAGGTAAAGTGTACCATGTATTTATATAGGCGTGTTTTCGTAATGAGTAACAATTGTAGTATCTTGCTTTATACTTCAGCAATATTTACCAATCTTGCCCACTGCTTCCGCAACATGTACCTATCTTCCAGAAATGTTTCAGCAGCATTTGTTGTATCTTTCCTTCTCCATCCGTCGAACTTTTCCTATTGCTCCAGCAACAGTTGCTGTATCTTTCCCACTGCTTCAGCAACATTTGTCGAACTTTTCCCATTGCTCCAGCAACAGTTGCTGTTTCTTTCCCACTGCTCAGCAACATTTGTCGAACTTTTCCATTGCTCCAGCAACAGTTGCTATATCTTTCCCACTGCTTCAGCAAGATTTGTATCTCGCCAACTGATTTAGCAACATTTGTCGCATCTTTCTCCCTGCTTTAGTAACAATTGTAGTATCTTGAATACTGCTTCAGCAAAATGTACCGTATCTTGCCATGTACCTATCTTCCCCAATGTTTCAGCAGCATTTGTTGCATCTTTCCTACCGTGAGTAACAATTGTAGTACCTTGCTTACTGCTCCAGCAACATTTACCGTTTCTTGCCCACTGCTTCCGCAACCTTTACCTATCTTTCCCAATGTTTCAGCAGCATTTGTTGCATCTTTCCTACTGTTTCAACAGCATTTGTCGAACCTTTCCCATTGATTCAAGAACATTTGTCTATCTTGCTCTCTGCTCTAGCAACATTTGTCGTATCCCCACCCCCTGCTTCAGCCACATTAATTATTAGTCGTACATTACTCACTCCTTTGTTATATTCCCATTGCTCTAGCAAGATTTGTCGTATCTTTCCCACTGCTTCGTTAGCCGTACCTTGCTCATTCCCAATTTGTCGTACCTTGCTCATTCCTTGGACAAAATTTGTTGTATCTTCCCTTCACATTTGTCGTTATCTTCCCATTGCTTTAGCAGGATTTGCCGTAGCGTGCCGGCTGCTCCAGCAACATATGTTATATCTTTCTCGGTGTTTCTGCAGCATTTATCGGAAATAACCCAGAGGTTCAGCAGCAGTTGTCGTTTGTTGCCCACAGCCTTACTAACAGCAGTCGTTACTTATCCACTACTTCAGCAACATTTGCTGTTTGTTGCCCACGGCCTTATTAACATTTGTCGTATCATGTCCACTACTTCAGCAACATTTGCCGTATGTTGCTCACTGTTTTAGACGCCTCCGTGGTGTATAGGATATAGGCTTCTCGCCTTGTAAACCAGGGGTCGCAGGATCGACCCGGGGCTTCTCCAGAGTTTCGGATGAGTCTTTAAACCGATGTCCCGTCTCCGTATGACCTTGGTGAGACGTAAAACTCAAACACTCACTCACTGGTCACTGTTTAACGTCCACTACTTCAGCAACATTTGTCATATCTGTCCCACTGCTTCAGCAACATTGGACGTATCTTTCCCACATTCTTAACAACAATAGTCGTATGTGCTTAACCCATTTAGTACCAGAAACCCTAAAACGGGTACCCTGAAAAACGGTGCAGGCCCAGATCAGACGCCGCAGAACGCGGCGTCTGATCAGGGCCTCCACTGATTGCTAAAAGTTCAGTCATTTTCCAAATAAATTTTGATGCAAACACAACCTGACATCCCTTAATGTTGAAATGGGCTCCTGCTATATATAAGAAGGAAGATTCCATGGTTAAACAACACCCATTGCTCCAGCAAAATTTGGCGTATCTTGCTCTCTGTTTCGGAAACATTTGAGCCCCGCCAAGCGAATTTGTGTCTTCGAGCATTCCGTCATGACAGTTTTTAACTGCGCATGCCCAGCCATTCAGAGGGTTCAGGGATATGGCTTTCTGTCTGAAGGTTCCTCTTGATTCACTGCTCGCATAGGCGATAAGTACCAAAATCGCTTGACGGGGCCCATTTGTCGTATCGGCTTCATTTTAGAGTCGAAACATACAGACCCATGAGTCTCTTGATTTTATGTAAACGGCTGAACAAAGCAACAAAATCAATTGAATTAAATACAAACGTCCATAAATGTAATTAATACGCATATAAATGTTCAAATTCCGGCCATTGAGCCGTATACCCCCGGGCCCGATAACACCCGGAATCGATGTCTGCTGACAAGTAGGACCGGTACGCGTACTTAAACTCTGCTGTGATGACAAAAGGGCTAACATACTGCGCGGCTGAACTGGATCTTCGCTGCTCGCCTAATCAAAGCTGCAAGGCGTCTGTATTAATCCATATCAACCCATTTATGCCAACATGAACTCTTCCACCTTAAAATATAGTTCTAATCCCAATATAATAGGAGGATCCTCTTTTGACTGTCAGTTTCACTAATATCCCAGAGATTTAAAACCCAACAGTGTATACCCATATCAGACGCCACGTTTTGTGGCGTCTGATATGGGTCTACATTGGTTGCTAATGTCCCAAAAATGTGACTTTAGGCAAATCGGGTTAATCTTTTGACGTTGTGCTGTTGGGGAATAGTTAATGGGCATGATTTGATCATTAATGGCGACAGTATGACTGGACAATAAGAATACTAGATCTGAATAATTGATATTTAGTAATTGCTCAGGGCGATAAGACTTCGACAGCATGTCTGCTTATGCATGCTATGGTTATGGATCTCGTCCAGAGTTGAATTTATGAGTTCAGATTTTATGATTCATGTTGAGTATATCTATATATGCACTAGTGTGCGTCCCACGCCGAAAAACGGCTGTACGTTACTTAACCGTCAATAATACTGACGAAAAATGAACAAATATGAGACACATCGATACAGTAAAATCCCTCTGTTCAACAGCCACCCCTTCGTTCAACAGCCACCCCTTTTAACCGCTACAATCATATTAAACAGCTGCTGCTGAACAACTGATAATAACCACTTTATTCAATCAAATTTCTCTATAATTTGTTTGTTTGTTTGATTTGATGTTTGACGTCCGTGTCAACACTGTAAAGGTCATTTGGGAGATGTTGCTTCCAATTTGTGGGACTTTTACCCGACATTGAGATGAAATGACATCTCAATCCCTGTCGCACAATGAAACCAATAGGGTTTATATACTCACACCGCTTTGCCTGGGCAGGCCTAGATCCTCTAATGATCCTCTCAGCGGTTTACCAGTACTCGTGTGCGGGTCGGTTTCAGCTCTGCGTGGAAGCATCATGCAATCCATCTACTTCTTCAAGCCCCGATGGGCGGAGGCCAATTTCGCTCTATAAAAAGCCAGAAATGACCCAAGAGACGAAGAATGTAATCGAACTTTGGAATAATTTCTGCTTATAGTTTGTATGTTTATTTCTCTAAAACATATTTTGATACAGAGGATCCGCGTTATAACGACATTCGTTATAACGGCAAAACTAGTATAACGACAAATTCAATGGAATGAATTCTTAGCTCAAGGTTTAGCCTCAATTCCGAGCGGCTTGGGCTTCCCTCGGGTTGGAAATGCCCACATCGAATCCATAGTCAAGAAAAATTCTTGTAATTTAATACTTCAAGAAACAAATTTTATAGACATTTGTTAGAATCGCCTCATCGATGAGGCGATTCTAACAAATGTCTATAACATTTGTTTCTTGGAGTAATGATGTGGAAAAGACCTTTTATAACCTATCATAATTCTAACTGGGATTCTTTATAACGGCAAATTCATTATAAAGCCACAATAATAGGGAACAAATACTGTCCTTATAACGCGGGTTCCCTGTCATACAAAGTATACAGACAAAGCAATACAAAATTAAATAATGGAGAGGTCACGGTTGGGGGCCAGTTGTTCAAAGCATCGTTAGTTTAACGAGCTCTTTAGTGGTCAAACTGTTAACTGTTCTGGTAAGTACAATATCTAAAATTCTGCTATTTTTGCTGAAAAAAAAAATGTGAGCAGCTTTTGCATTTGCAAAAGCTGCTCACTTGTTTTTTTTTTCAGCAAAAATACTAGCATATTAGACATACTAAATGATAATGATATGTTAAATAACGACATCGTTAGATTTGAACAGCTGGCCCCGGGTGAGTATCAGCTGCCTGGTACATGTATTTTAAGTTGTCTTCAGCTTGAATTTTTATCACTCATCATATTTAGTATCTCTGCTGAACAGCCGCCTCATTTAAACAGTCAGGTTTGGCCCGTTCCCTGTGTGACTGCTCGAGGTTTTATTGTATCACGTTATCCCTTTGGCAGAGATGAGACGCCACAGTACAACCTGTTCCAATGGTAAGGAGTCGACATGTACGAATATTATGGGTAACTACGGTATTCCGGGCTACTGACACGTATTCGACGTCGATGTCGGGCCGGCGTTGCCCTGCTATTTTGTGTAAGATGTGCTTCTTATTTGATGTTCCTAATATCAACAGACAGTGGAATAGGAATGCTCTCCGGCTGTGCTACTGAAGTAGGGGCTATCAGAAAGTATAAAAATGGGTTCTCTCAGGATGTCCGTGAAGTTGGCTGCCAGTTGCCAGATGCCAGTTGCCTATTCAATCGGCAACTGGCAAATGGCATCTAACTTCACAGTGTGGCTGCCAATTCGCTAATTCTATTGAATTGGCAACTGGCAACTGGCAGCCAGCTGCCAATTCGATTTGAGAGATTTTAAGAGTATAAAAACTGAATAGGCAACTGGCAAACGGCAACCAGTTGCCAATTCGACAATTCTAGTGAATTGGCAACTGTCAACTGGCAGCCAGCTGCCAATTCGATTTGAGACGGTTTTAGAGTATAAGAAATGAATAGGCAACTGGCAAACGGCAGCCAGCTGCCAATTCGCTAATTCTATTGAATTGGCAACTGGCAACCGGCAGCCAGCTGCCAATTCGCTAATTCTATTGAATTGGCAACTGGCAACTGGCAGCCAGCTGCCAATTCGATTTGAGACGATTTTAGAGCATAAGAACTGAATAGGCAACTGGCAAACGGCAGCCAGCTGCCAATTCGCTAATTCTATTGAATTGGCAACTCGCAACTGGCAGCCAGCTGCCAATTCGATTTGAGACAGTTTAAAAGTACAACAACTGAATAGGCAACTGGCAAACGGCAACCAGTTGCCAATTCGACAATCCTAGTGAATTGGCAACTGGCAGCCAGCTGCCAATTCGATTTGAGACGGTTTTAGAGTATAAGAAATGAATAGGCAACTGGCAAACGGCAGCCAGCTGCCAATTCGCTAATTCTATTGAATTGGCAACTGGCAACCGGCAGCCAGCTGCCAATTCGATTTTAGACGATTTTAGAGCACAAGAACTGAATAGGCAACTGGCAACCGGCAGCCAGCTGCCAATTCGCTAATTCTATTGAATTGGCAACTGGCAACTGGCAGTCAGCTGCCAATTCGATTTGAGAAAGTTTAATAGTACAACAACTGAATAGGCAACTGGCAAACGGCAACCAGTTGCCAATTCGACTATAATGGTGAATTGGCAACTGGCAACTGGCAGCCAGCTGCCAATTCGATTTGAGACGGTTTTAGAGTATACGAACTGAATAAGCAACTGGCAAATGGCAACCAGATGCCAATTCGCTAATTCTATTGAATTGGCAACTGGCAACTGGCAGCCAGCTGCCAATTCGCTAATTCTATTGAATTGGCAAATGGCAACTGGCAGCCAGCTGCCAATTCGATTTTAGACGATTTTAGAGCATAAGAACTGAATAGGCAACTGGCAACCGGCAGCCAGCTGCCAATTCGCTAATTCTATTGAATTGGCAACTGGCAACTGGCAGCCAGCTGCCAATTCGATTTGAGACAGTTTAAGAGTACAACAACTGAATAGGCAACTGGCAAACGGCAGCCAGTTGCCAATTCGACAATCCTAGTGAATTGGCAACTGGCAACTGGCAGCCAGCTACCAATTCGATTTGAGACGGTTTTAGAGTATAAGAAATGAATAGGCAACTGGCAAACGGCAGCCAGCTGCCAATTCGCAAATTCTATTGAATTGGCAACTGGCAACCGGCAGCCAGCTGCCAATTCGCTAATTCTATTGAATTGGCAACTGGCAACTGGCAGCCAACTGCCAATTCGATTTGAGAGAGTTTAAAAGTACAACAACTGAATAGGCAACTGGCAAACGGCAACCAGTTGCCAATTCGACGATCCTAGTGAATTTGCAACTGGCAACTGGCAGCCAGCTGCCAATTCGATTTGAGACGGTTTTAGAGTATAAGAAATGAATAGGCAACTGGTAAGAGGCAGCCAGCTGCCAATTCGCTAATTCTATTGAATTGGCAACTGGCAACCGGCAGCCAGCTGCCAATTCGATTTTAGACGATTTTAGAGCACACGAACTGAATAGGCAACTGGCAACCGGCAGCCAGCTGCCAATTCGCTAATTCTATTGAATTGGCAACTGGCAGTCAGCTTCCAATTCGATTTGAGAAAGTTTAAGAGTACAACAACTGAATAGGCAACTGGCAAACGGCAACCAGTTGCCAATTCGACAATCCTTGTGAATTGGCAACTGGCAACCGGCAGCCAGCTGCCAATTCGATTTTAGACGATTTTAGAGCACAAGAACTGAATAGGCAACTGGCAACCGGCAGCCAGCTGCCAATTCGCTAATTCTATTGAATTGGCAACTGGCAGTCACCTGCCAATTCGATTTGAGAAAGTTTAAGAGTACAACAACTGAATAGGCAACTGGCAAACGGCAACCAGTTGCCAATTCGACAATCCTTGTGAATTGGCAACTGGCAACTGGCAGCCAGCTGCCAATTCGATTTGAGACGGTTTTAGAGTATACGAACTGAATAAGCAACTGGCAAACGGCAACCAGATGCCAATTCGCTAATTCTATTGAATTGGCAACTGGCAACTGGCTGGCAGCTGCCAATTCGATTTGAGACAGTTTAAGAGTACAACAACTGAATAGGCAACTGGCAAATGACAGCCAGTTGCCAATTCGACAATCCTAGTGAATTGGCAACTGGCAACTGGCAGCCAGCTGCCAATTCGATTTGAGACGGTTTTAGAGTATACGAACTGAATTGGCAACTGGCAAACGGCAACCAGATGCCAATTCGCTAATTCTATTGAATTGGCAACTGGCAACTGGCGGCCAGCTGCCAATTCGATTTGAGAGGGTTTAAAAGTATAAAAACTGAATAGGCAACTGGCAAACGGCAACCAGATGCCAATTCGATAATCCAAGAGAATTGGCAACTGGCAAATGGCAGCCAGCTGCCAATTCGATTTGAGACGGTTTTAGAGTATACAAACTGAATAGGCAACTGGCAAACGGCAACAAGATGCCAATTCGCTAATTCTATTGAATTAGCAACTGGCAACTGGCAGCCAGCTGCCAATTTGATTTGAGACAGTTTAAGAGTACAACAACTGAATAGGCAACTGGCAAACGGCAACCAGTCGCAAATTTGACAATCCTAGTGAATTGGCATCTGGCAACTGGCAGCCAGCTGCCAATTCGATTTGAAACGGTTTTAGAGTATACGAACTGAATAGGAAACTGGCAAACGGCAACCAGATGCCAATTCGCTAATTCTATTGAATTGGCAACTGGCAACTGGCGGCCAGCTGCCAATTCGATTTGAAAGGGTTTAAAAGTATAAAAACTGAATAGGAAACTGGCAAACGGCAACCAGTTGCCAATTCGACAATCTTAGTGAATTGGCAACTGGCAGCCAGCTGCCAATTCGATTCGAGACGGTTTTAGAGTATAAGAAATGAATAGGCAACTGGCAAACGGCAACTAGATGCCAATTCGCTAATTCTATTGAATTGGCAACTGGCAACCGGCAGCCAGCTGCCAATTCGATTCGAGAGGGTTTAAAAGTATGAAAACTGAATAGGCAACTGGCAAACGGCAACCAGTTGCCAATTCGACAATCCTGGTGAATTGGCAACTCACTAGGTGCCAACTCACTAGGATTGTCAAATTGGCAACTGGTTGCCGGTTGCCAGTTGCCTATTCAGTTTTTATACTCTTAAACCCTCTGAAATCGAATTGGCAGCTGGCTGCCAGTTGCCAGTTGCCAATTCACTAGGATTGTCGAAGTGGCAACTGATTGCCGTTTGCCAGTTGCCTATTCAGTTTTTATACTCTTAAACCCTCTGAAATCGAATTGGCAGCTGGCTGCCAGTTGCCAGTTGCCAATTCAATAGAATTAGCGAATGGGCATCTGGTTGCCGTTTGCCAGTTGCCTATTCTGTTCGTATACTCTAAAACCGTCTCAAATCGAATTGGCATCTGGCTGCCAGTTGCCAGTTGCCAATTCTCTAGGATTGTCGAATTGGCAACTGGTTGCCGGTTGCCAGTTGCCTATTCTGTTCTTATGATCTAAAATCGTCTCAAATCGAATTTGCAGCTGGCTACCAGTTGCCAGTTGCCAATTCAATAGAATTAGCGAAATGGAAGCTGGCTGCCGGTTACCAGTTGCCTATTCAGTTCCTATGCTCCAAAATCGTCTGAATCGAATTGGTAGCTGGCTGCCATTTGCCAGTTGCCAATTCAATTGAATTAGCGAATTGACACCTGGCTGCCGGTTGCCAGTTGCCAATTCAATAGAATTAACGAATTGGCATCTGCCTGCCGTTTGCCAGTTGCCTATTCATTTCTTATACTCTAAAACCGTCTCAAATCGAATTGGCAGCTGGCTGCCAGTTACCAGTTGCCAATTCACTAGGATTGTCGAATTAGCAACTGGTTGCCGTTTGCCAGTTGCCTATTCAGTTTTTATACTTTTAAACCCTCTCAAATCGAATTGGCAGCTGGCTGCCAGTTGCCAGTTGCCAATTCAATAGAATTAGCGAATTGGCAGCTGGCTGCCTGTTGCCAGTTGCCTATTCAGTTCTTATGCTCTAAAATCGTCTCAAATCGAATTGGCAGCTGACTGCCATTTGCCAGTTGCCAATTCAATAGAATTAAAGAATTGGCAGCTGGCTGCCGATTGCCAGTTGCCAATTCAATAGAATTAGCGAATTGGCATCTGGTTGCCGTTTGCCAGTTGCCTATTCATTTCTTATACTCTAAAACCGTCTCAAATCGAATTGGCAGCTGGCTGCCCGTTACCAGTTGCCAATTCACTAGGATTGTCGAATTAGCAACTGGTTGCCGTTTGCCAGTTGCCTATTCAGTTTTTATACTTTTAAACCCTCTCAAATCGAATTGGCAGCTGGCTGCCAGTTGCCAGTTGCCAATTCAATAGAATTAGCGAATTGGCAGCTGGCTGCCTGTTGCCAGTTGCCTATTCAGTTCTTATGCTCTAAAATCGTCTCAAATCGAAATGGCAGCTGGCTGCCATTTGCCAGTTGCCAATTCAATAGAATTAAAGAATTGGCAGCTGGCTGCCGATTGCCAGTTGCCAATTCAATAGAATTAGCGAATTGGCATCTGGTTGCCGTTTGCCAGTTGCCTATTCATTATTATACTCTAAAACCGACTCAAATCGAATTGGCAGCTGGCTGCCAGTTTCCAGTTGCCAATGCATTAGGATTGTCGAATTGGCAACTGGTTGCCGTTTGCCTGTTGCCTATTCAGTTTTTATACTCTTAAACTCTGTCAAATCGAATTGGCAGCTGGCTGCCAGTTGCCAGTTGCCAATTCAATAGAATTAACGAATTGGCAGCTGGCTGCCGGTTGCCAGTTGCCAATTCAATAGAATTAGCGAATTGGCATCTGGTTGCCGTTTGCCAGTCGCCTATTCATTTCTTATACTCTAAAACCGTCTCAAATCGAATTGGCAGCTGGCTGCCATTTGCCAGTTGCCAATTCACTAGCATTGTCGAATTGGCAACTGGTTGCCGTTTGCCAGTTGCCTATTCAGTTTTTATACTCTTAAAACCTCTCAAATCGAATTGGCAGCTGGCTGCCAGTAGCCAGTTCAATTGAATTAGCGAATTGGCTGCTGGCTGCCGGTTGCCAGTTGCCAATTAAATAGAATAGCGAATTGGCATCTGGTTGCGGTTTGCCAGTTGCCTATTCATTTCTTATACTCTAAAACCGTCTCACATCGAATTGGCAGCTGGCTGCCAGTTGCCAGTTGCCAATTCACACGGATTGTCGAATTGGCAACTGGTTGCCGTTTGCCAGTTGCCTATTCAGTTTTTATACTTTTAACCCCTCTCAAATCGAATTGGCAGCTGGCTGCCGGTTGCAAGTTGCCAATTCAATAGAATTAGCGAATTGGCACTTAGTTGCCGTTTGCCAGTTGCCTATTCATTTCTTATACACTAAAACAGTCTCAAATCGATTTGGCAGCTGGCTGCCAGTTGCCAATTCACTAAGATTGTCGAATTGGCAACTGGTTGCCGTTTGCCAGTTGCCTATTCAGTTTTTATACTTTTAAACCTTCTCAAATCGAATTGGCAGCTGGCTGCCAGTTGCCAATTCAATAGCATTAGCGAATTGGCATCTGTTTGCCGTTTGCCAGTTGCCTATTCAGTTCGTATACTCTCAAATCGAATTGGCAGCTGGCTGCCAGTTGCCAGTTGCCAATTCACTAGGATTGTCGAATTGGCAGCTGGCTGCCAGTTGCCAGTTGCCTATTCAGTTCGTATACTCTAAAATCGTCTCAAATCGAATTGGCAGCTGGCTGCATGTTGCCAGTTGCCAATTCAAAAGTATTAGCGAATTGGCAGCTGGCTGTCGGTTGCCAGTTGCCAATTCAGTAGAATTAGCGAATTGGCATCTGGTTGCCGTTTGCCAGTTGTCTATTCATTTCTTACACTCTAAAACCGTCTCAAATTGAATTGGCAGCTGGCAACCAGTTGCCAGTTGCCAATGCATTAGGATTGTCGAATTGGCAACTGGTTGCCGTTTGCCAGTTGCCTATTCAGTTTTTATACTCTTAAACTCTCTCAAATCGAATTGGCAGCTGGCTGCCAGTTGCCAGTGGCCAATTCAAAAGAATTGGCGAATTGGCATCTGGTTGCCGGTTGCCAGTTGCCTATTCAGTTCGTATACTCTAAAACCATCTCAAATCGAATTGGCAGCTGGCTGCCAGTTGCCAGTTGCCAATTCACTAGGATTGTCGAATTGGCATCTGGTTGCCGTTTGCCAGTTGCCTATTCAGTTGTTGTACTCTTAAAGTGTCTCAAATCGAATTGGCAGCTGGCTGCCAGTTGCCAGTTGCCAATTCAATAGAATTAGCGAATTGTCAGCTGGCTGCCGGTTGCCAGTTGTCTATTCAGTTCTTATGCTTCATAAATCGTCTAAAATCGAATTGGCAGCTGGCTGCCAGATGCCAGTTGCCAATTCAATAGAATAAGCCAATTGGCAGCTGGCTGCCGGTTGCCAGTTGCCAATCCAAAAGAATTAGCGAATTGGCATCTGGTTGCCGTTTGACAGTTGCCTATTCATTTCTTATACTCTAAAACCGTCTCAAATCGAATTGGCAGCTGGCCGCCAGTTGCCAGTTGCCAATTAACTAGGATTGTCGAATTGGCAACTGGTTGCCGTTTGCCAGTTGCCTATTCAGTTTTTATACTCTAAAACCCTCTCAAATCGAATTGGCAGCTGGCTGCCAGTAGCCAGTTCAATTGAATTAGCGAATTGGCTGCTGGCTGCCGGTTGCCAGTTGCCAATTAAATAGAATTAGCGAATTGGCATGTGGTTGCGGTTTGACAGTTGCCTATTCATTTCTTATACTATAAAACCGTCTCAAATCGAATTGGCAGCTGGCTGCCAGTTGCAAGTTGCCAATTCACTAGGATTGTCGAATTGGCAACTGGTTGCCGTTTGCCAATTTAGTTTTTATACTTTTAAACCCTCTCAAATCGAATTGGCAGCTGGCTGCCGGTTGCCAGTTGCCAATTCAATAGAATTAGCGAATTGGCATCTAGTTGCCGTTTGCCAGTTGCCTATTCATTTCTTATACTCTAAAACCGTCTCGAATCGAATTGGCAGCTGGCTGCCAGTTGCCAGCTGCCAATTCACTAAGATTGTCGAATTGGCAACTGGTTGCCGTTTGCCAGCTTCCTATTGAGTTTTTATACTTTTAAACCCTTTCAAATCAAATTGGCAGCTGGTCGCCATTTGCCAGTTGCCAATTCAATAGAATTATCGAATTGGCATCTGGTTGCCGTTTGCCAGTTGCCTATTTAGTTCGTATACTCTAAAACCGTCTCAAATCGAATTGGCAGCTGGCTGCCAGTTGCCAGTTGCCAATTCACTAGGATTGTCGAATTGGCAACTGGTTGCCGTTTGCCAGTTGCCTATTCAGTTGTTGTTCTCTTAAACTGTCTCAAATCGAATTGGCAGCTGGCTGCCAGTTGCCAGTTGCCAATTCAATAGAATTAGCGAATTGGCATCTGGTTGCCGTTTGCCAGTTGCCTATTCAGTTCGTATACTCTAAAACCGTCTCAAATCGAATTGGCAGCTGGCTGCCAGTTGCCAGTTGCCAATTCTCTAGGATTGTCGAATTGGCATCTGGTTGCCGTTTGCCAGTTGCCTATTCAGTTTTTATACTTTTAAACCCTCTCAAATCGAATTGGCAGCTGGCCGCCAGTTGCCAGTTGCCAATTCAATAGAATTAGCGAATTTGCATCTGGTTGCCGTTTGCCAGTTGCCTATTCAGTTCGTATACTCTAAAACCGTCTCAAATCGAATTGGCAGCGCGCTGCCAGTTGCCAGTTGCCAATTCACTAGGATTGTCGAATTGGCAACTGGCTGCCGTTTGCCCGCTGCCTATTCAGTTGTTGTACTCTTAAACTGTCTCAAATCGAATTGGCAGCTGGCTGCCAGTTGCCAGTTGCCAATTCAATAGAATTAGCGAATTGGGCTCTGGTTGCCGTTTGCCAGTCGCCTATTCAGTTCGTATACTCTAAAACCGTCTCAAATCGAATTGGCAGCTGGCTGCCAGTTGCCAGTTGCCAATTCACAAGGATTGTCGAATTGGCAACTGGTTGCCGTTTGCCAGTTGCCTATTCAGATGTTGTACTCTTAAACTTTCTCAAATCGAATTGGCAGCTGACTGCCAGTTGCCAGTTGCCAATTCAATAGAATTAGGGAATTGGCAGCTGGCTGCCGGTTGCCTATTCACTTCTTGTGCTCTAAAATCGTCTAAAATCGAATTGGCAGCTGGCTGCCGGTTGCCAGTTGCCAATTCAAAAGAATTAGCGAATTGGCAGCTGGCTGCCGTTTGCCAGTTGCATATTCATTTCTTATACTCTAAAACCGTCTCAAATCGAATTGGCAGCTGGCTGCCAGTTGCCAATTCACTAGGATTGTCGAATTGGCAACTGGTTGCCGTTTGCCAGTTGCCTATTCAGTTGTTGTTCTCTTAAACTGTCTCAAATCGAATTGGCAGCTGGCTGCCAGTTGCCAGTTGCCAATTCAATAGAATTAGCGAATTGGCATCTGGTTGCCGTTTGCCAATTGCCTATTCAGTTCGTATATTCTAAGACCGTCTCAAATCGAATTGGCAGCTGGCTGCCAGTTGCCAGTTGCCAATTCTCTAGGATTGTCGAATTGGCATCTGGTTGCCGTTTGCCAGTTGCCTATTCAGTTTTTATACTTTTAAACCCTCTCAAATCGAATTGGCAGCTGGCCGCCAGTTGCCGGTTGCCAATTCAATAGAATTAGCGAATTTGCATCTGGTTGCCGTTTGCCAGTTGCCTATTCAGTTCGTATACTCTAAAACCGTCTCAAATTGAATTGGCAGCTGGCTGCCAGTTGCCAGTTGCCAATTCACTAGGATTGTCGAATTGGCAACTGGCTGCCGTTTGCCCGCTGCCTATTCAGTTGTTGTACTCTTAAACTGTCTCAAATCGAATTGGCAGCTGGCTGCTAGTTGCCAGTTGCCAATTCAATAGAATTAGCGAATTGGGCTCTGGTTGCCGTTTTCCAGTTGCCTATTCAGTTCGTATACTCTAAAACCGTCTCAAATCGAATTGGCAGCTGGCTGCCAGTTGCCAGTTGCCAATTCACAAGGATTGTCGAATTGGCAACTGGTTGCCGTTTGCCAGTTGCCTATTCAGATGTTGTACTCTTAAACTTTCTCAAATCGAATTGGCAGCTGACTGCCAGTTGCCAGTTGCCAATTCAATAGAATTAGCGAATTGGCAGCTGGCTGCCGGGTGCCCATTCACTTCTTGTGCTCTAAAACCGTCTAAAATCGAATTGGCAGCTGGCTGCCGGTTGCCAGTTGCCAATTCAAAAGAATTAGCGAACTGGCAGCTGGCTGCCGTTTGCCAGTTGCATATTCATTTCTTATACTCTAAAACCGTCTCAAATTGAATTGGTAGCTGGCTGCCAGTTGCCAGTTGCCAATTCACTAGGATTGTCGAATTGGCAACTGGTTGCCGTTTGCCAGTTGCCTTTTCAGTTGTTGTACTTTTAAACTGTCTCAAATCGAATTGGCAGCTGGCTGCCAGTTGCCAGTTGCCAATTCAATAGAATTAGCGAATTGGCAGCTGGCTGCCGGTTGCCAGTTGCCTATTCAGTTCTTATGCTCTAAAATCGTCTCAAATCGAATTGGCAGCTGGCTGCCATTTGCCAGTTGCCAATTTAATAGAATTAGCGAATTGGCAGCTGGCTGCCGGTTGCCAGTTGCCAATTTAATAGAATTAGCGAATTGGCAGCTGGCTGCCGTTTGCCAGTTTCCTATTCATTTCTTATACTCTAAAACCGTCTCAAATCGAATTGGCAGCTGGCTGCCAGTTGACAGTTGCCAATTCACTAGGATTGTCGAAATTGCAACTGGTTGCCGTTTGCCAGTTGCCTATTCAGTTTTTATACTCTTAAAATCTCTCAAATCGAATTGGCAGCTGGCTGCCAGTTGCCAGTTGCCAATTCAATAGAATTAGCGAATTGGCAGCCACACTGTGAAGTTAGATGCCATTTGCCAGTTGCCGATTGAATAGGCAACTGGCAACTGGCAACTGGCAGCCAACTTCACGGACATTCTCTCAGGGTCATAGCTAAGACCTGCCCTCCTCCTAGGAAGCGCGTTCATTATACTTATTTCTTTTCTTTAAAGATAATATTGGAGAAAGATGTCGAATCATTAAGAGAACACTCTCGTGTGAGATAATGCTATCTTTACTCTGAAAAGAGCTTTTTCTATATACAGTCAAAATTCGATAGCTCGAACACCGCTGGCTTGTTTATTGTGATTTTCATCTTAATTATTGCTCAAACACAGAACTCGGCGATGTGGTTCTAATGAGTAGTAACAATCAGTTTTCCGCGATATGAGAAGGTTTTACACTCCTATGTAAACCCAAATCTCCTGACAGAACAAGTGGGGTTTACAACCGTATGTATTACGCGGACCACTACGAGACATGGTGCATTCTTGCTATCTCCAAAATGGTTACTTTTCTTATCAGAATGTGTGATGTTTTTCTTGTTTATGCTCCAAGCATAGGCTGTGGGTGCTCATCAGAACCGACTCAAGGAGGCTCTGAGTACCCACAACCTGTGTCCAGAAATAAGAAAAAATGACTACCTCCGTAAACCCCAGATTTTTCTATATAAAGTGGGGTTTAGAGGGGTGTCCATTACACGGACTTGTTCACATATTCCGAAGGCGACCTGTCATAGTGCAAATTCGTTTCCTAAACCCATATAACACAACAGTTGTGGACAGATCCATTTCCAATCAGCGGAGTGTCAGGCTGGTTTTATTTCTTGTAAGGTTAAAAAAAACATCCCTGTACTGCTTTAAGCAAGCAGTGTAGACCCAGATCAGACGCCGCGTAACGCGGCGTCTGATCTGGGTCTACAGTGCTCGAGAATATCCCATTTTCAGGAGTTTGGGCTTATATTGGCCAAGCACGTGCATTATGAATGCACGGGGGTCGTTGTCTGAAAGATGCCTGTCATGAATAGGCGCATGATTAAATGGCATTTATTTGCGTTCTTGCGTCCGCATCCTGCTCTCTATGAGACAAAAACTAATACATTCTACTAATCAATTAGTTATTTCATTACCCAGTTCGCCCGTCTGATTACATTTTGACGCCTCAAACGCAATTAGTCGCATACTTCATCTCATATTAATGTGATCTATGTCTAGAGCTAACAACTTCACAAGGTGCGCTAATGTATCAAGCGTATGCACGTTAAAATGCACCAACTTGTTGTTGTTTCCTGGTTTAAAGCCTTCAATCACTTATGGAAAGTGGTTTACATTCAGGGGAGACAATTCCTTCATACCTAATTGCCGATTAGGATCCACATTCGCTCCTAATTAGGGAACAAACTCTTTCCAATAAGAGTTCTTTCCGACCTGGTCAACAGGAAAGCAACCATGGACTCTCTTGTAATACTGTCATAGCATGCGTTAGATGTATAGTTTCTCTTTAAGGGGAACGGGTGCACCTTCAGGGGAGACAACTCCTCTTTTGTCTCCCATGTCAATAGGGGTCAAAAGACTTTGCTCATGAAGAGCAAATTCTTTCCTTTAAGAGTAGACCCCTTTTTCAGCGGAACAGGGCTTATAGAAAGGCGAACAGGAAATCCCGAAAATTGCCTCCCATTCCCCTAAAAGCTTCAAAATACAGTAAGGTAAGAAACGTTCCATCAATATTGTCGATAAACGGGTCCACCTGCAAGACAATATGCGTACAAACATGTCAATCAAGGTAAGAATGAGTAAGCTACACAGATGCACAGACATAAAGTCTTCACTGACTCTGCAAAAAGGGTTTGGGTCCTTAGACTAACAGGGAGTTGTGCCAGCAAGAACGTCTCTGTATGACTATTTTTTGTTAATATGGGTCTGTCTAATTTGAAGTGCACTAATTTTTAGCTCCACTGGCCGAAGACCAGCGGGGCTATTGTCATGGCCCTGTGTCCGTCATGCGTCCGTGCGTCCGTGCGTTAACTTTTTCTTTAAACATCTTCTCCTCCTAAACTACTGGGCCAATTGTAACCAAACTTCACAGGAATGTTCCTTACATAGTCCTCTTCTAAATTCCTTCAAAGAATTTTGTTACACCCAGAACTCTGGTTGCCATGGCAACAAAACAAAAAAAAAAAAAAAAAAAAAAAAATCTTTAAAAATCTTCTCCTCCAAAACCACCCGTTGGATTTCATTTTTATTTTGCATGACTGTTCCTTGGGTTGACCTCTCTCAGATTCCTTGAAGAAATTTTGATCCGACAAAAAACATGGCCGCCATGGGCGGGGCTTATTTTCCCTATTTAACATATAGTGTAATGCTAAAACATCTTCTCCTCCTAAACTATTGGGCCCATTGTAACCAAACTTCACAGGAATGTTCCTTACTTAGTCCTCTTCTAAATTCCTTCATAGAATTTTGTTACACCCAGAACTCTGGTTGCCATGGCAACAAAACAGCACAAAATATTAAAAATCTTTAAAAATCTTCTCCTCCAAAACCACCTGTTGGATTTCATTTTTATTTTGCATGAATGTTCCTTGGGTGGACCCCTTTCAGATTCCTTGAAGAAATTTTGATCCGACAAAAAACATGGCCGCCATGGGCGGGGCTTATTTTCCCTATTTAACATATAGTGTAATGCTAAAACATCTTCTCCTCCTAAACTACTGGGCCAATTGTAACCAAACTTCACAGGAATGTTCCTTACTTAGTCCTCTTCTAAATTCCTTCAAAGAATTTTGTTAAACTCAGAACTCTGGTTGCCATGGCAACAAAACCACACAAAAAATTAAAAATCTTTAAACATCTTCTCCTCCAAACCCACCTGTTGGATTTCATTATCCCCTCGCACAACATAGTTGTGAGGGGGGATATAGCATTTGTCCCGTACGTACGTACGTAAGTACGTACTTTTGTCATCGCTCTAGCGCCACGTACGTACGTACTTTTGTCATCGCTCTGGCGCCACGTACGTACGTACGTACTTTTGTCATCGCTCTAGCCCCTACATTTCTTGACCGATTTTAATATAACTTCACACAAACGTTCCTTACGACAATATCTGGAGCAAGATCGACTTTCAAGGTCATGACCTCAAGGTCAAGGTCACTCTGGCTATTTTTTGAAAAACTTCGTCATGGCTCTAGCGCCTACATTTTTTCCCCAATTTCAATATAACTTCAAACAAATGATCCTTATAAAAATATCTCGAGCGAGTTGGACTTTCAAGGTCATGACCTCAAGGTCAAGGTCACTGTGGCTATTTTTAGAAAAACATTGTCATCGCTCTAGCGCTTACATTTCTTCACCAATTTCAGTATAACTTCACACAAATGATCCTTATAAAAATATCTTGAGCGAGTTCCACTTTCAAGGTCATGGCTTCAAGGTCAAGGTCTCAGTGGCTATTTTTAGAAAAACTTTGTCATCGCTCTAGCTCCTACATTTCTTCACTGATTTCAATATAACTTCACACAAATGTTCCTTATGACAATATCTTGAGCGAGTTGTACTTTCAAGGTCATGACCTCAAGGTCAAGGTCACTGTGGCTATTTTTAGAAAAACATTTTCATCGCTCTTGCGCCTACATTTCTTCACCAATTTCAATATAACTTCATACAAATGTTCCTTATAAAAATATCTCCAGCGAGTTCGACTTTCCAACTCATGGCCTCAAGGTCAGGGTCACTGTGGCTATTTTTAGAAAAAACATTTGTCATCGCTCTATCGCCTATATTTCTTCACTGATTTCAATATAACTTCACACAAATGTTCTTTATGACAATATCTCAAGCGGGTTCGACTATCAATGTCAAGGCCTCAAGGTCAAGGTCAAGGTCACTGTGGCTATTTTTTAGAAAAACTTTGTCATCGCTCTAGCGTTTACATTTCTTCACCAATTTCAATATAACTTAATACAAATGTTCCTTATGACAATATCTCTAGCGAGTTCCACTTTCAATGTCAAGGTCACTGTGTCTATTTTTAGAAAAACTTCGTCATCCCTCTAGCGCTTACATTTCTTCATCGATTTCAATATAACTTCACACAAATGTTCCTTATGACATTATCTCACCATTTCGACTTTCAAGGTCAAGGTCACTATGGCTATTTTTAGAAAACTTTGTTATCGCTCTAGCGCCTACATTTCTTCACTGATTTCAATATAACTTCACACAAATGTTGCTTATGACAATACCTCGAACGAGTTTGACTTTCAAGGTCAAGGTCACTGTGGCTATTTTTAGAAAAACTTTGTCATTGCTCTAGCGCTTACATTTTTTTCACCAATTTCAATATTACTTCACACAAATGTTCCTTATAACAATATCTCTAGTGAGTTCCACTTTCAAGGTCAAGGTCACTGTGGCTATTTTTAGAAAAACTTTGTCATGGCTCTAGCGCTTACATTTCTTCATCCATGTCAATATAACTTCACACAAATGTTTCTTATGACAATACCTCGAGCGAGTTTGACTTTCAAGGTCAAGGTCACCGTGGCTATTTTTAGAAAAACTTTGTCATTGCTCTAGTGACAACATTTTTTCACAAATTTCAATATAACTTCACACAAATGTTCCTTATGACAATATCTCGAGCTATTTAGACTTTCAAGGTCAAGGTCACTGTGGCTATTTTTAGAAAAACTTTGTCATCGCTCTAGCGCCTACATTTAATGATGGATTGTAATAGAACTTCACACAAATGTTTCTTATGATAATATCTCGACTTACTTCGACTTTCAAGGTCATGACCTCAAAGTCAAGGTCACTGTGGCTATCTTTAGAAAAACTTTGTCATCGCTCTACCGCCTACATTTATTAACAGATTTTAATATAACTTCACACAAAAGATGCTTATGATAATATCTTGAGCAAGATCTACTTTCGTGGTCATGGCCTCAAGTCAAGGTCACTATGGCTATTTTTAGAGAAACGTCATCACTCTAGAATGTACATTTATTGGAGGATTTTTAAACAAACTTTACACAAATGTTGCATATGATAATATCTCAAGCAAGTTGGACTTTTGCCATTTCAGTGTTTTCCACACACGAAGTTGTCTAGTGCGAGGGGATTTGTATCGCATGCGATGCCTTGTTTTTATTTTGCATGAATGTTCCAAGGGTGGACCTCTTAGATTCCTTGAAGAAATTTTGATCCGACAAAAAAAACATGGCCTCCATGGGCGGGGCTTATTTTCACTATTTAACATATAACGTAATGCTTAAAAATCATTTTCTGCAAAAGTACTTGTGGGATTTCATTGTAATTTGCATGAATTGTCCTTGGGTGGACTGTTGTCAGATTCCTTGAAAAAAATTTGATCTTACAAAAAAACATGGCCACCATGGGCGAGGCTTATTTTCACTATATAACATATAGTGTAATGCTGAAAATATTTTCTGCAAAAGTTCTTGTTTTATTTCATAGTTATTTGGCATGCATGTTCCTTGGGTGGACCTCTGTCAGATTCCTTGAAGTAATTTTGATCCGACATAAAACATGGCTGCAGTGGGCGGAGTTTATTTTCACTATATAACATGTAGTGTAATGTTAAAAAAGTCTTCTCTTCTTCAAAAGTTCTTGTTTATTTATTTATTTATTTATTTATTTAAAAGTACCTTCCTGTATCTGAATTAATCTCCTCCAATTTTGCTGACTATCACATATCTATAGAGGTCCACCTACAAATTGTCATTCTAAAATTCAAAACATCAGAAATTTCACATGCCCATCACACTGGTGATAGAACTGATGTTTTCAACACAAACTCTATTTATACGACTTGATGTTTCAAAATAAATTCAAAATACTGAGGGAGATTGATTTATTAGACCTAATTATACTACAGTGTCAACAGTTCTCCAGATCCCTGAGGGTTAAAATGGCTTAGTTGAAAAGGGAGGCCTACCGAATCCGACGGAGGAAAGGAAAAAATAAATAAATAAAGAAATAAAAACATAAATCTGTTCATTTTTTAGCTCCTCTGGCCAAAGACCGGCGGGTCTTATGTTATATGTTATGGCCCTGTGTCTGTTGTGCGTCTGTGCGGTTGTGCATCCGTGCGTTAACTTTTTTCTTTAAACATTTCCTCCTTAACTACTTGGTCGATTGTAACCAAACTTCACAGGAATGTTTCTCACATAGTCCTCTTCTGAATTCCTCCAAATAATTTTGTTACATGCAGAACAAAATGGCATCGAAAGCAAAAAAAAATATTTAAAAATCTTCTCCTCCAAAACCGCTCAATGGATTTTATTCTTATTTTGCATGAATGTTCCTTGGGTGGACCTCTGTCAGATTCATTGAAGAAATTCGGATCAGGCAAAAAACATGGCCACCATGGCCATGCCCCACATGGCTGCCATGGCCATGCCCCTTGGCTCATTAGCTTTCAAAGACTTATATGGGGAAAAGTTTTAAAAACCTTCTCCTCCAAAACCGCTCAACGTAATGGATTTCATTCTTACTTTGCATGAATGTTCCTTGGGTGGACCTCTGTCAGATTCCTTGAAGCAATTTTGATCAGACAAAAAACATGGCCGCCATGGACACGCCCATTGGCTAATTAGCTTCCATAGACTCATAAAGGGATCTTTTTTTTTTTTTAATCTTCTCCTCCAAAACCGCTAAATGGATTTCGTTCTTAATTTTCATGAATGTTCCTTGTGTCTACCATTGTCAGATTCATTGAAGAAATTTTGATCAGACAAAAATCATGGCCGCCATGGCCACCACATTTGGCTCATTAGCTTCCATAGACCAATAAACGGAAAAACTTCTTCTCTGAAACCATAAAGCCTAAAGCTAAGACATTTACAGTAAAACCTGTCTTAGTGGCCACCTCTATTAAGCAAGCAACCTGTCTTAAGCAAGCAGGCATTCAGTTCCCAAGAAAGGCAGATGTGTTAAATTTCACCTGTATTAAGCAAGAACCTGTCTTAAGCAAGCATATTTTGACTATCCCTTAGGCACTTGCTTAATACAGGTTGAACTGAAGTATGTAGCAAAGTTATGTGGTCACCTACTAAGTCCTGCGAACTATGACTCTTGAGCCCAAATTGGCAACGCCCCGGTGCTTAGTAGCTCCCATAGACTAATAATGACAAAATCTTGAAACTTTTCTCCTCTGAAACCATAAGGCCAAGAGCTTAGTATGTAGCAACTTGAAGTATTCATCTGCATAAATCCTGCCAACTATGCCCCTGGGGTCCAAATTGGCCACACCCTGAGGCCCATAAGCTCCCATAGACTTATACTGGGAAAAACTGACAAAAATCTTCTCTGAAACCATCAGTGCCCAGAGCTTAGATATTAAGTATGCAGCAACGTCAAGTGGTCACTCAAATAAATCCTGCCAACAATGCCCCTGGGGTAAAAAATTGGTCACGCCCAGAGGCATATTAGTTCCCATAGACTTATAATAGGAAAAACTTAAAAAAAGTCTTCTTCTCTGAAACCATAAGGCCCAGAGCTTTAGATATTTAGAACGGAGCAATGCCAAATGGTCACTCACATAAATCCTGCCAACCATGGCTCTGGGGTCCAAAAAATATAGAATGGACATTCCTTGGGTGGATCACTTGTTTCTTTTTTACCCATTGCATGCGGGAAAACCCTAAATGGGTACCTTGGCAAACAGTGCTGGCCCAGATCAGACCCCACAGAACACCATGTCTGATCAGGGCCTGCATTATTTTGCTAACAGAATTTTCCATCAAAAATAGAAAAAAAAATAGGCCTGACACCCCCTATATGACAAATGGACTGGTCCAACATATAGCAATAGAAGAGTCCACTAGTATACCATTAGTTAATGTAATAAATATGACAATTGTCTGAAGTTAGCCGGTGGAGCGACAGGCCCTCTTGGGCCTCTTGTTTTTGTTGTTGTTTGATATTCTAATGCATTGTTTCACATCTTTTGTTTAAAAATTGTTGTTTTTAGTCATAAACGGCAAGCACGTGCAGTGAGCTGCGTAAAACCAAATACGAACCAATAAAAAGTGACGTCGGATTTCCGACAGTATATGTCGCAAATTTTTGACGTTATCCAATCAGACGTCGCGTTACATACCGAAGTGCATTAGAATTGAGGTTTAACGTCCCCGTCAACACTGTATGTGTCATTTTGGAGACGTCGCTTCCAATTTTGGGGGACTTTTATCCGACATTGAGATGAAATGACATCTCAAGCTCTGTCGCCCAATGAAACCAATAGGGTTTATAAGCATGGGCGGTCCGACTCGCATTGCTTTGCCTGGGCAGGCTTAGATCATCTAAGCAGTTAACCAGTACTCGTATGCGGTCGGTTTCAGCTCTGCGTGCAAGCATCATGCAGTCCATCTATTTCTTCAAGCCCCGTTGGGCGAGGGCTTAACGTCCGTGTAACGAACACCCCTCTAAACCCCATTTCATACAGATAATAGTGGGATTTTCGAGGGGGTCATTATTTTCTTTATTTTTTTGCTTGAAGCATAGATTGTGGGTACTCGTTAGAACCGCTTCAATGGGGCGGTTCTAGCGAGCACCAACAATCTATGTTTGAACTAGAAACAAGAAGAATATATTTAAAAATTATCATCTAATATTTCTCTTTAAGACGATATTTTAGCACACGGGTGTGTAGCTCAGTTGCGCGTCTGACTTGTAAACAGGAGGTCGCGGGCTCGATACCAGCCCGACAACATTCTTTTCTGGCGCCTGATTGATCATGAACTCTATACTACGGTCATTCTCTCCACTTCCTATCATTTTATCACGTTAACAAGTGCGTTTACTGAACACCCCTCTAACCCCACTCTTATATAGAGAAAACTAGGATTTACAGGGGTATACCGTTTTTCCTTAGTTTTGGTTCAAGGCATAGGTTGTGGGTACTCGTTAGAACCGCCTCATTGAGGCGGTTCTAACGAGTACCTACAACCAATGTTTCACGAGTATAAATAAGAAAAAAATCACAAATGTTCATAAGAATGCACTATGTCACACGAGTGTATTAGCGTACGTCATTAACAAATTTGGACAAATAGAAAACATACAACGTATTATTTTGACGAAACTTTTTTTCGTTCGTTTTATTTCCCTCACATAACGTGAACATGTCCGTGAAATGAACACCCCCTTACACCCCACTTTGTATAGAGAAAACTGGGGTTTACCGGGGTAAACATTATTTTTGTTATTTTTACTCCAATACATAGGTTGTGGGTACTCGTTAGAACCGCCTCTATGAGGCGGTTCTAACGAGCACCCACAATCTATGTTTGATAAATAAATAAGAAAAATATCATCGATTTTCATCAGAAAAGTAGCCATTTTGGAGATGTGAAAAAATGTTCTATGTCGCACTTAATGAAATGCAGCGAAAAGAAGTGTGCGCCTGACTCCACCATGGTTGTTGCCCACTAACGACAAAGAAAATGGTAAACTCTATTGTGTTACAAATTTATCGACAGGTGTTTTGTTGAAGCACAAAATAATTATAATCGAATAATATGAGCGATATCGATGGTATTATACTGTGATAATTACTATTGTATGACGTGTAATAACTAGTTATCATCTTCTAATGGCATAAGCGACGCCAAGATGGCGACCCATTATCTCTGGTCACGCGCCGCCTAGACAGAAGGTAATATCAAGCTTAATGCCAACATTTGTTCGCATTCTGGTAGCCTTGTCCAAGGCTTAGAAATGTAAAAAAGGGACCTTTTACATAAATTGATGGCCCCCGCCCATAGGGGCTTGAAGAAATATATGGGCTGCATGATGCTTCCACGCAGAGCTGAATCCGGACTGCACACTAGTACTGGTAAACTGCTTAGAGGATCTAAGCCTGTCCAGGAACCGCGGTGCGAGGCCGACCGTCCATGCTAATAAACCCTATTGTTTTCATTGGGCGACAGGGCTTGAGATGTCATTTCATCTCAATGTCGGGTAAAAGTCCCACAAAATTGGAAGTAACGTCTCAGAAATTACCTTTACAGTGTTGACGGGGACGTTAAACCTCAAATCAAACAAATTTACATAAATTGTCAGAAATACATTGTAGCTAGTCTATAGGTTGGCTACGCATTTCTGACCTAAGCTCAGTAAATAGACTAGCCATGGTCAAGAAGTGGAAAAACTATATATAATATAAATGACCATTTCCAGTGTAAACACTAATGTAAACCTATAGAAAACATTGTAGTTCATACTTCTATGCACGCATCGAGTCACATAATTTTCAGTGACATCATGTGACACCAGTCTAAACCATGGTTCTCTACGGGCGTGGGTGACGTCAACGCTATTCCGCTCTTTATAGAAAAACAGCGTGTAAACGTTTTTCAGCTTCAAAAGTTTGCCCTATAAGCATTTTTTTCACCCAGTGATGAGGGGCAAAGAATGTCAATATAAAAACAATCTTAATTTTTCTGCTTTTCATGAAAGTATGAACGACAGCGGGTCGCTAGCAAAGTTTACATGAACCCCGAAGTCCATTTACTTTGCACGCAGCCCACTGCGTTCATACCTCCATGAACAGCAGAAAAATAAAATTCATTCCTTAAATACATGTATAATCCATTAAAAATCCAATTGAACCAGCACATGACAAAATCTACAAAAAGACATGTGCGCCCAACGAAGACTCAGATCAGCCTGTGCATCCGCGCAGTCTGATCAGAGTCTTCGTTGTGCACTCTAAGGATAGCTAAGGACCTAATGCTCCTTCATGAAGTCTCAGATTAGACTATATGGATGCGCATGCTGATCTGAGTCTTTGATCGGCGCGCTTGTCTTATTGTAGGTTTTGTCGTGCACTGGCTCAATTATCCGACTAGACGTCATTTCTTCTTCAGCCGGACTCTTTAGCAGTCCTGCTGAGTTCTTGCGTATTTTTTTAAAATTGTATTTTTGTATACAGGCAAACAGTGGACCCTGTTCTGGGTCCAGACTGTTTCCAACGACGACATTTAAAGCAACCAGCAGACATCAAAGCAGACGACAATAGTCACTATTTTTGTAGGTAAAAATGTTATTATTAGTATCATTATCATTAATATTATTGCTTTCTTTTTGCCAGTTTGCAAATTGGACCTTATTTGACGGATCGCACATCTGTATATTGTTTGCCTGCGAAGAACACCAGAGAAAGAACAGAATTTCTATCCCAGGCTTAAACCATAGATTTCCCTATCTGCTATGTAAGACGGCTGTACAGCCACTGACACGACCAATCGTTTGTAAACTGGAAGACAAATTCTCATCACGAAAACATGTAGTTTTGACCCCCTTGAACCCCACTTTTGTATGATAACTAAATAAAAATAAAAAATGAGTTCCTTTAAGAGCAATGAAAACATTCATAAGAAAGAAGATGGGTCATACTACGTAGTTTCGGCTAATAAAGCCTCATCAGTGACCCTGTAATGATCCGGCAAAGAAAGCCAGAGGAAACATACTGCAATTTTGTGAATTTCGAATAGGCAGTTGATTCAAAGACTGATATAAATCAAAATGGGGTCCAAATAATTAAAACCTGTCTAGAATATGAGTCTAAACCAATAATTTATTTCTGATATGTCAGAATATTCACGCTGATCTCAAAGGACCAAAAGTAAAATATAAACTGCACCCTGGGATCTACAGGGGTGTACCTTTTTTTCTTATTTCTGCCCTAAAATATAGATTGTGGGTACTCGTTAGAACCGCCTCCATGAGGCGGTTCTATCGAGTACCGACAATCTATATCTTGAGCAGAAATAAGAAAAATATCACACTTTTTCATCGTAAAAATTCTTGTTTTTTTTCGGCGGTAAAGTTTACAATGTATCTGTATATGCGTGTTTTCGTAATGAGGAAGAAGAAGAAGAAGAAGAAGAAGAAGAAGAAGAAGAAGAAGAAGAAGAAGAAGAAGAAGAAGAAGAAGAAGAAGAAGAAGAAGAAGGAGACTGATCCATTGATTGATTTGTGTTTAACGACACGTCAACCCTTGTGGGTGATTTGGTGTAGTCTCCCAGAGAAAGGGAGAAAAGGGATAGAAGAGATAGTAGAGATGAAAGTGAGGAACAGGATAGAAAGAGGAAAATGAATGGAAGACTTAGTGTAGAAATAGAAGAAATAATAACACCCCCCCCCCCTACCCTTACCTGCTGCAAGCAGGAATTGCCCATCCGTGTAAGCCAATATCAGTTGGAAGCCCCAGTGACGCAAGATGCACGTCACCTTTGCCTCACTCAACCACCACAAGAATAGAAGAAGAAGAAGAAGAAGAAGAAGAAGAAGAAGAAGAAGAAGAAGAAGAAGAAGAAGAAGAAGAAGAAAACGAACGGTTCTAATTAGCACCAAACTGTATGAATAAAATTAAAAAAAATCTAAGTTGCCAGTTTCAAGCACTATATGAAAGAGAGATTCATCTTATTATTATCTTACAGGCGTCATTTAGTCTAGCACTTGCAGGCCCGGAGCCTGCTGGCCGCTGAGTTCATAGTAACTGATGATAACTGTCCAGCTGAGATTGTGATTACTGAGTTTTACAGGTAATCATAAGGTCAGAGGTGGTCATTCAAACTTCTAGGGAAATGCAATGTTTCTTACATGCTTTTCGGTGAAATGTAGATCGCCACTGTTTCAAAAAGTGGCATGATACCAATTTTATATTTTACTGTTTGGGACTACTTTTTTCTTCCAATCTAATTCTATGATCATTTTTTCCAATATTATATAGATGGTTGAAAATTAATTAACTGTGTTGGAGCTGACGCTTTCGACGCTGACGTCGCATATTTTGTCGTGCGACGTTAGATCAGTCCGCATCTTCTTTGGGAATCTTCTCTCTCAATTTCAGTAACAATTCATTATAATAATAACATCCCAGGCTATTTCTCAGGTGCGAACTTTAAGTTTACACCCAATACGATACCCAATAAACGGGTTGGATACCACTAAATTGACTCGAAACGACCAGGAACAAAGTTAGTTTTCTCCGTGGGTGCGTGACGCGAGTAAAACTAAATATTGCCGTTTTGAAGCATGTCAGATACAGAAAATTTGTCTTTTTTGAAATCAAATTTTATTTCATTCATGAACACCAAAAGTCGTTTTCACTCGTGACTACGCTACTCTTGAAAATATTGGTTTTTGTGCTCATTCGGTGGAATGAAATTACACGACTCGTGAAAATACTGGTTTTGGTGTTCGTTTGATTCTTACACTGAAAACAACAACAAGAACAACAACAACAAATATCCTCTATATCTAATTTTGTGTAATACGTACAGTTATCCAGAAACATCGGCTGTATATCATCACGAAAACACACCTATATAATTCTGACCCCCTTGAACCCCACTTTTATATAGTAAAACTGGGGTTTGCAGGGGTAAACCTTATTTTTCTTATTTCTGCTCTAAAATATAGATTTTGGGTACTCAGTAGAACCGCCTCCTCCATGAGGCGGTTCTAACGAGTACCCACAATCTATATTTTGAGCAGAAATTAGAAAAAAAAATATCGCAATTTTTCATCTCAAAATTTTCATTTTTTCGGCGACAAAGGTTACATAGTATTTGTATAGGCGTGTTTTCGTAATGTAGCTTTTCGTAAACTTGCACGGTACACTCCTATGGCAGCAACCGGGATCTGCTGTGCCCGTTTAATCTTTGTCGAAATTAGAACTGATTAGTTCGACATATTTTTTTTTTTCAAATCAGCTGAGGTGTCAGCACGTATCAAACTGTCGAATTCTATTTTGTTGAACTGTCTGTCCGTACACAATCAGTTTGGTCGAAAACGACATAATCGAATCCGGTAAAGATTGCAAAAATCGTTCCGCTCCGATGAACAAGATGGCCACCAGAGCTAAAAATAGTCAAATCTTCAAATGACCACTGTTCCCATACACACAGGCAAATTTCATTCAAATTTCATAGGAATGTTGCTTAGGTGACCCTCTACCAAAAAAGTTAAAATCTTCCGTTCCGATTAACTGCAAATAGAAAAACGTCAACCGTTTGCTTAAAATGCTAACTCCTCCAATTTAAGTTAAACTTCCCAGGAATGCTATCTAGGTGGCCCTCTGCCAAAATATATAAACTCGTTCCGCTCCGGTGAACAAGGTGGCCGCCAGAGCTTTTACTAGAAAAATCTTTAAATGACTACTCCTCCTATACCCCTGGACAAATTTGATTTAAATTTCATAGGAATGTTGTTTTGGACACCCTGTTGTTTATTTGACCCTCTACCAAGTGAGCTAAAATCGTTCCACTCTGATGAACAAGATGGCTTCTATGCAGACCTGAAATAGAAAAATCTTAAAAAGACTACTACAACTAAACCCCATGGGCCAATTTCATTTAAACTTCATAGAAATGGTGCTTAGGTAACCCTCTTACAAACTAGCTGAAAAGTTTTCGATCCAATGAGCGAAATGGCCACCAGAGCTAAAAATAGAAAACTGCCAACAATTTACTTATAATGCTAACTCCTCCTACACCTTTGAGAAAATAAGTTTAAACTTCATAGAAATTACTGCCTAGGTGACTGCCTACAAAAATTGTTGAAATGGTTCCGCTCCAATGAACGAGATTGCCGTCAGATCTAAAAAATAGAAAAATATTCAAAAGACAACTCCAGCTATACCCCTGGTATTCAAACTTCATAGGAACATTGCTTAGGGAATAGCTAAAACAGTTCAGCTCAGATGAGAAAAATGGCCGGCAGAGCTGGAAATAGAAAAATATCAGCAATTTGCTTTAAATGCAAACTCCTCCTGAAACCTTTGGCCAGTTTGATTCAAACTTCCCAGGAATGTCGTCAAGTTGGCGTCCCTCCAACATAGCTAAATTTGATTGAGTTGAGTGTTTGAGTTTAACGTCTCACCAACAGCTTAGGTCATGCGGAGACGGGACCTCGGTTTAAAGACTCATCCAAAAGTCTAAATTTGATTGAATCTCAAGTATGATATGGCCTCCAGAGTTTAAAATAAAACAATCTTTAAACAACAACTCTACCTATATACCCCTGAGTCAATTTCATTCAAACGTCATAAGATTGTTGCTGAGATGACACTCCAACCAAAAATGGCTGCAAGTTATCCACATTACTTTTCGAAGCTAGGTGACATCTTGAAAGCAGGTGAGCGATCCAGGGCCATCTTGGCCCTCTGTTTTTTTGTGTGTTTTTTCGAGTTCGATATATGGAAATGTTGACGGGGAAAAATTGGATATGTATGGCTAACAAGTTGAATACAGCATTATCAACGTCAACGCCGGCCTCGGCACAGTGGGATGCGCGTCTGACTGGTGATCAGGAGGACGCGGGTTCGATACCTGCCGGGGTGGGTCGGCAACGTTCTTTCGTGAAGATTGATCCTTTTCTATGGCCATTCTCTTCCTTCCTCTGATTCAAGAAGGGCATTTGTCAATTTATGGCGAAAGAATGTGCACTGTACTGGATAACCGCTTACGCAGTATAAGCCTGCCCAGGAAATGTGTGGATACGTAAACTGACCTGCTCAAAAATGACCTAAATAGTATTGACTGGGCCGTTAAACTCCAATACAAAAACAACAACAACAAATTATCAACGTCCTGTAACAGAAGTTTTTGAATTCATCAGAGACGGGGAAGATGGACGCGGCTAAAACATTGTTGCATCTTGTAAGACGTACGCTGCAAAAAGAAAATATTGAAGAAAAATATTTAACCCTTCTCTTGCTGAATATTCAGTTAAGCCACACCCATTTCTGACTTTGAACCAATCAGATTTCTTCATGTAATTTATTCCTACAAATTCATTAACTGACTGTCAAACAGTGTAGATCCTGATCAGATGGCTTCTTCAGAAGCCAACTGATCTGGATCTACACTGTTTCCAAAGATATGGGTTGTCGTGAACAGCAAGAGGGTTTAACCATTTATTCCGGGCGTCTCAAAAATGGTATATTGGCAAACAGTGCAGACCCTGATCTGTGTATGCATTGTCTGTTAAGAATATGGGAAGAAATGTTTTGCAAATCCTACAGCAATTAAAACAAACCAGTCACCCCTAAATCTGGGAATGGACCCGTCCAAATGTATTTTGTGGGAGATTCTAATTGTGACATATGGGGTAGGGCCTAGGTACTTCAGACAGAGCATGTTTTACTTGATCATGCCGGTGATAGAACATGAAATTAACACGATTTACCAAGGGAGTAGTTGTACAATGCTGGTGCGTCGACATACAGTCTGGAATCATGTCTCTGTTTTATGTTTAAAAAGTTTACAGATATAAAGTTTGACATGAAAATAAAATTCTACAAGACGTTTTGTTATCTCATTATGACCGGCATTAAACATGCACAAATGGGAATATAAAATTCGTGATGTCATGACATCTCTCCATTACGGCAACAACCCCACGAAAAGAATACACTTTAACGGGAATGTGAACACCTGGCAGATTTTCTCCGCCATTTTTCAAAGGGGGGCAACTTTCGGGACTCCCCTTTCGCTTTTCTATAAGCCCTGTCGAACTGAAAAAGGGGTCTACTCTTAAAGGAAAGAATTTGCTCCTCAGGAGCAAATTCTTTCCTTTAAGAGTTTACCCCTATTGACGTGGGAGAGAAAAATACTTTCGCAGGAGTTTCCTCCCCTGTAGGTGTTCCTATTCCCCTTTAAAATCCCAAGAAATGGGGTTCACTTAGAATGGATTTTATTTTTCTGCTGTCCATGAAAGTATGAACGCATTGGGCACGTGCAAAGTAAATTAAGTAATCGGGGTTCATGTAAGCTTTGCTAGCGACCCGCTGTCGTTCATACTTTCATGAAATGCAGAAATATTAAGTTTATTTTTTATATTTACTTTCTTTGCCCCTCACCACTGCGTGAAAAATGATTTTAGGGCAAGCTTTTAAAGCTGAAAAACATTTACACGCTTTTTTTCTACAAAGCGGGGAACAGAGTTGACGTCACCAACGCCCGTAGAGAGCCATGGTTTAGACTGACATCACTTGACGTCACGGAAAATCATAAGACTCGTTGCGTTCATGGGAGTATGAGGTACATTGTTTTCTACGGGTTTACATTAGTCTTTCCACTGAAAATGTAAATATAAGTGTATACATTTTTTCTTTGTTTGGCTCGTTATCATAGACTGTAGGTGTTCGTTAGAACCTCCTTAATGAGGCGGTTGTTGGCCTCCGTCGATCGGGGCTTGAAGAAATAGATGGGCTGCATGATGCTTCCACACACAGCTGAAACCGACCCGCACTCGAGTACTGGTAAACCGCTTAGAGGATCTAATCCTTCCCAGGCAAATCGGTGCGAGACGGATCGTTCATGCTTATAAACCAAATTGGTTACATTGGCCGACAGGGCTTAAGATGTCATTTCATCTCAATGTCGGCTAAAAGCCCAAAAAATTGGAAGCAACGTCTCCAAAATGACCTTTACCGTGTTGACAGGGACGTTAAACCTCAAAGCAGACAAACAAACAAATCATGTAACGGGCCTCCGTGGCTTAAAGGGTGAGAGCGCTGACTAAATCATTAGGCCTCTCACAGCTGTGGTTCGAACCTGGCTCGGGTCACATGTGAGACGGCAAATTCTGCAACGGAAAGTCAGGTGGGTTTTCTTCTCCGGTACCCCAGTATTCGCCCACCTCTGATTAACGATTGGCTCAAAATAGGTGAAATAATCTTTAATGGGCCGTAAAACCAAACCCAAACAAAATATGTGCATCGAAAAGAAGGCACATGCATTTGACCCATCTCTCTGACAAGCTGTGTTCAAACCATCACGAAAACAGGCATTTTATATAGTAAAACTGGCTTTTGCAGGGGTATACATTATTTTCCTTATTTCTGGTCAAAAACATAGATTGTGGGTACTCGTTTGAACCGCCTCGCCGGGGCGGTTCTAACGAGTATTCACAATCTATATTTTGAGCAAAAATAAGAAAACGGTCACAATTTTTCATCTGAAAATTTTCATTTTTAGCTGGAAAAAATTACAATGTATTTGTATAGGTGTGTTTTTATAATACACAGCGATGAAAAATTGTGATATATTTCTTATTTCTGCTCAAAATATAGATTGTGGGAACTCGTTAGAACCGCCTCATCGAGGCGGTTCTAACGAGTACCCACAATCTATATTTTAGAGCAGAAATAAGAAAAATAAGTTTTACCCCTGTAAACCCCAGTTTTACTATATAAAAGTGGGGTTCAAGGGGGTCAGAATTATATAGACGTGTTTTCGTGATGTGCTTTTCCGTTGCAGAACTTGGCGTCTCTCGAACTCACAGCGGTGAGAGACCTTTAGCGCTCTTGTCCGCTAGGCCACGGAGGCCTTTTTGAAGGCCATTTTGGAGAGTAATATGTCACACTGAATGTACATCTCCATTTAGGAAACAGTATTGTCTCCATGCACGGGCCTCCGTGGCCTAGTGGTTAAGAGCCCTGACTCTGGAAAATTAGGTCTGTCACCGCTGTGGTTCGAGCCTCGCTCGGGTCACATGTGAGACGCCAAGTTCTGCAACGGAAGGTCAGGTGGTTTTTTCTCCGGGCACTCCGGTTTTCGCCCACCTTTGATTAACGATCGGCTCGATATGAGTGAAATAATGTTGAAAGGGTCGTAAAACCAAAACCAAAAAAAAAAAAAAAAATGTCTCCCTGATTGCATCAGTAACAAAATACCGGCGCAGCAGGAGACACTTTTGGGGGACAATAGTTTGACTGCAATATACATGGTTTCCAATATAAGGCAATGGTTGACAGTATGAGACAGCTAATACACCTCAGGGTGAGACAGCAATGTGAGACAGCTAATACACCCCAGGGTGAGACAGCAGTGTGAGATAGCTAATACACCCCAGGGTGAGACAGCAGTGTGAGACAGCTAATACACCCCAGGGTGAGACAGCAGTGTGAGACAGCTAATACACCCCAGGGTGAGACAGCAGTGTGAGACAGCTAATACACCCCAGGGTGAGAGAGCAGTGTGAGACAGCTAATACACCCCAGGGTGAGAGAGCAGTGTGAGACAGCTAATACACCCCAGGTGAGACAGCTAATACACCCAAGGGTGAGACAGCAGTGTGAGACAGCTAATACACCCCAGGGTGAGACAGCAGTGTGAGACAAAAAAATCTCCCACTGTCATACAAAGGGATATTCTTGTCCCATGTGTGAGAAATTTTGTCACATGTGTGAGAATAAACGTAAACGTAAAATTCCTATATCAACACCACCTATGGGACTGATCAAAAGTGGTCTTTAAGACCACTTTTGAACAGTCCCATAGGTGGTCTCTTACTACAGGACACTTAGAGTAGAAACAAGTAAGAAAGAGATACCGAAACCTTCTAAATATGTTTTAAAAGAAGAATTGGTCTGAATTTTGGCTGGTCGTATTAGAAGAATTTCAATCTGCTGTTGTTGCAACTTGTAGAATGCCGCACATTACATTCGCAAGTTGTAGTAACTGCCTAGACGTGTGGCATTTGAGACCCAATATCCTTAATCGTATTTCTGGTGATTATGTCACTTGAAACTCGCCATAATCGGACATTTTCTCAATAGAATCTGTTGGGTGTCTGTATGACACAGGCGCCAACTTATACTCCCATTTATATTCCTTGATTTTATCTCTACATTATTGACAATTCCAGGCGCGTGCATACAAACCTTCCTACTAATCGCTTTAAAATTTTAGCCCCAATATCAGGTGGCCGACAGTTATTAATCAAATATTAGAATAATATACCTACGCAATATAATGTTATCTACCATGGCTCTAGATAGAATATTTCCATTAGAAAAGAATTCCATGTGAGAATTTTTGTTTTTTTCATGACCTCTGAAATGCATCAAGAAAACACGCCTATATAATTTTGACCCCCTTGAACCCCACTTTTATACAGCAAATCTGGGGTTTCCGGGGGTATACCTTATTTTTCTTATTTCTGTTCTAAAATATAGATTGTGGGCACAATTTTTCATCATAAAATTTTCATTTTTTCGGCGATAAAGGTGGCAATGTATTTGTATAGGCGTGTTTGCGTAATGGACATTCTTGTCACCACGATTGCAAGTGTGTGTATGGAATACCCATGTAAACCCCAATTTTGTTGTTTGATTTGATGTTTAACGTCCCCGTCAACACTTAATAGATCATTTTCGAGATGTTGCTTCCAGTTTTGTGGGACTTTTACCCGACATTGAGATGAAATGACATCTGAAGCCCTGTTGCCCAATGAAACCAATAGGGTTTATAAGCATGGACGGTCCTACTCGCACCGCTTTGCCTGGCCAGGCTTAGATCCTCTAAGCGGTTTACCAGTACTCGTGTGCAGTCGGTTTCAGCTCTGCTTGGAAGCAACATGCAGCCCATCTATTTCTTCAAGCCCCGATGGGAACCTATAGGAGAATTGCAGGGGTACAGGATTGCACATTATTTTCATAGTTCTGTTCCAAGGTATGGAGCGGGGTTTAACCAGCCCTCACAACCTATGTTTGGACCATAGACCATTGAAATCCGCTATTTCCAGGCTCCAACCCCAACAGAAAGAAAGAGAGAAAGAAAGAAAGAAAGAAAGAAAGAAAGAGAAAGAAAGAAAGAAAGAAAGAAAGAAAGAAAGAAAGAAAGAAAGAAAGAAAGGAAAGCCCAACATTTTCCGCACGGTCGCTTGCTCAGTATCTTTATTTAACATATGCCTCACCGTATCACTTAAAACGAGTATGCATGTACATGTTTATTATGAAAAAAAAGGTATTTAGAAGCTCCAAGTCACATATTGTAGGCACTATTCTCGTAAGAACATAGGTTGTGGTTGCTCGTTGGAACTGTCGTTCTAACAACAGTCACACCCTATGTATGCAGCAAAAATGTCAAAAATGTATCCGAATCATTCGTATTACATTGTGGCATTTTATTCCCCCGGTTGCCTGTGTGTGCATCCATAATGGATTAGCGTGCTTCTAACGATTAAAATTGGAAAAAGAAAAAAGTATGCAAAACTTCAGCCATACAAAATGTCTGCCACAGGGCAGAAATAATTGCATCGTAAAACTAAAGAACTAGATAAAACAGAATTAATCTGTAGATAATGTAGATTAAATCCGACAGTTCGCTGCCGTTTTGTTCAATCTAATGAAAATTCGCCGCCTTCCAGGCCGAAAAATTCCTATTAAGTAGCGTGCTTTAGGCTCTTGTGAATTTTTCGGCGACTGTATGCTTGTTAAATATTGGTCTTGCAAACTTATAGCGAGGATGAGATTGAAATGAAGGCATATTGTCTGTTCGGGGCAGAGGTCTTGAGATATCAAAACTTTGAGAACTAAATATCAGGTCATTTCCTTATTGATTCAAAAGGACGAGAGACATTACTAGTCACAAGGATCGACTTGCCGATTGAAATTTAAAGAATACCTGAAAGTCTATGTTTTGAAGAGAACCAAGCGCAATAAAACATGAATGATCCAGTCACACACGGTTCTGCTACAGGAATGAGCGCATGCCTCAAAAACTCTTTGATCCGTTTTAAATAATTCATGCTCTGTCCCAAAGGGTCTTCCACTAAGTTCTGAGAACTTAATCGGTGCCAGCTTGAAACTTAATCGGTGCCATCTAGAATATAGATCGAACACCGATGTCTCGTTTACCATGACAGTATATATCGAGCCCCCCAACCCCTGAGGCTTCCAATAGCTCCTGATATGGCATAACCAGGGACAAGCAACACCATTATATGTACATGTATAATCTACCCTGCCATGGATAATTTTATGTGAGTTTCCGCTTTTTGCTCATTGCTCTGGGTAATGTATGTTGTGTGTGCTCATTAGAATCGCCTCGATGAGGCGATTCTAATGAGTACACACAGTATACTTGTATTTTATAGTTCATCGAATAGAAATGCCTAAATGATTTCCAATCTGTCTCCAGGATTAACCCGCATTGTCTCGAAGTACCCCATTCTCGAACACGGTCCAAAAGATGTTCGAGCAATCGAAGTTCGACTGCCATCTGGTAAATGAAATCAAGAGGTAGCCCCTATGTGCGTCTAGCGCCCGCTTACCTTGAAAAAAAAATAAGACGGTTCTGTATGTCTAACAGAAAAATGCTATAAGGGTTGTCTTTGGAAACAAGCAAACAATAAAATGGCCATCAGGAGAGGTGACATTTACCCCGGCCAAAAGCCAATGTGGCATTCGGAAGATTTTACACATGCAGACATTGCACTAGAAATAAAACACCAGCTAATCCGCAACTATTCTGCTGCTTATATCAGCAACACATCTTTATCATATGACGTCGCGTCTGAGAGTGTATTAACGCCATTTATTACATTTCTAACAAAGAATTACCTATTTCTCTCAGTGAAAGAACCCCGATAATCGCTCAACAGTGAATTATTTCATTTCTCAGTTTCGAACGTTTTAACGTCATAATTGCTAAGCGACGTTGCTGACGTCGTTGGTAACAACAATAACAATAGCTGACGTTTGGCGGAAAATCTGATAAAATCATATAAATCAGACTTCAATTTTCGCGTCCATTTGACGTTTTTGAGGTGAGACCAGCAACACGATGATAAAGTATTATTTTCTTTAAAATACAGTTCCAATTTTATGACATTTGTGCATCTGTTTTTCAAGAGCAGGATGATTTTTGCATTGAAATGAAAACAAGATGGCGACTGATTTTAAAACTAAACCACACCTCCTGAAACCCATACCCTGACTGGAACTATTTTGGTTGCAAATCAGAATGGTTGAATTTGAAAATTCAAAGGTAGAACATGAATGGAAATGTAATAAATAGTTTATTTTGTTGTTTGATTGATTACGGAGAAATAATTCACTCGTGTTCTAAGGCTTTCCTGTAAAAAAACTCGTTCGCTATCGCTCCCTCGTTTTTTAACTCGGAAGCCTTAGAACACTTGTGAATTATTTCACCGTAATCAATCAAAACAACCAAATAAACTCTATGTGCTATTTTCGATAATCCACTAGTGGATTAAATATGCAAATTAGCTAGATACGTCTCGTAACGTTACATGTACGACGTCCTTAACGACGTCGCGTTTACTAATGGCGGAATATTGACATTTTTGTAAACAATCGTGAATAAAATGCGTTTTAAATGTCATATGATAAACAGAATCTTGCATTCGTGCTCAAGTATGATTGAATTTATTAAATTCGTTGAGGAAAAGGGATAAAATGCTCGGCAAAGCCTCGCTTTTTATCCCTTTTCCTCAACTCGTTTAATAAATTCAATAATACATGAACACTCATGTAAGATCTTTTATGTAAGATAGTGCATAAATTATGTGGTCAAAACTATTTGAGTTATGGCAATACCGAGGTTTTACTGTGACGGGAGATAACTAAAATACCGTGGTATCCAGAGTTGTGGTTCTTGCTCATGAAATGTCTTCTTCACCTATGTACAATTATACCAAGTCCCAACAACATAAATATTATCTCAAAAGATGTTGGAGTTTTTGCGATCACAAGGTTTTATTGCCAGGGGAGATAACTAAAATACAATGGAACCTAGAGTTGTGGTCCTTGTTTAAGACGTATCTTCTCAACCTCAGGTATGATTGTACTACGTCCCATCAATACAACTCAAAGGATATTGTAGCTATGGCGATCACTGTGCTAATTGACAGGGGAGATAGCAAATACCATGACACCCAGAGTTGTGGTTCTTGCTCATGACACGCCTTCTTGACCTCATGTACGACAATACCAAGTACTACCAATCTATCTCAAAGGGTATTGGAGTTATGACCATCACAGGGTTGTGTCTAAGGACGGACGGGCGGGCTTTATCCCCTGAACCTATTCGGTCGGATAAAAAATAGCCATCAGAGGAGATGGCAAATCCCTGACCAAAAGCTAATATGGCCTTCAGAAGATTGTTCACAAATAGAAAGTGCGCCAGAATTAAAACACAGTATATTGCTGCAACATCTGCAGGAGTTTGTATATGTTATGTTTATTGAGACCATCTTCACCTAATGATACCAAAGATCGCTTCTCAACATGATGAAGATTCAAGGTTTCCAATACACTAAGTACTGGTATCTTGAGTTGTGGTTCTTGCACATGAAATGCCTTCAAGTACCAGCAGTATATCTCAAAGGGTAATGAAGTTATGGCCATTACAAGATTATATTGTCATGGGAGATAACTAAAATACAGAGCACTCAGAATTGTGGTTCTTGCGCATGACACGCCTGCTTAACCTCAAAGTACCATCAATCTGTCTCAATGGGTGTTGGAGATATGGTAATCACAAGGTGGTCATACTGTTATATTGGAAGGGTGGTAACTCAAATGCCACAGCACCAAGCGCTGTGGTTCTTACGCATGACATGCCGCATATACCTTGTAAACAGTTGTGCCAAAGGTCCACCAATGTATCTCAAAGGGTACTGGAGCTATGACCATCACAAGGTTATATTGTCATGGGAGATAACTAAACAAATAGGGCACCCAGAGTAATTCTTGCGCATGACACGCCCGCTTAACCACGTGTATATCTCAATATGTCTCGCAGGGTATTGGAGATATGGTGATCACAAGGTGGCCATAGTGTAATACTGGAAGGGGGGATAACTTTAATACCATAGTACCCAGATTTGTGGTTCTTAGGCATGACACCCCGTCTCAACCTTGTATACTATTGTGCCATGTACCATCAATATGTCTCAATGGGTATTGGAGTTATGACCATCACAAGGTTGTGTCTAAGGACGGACGGGCGGGCTATATCCCCTGAACGTATTCGGTCGGATAAAAAATAGCCATCTCAGGAGATGGCAAATCCCTGACCAAAAGCTAATATGGCCTTTAGAAGATTGTTCACAAATAGAAAGTGCGCCAGAATTAAAACACAGTATATTGCTGCAACATCTGCAGGAGTTTGTATATGTTATGTTTATTGAGACCATCTTCACCTAATGATACTAAGGATCGCTTCTAAACATGATGAAGATTCAAGGTTTCCAATGCACTCAGTACTGGTATCCAGAGTTGTGATTCTTGCACATGAAATGCCTTCAAGTACCAGCAATATATCTCAAAGGGTAATGAAGTTATGGCCATTACAAGATCATATTGTCATTGGAGATAACTAAAATACAGAGCAGTCAGAATTGTGGTTCTTGCGCATGACATGCCTGCTTAACCTCATGTACATCTGTACCAAGTACCATCAATTTGTCTCAAAGGAAATTGGAGATATGGTAATCACAATGTGGTCATACTGTTATATTGGAAGGGGTGGTAACTCAAATACCACAGCACCAAGAGTTGTGGTTCTTACGCATGATATGCCGTCTATACCTTGTAAACAGTTGTGCCAAGTTACATCAATGTATCTCAAAGGGTACTAGAGTTATGACCATCACAAGGTTATATTGTCATGGGAGATAACTAAAAACACTTGGGCTTCCAGAGTTGTAATTCTTGCGCATGACGCGCGCGCTTAACCTCGTGTATATCTCAATATGTCTCAAAGGGTATTGGCGATTTGGTGGCCATAGTGTAATACTGGAAGGGGGATAACTTTAATACCATAACACCCAGATTTGTGGTTCTTAGGCATGACACCCCATCTCAACCTTGTATACTATTGTGTCAAGTACCATCAATATATCTCTAAGGGTATTGGAGTTACGGCCATCACAAAGTCGTGGATCTTGCACATGACACGCCTGCTTAACCTCATGTACAACTGTACCAAGTACCATCACTATATCTCAAAGTGTGTTTGTGATATGGCCATCACAAGGTAGAGATTCTACTTTATTGGAAGGGGAGATAACTAAAAAACCATGGCACCCTGAGTTGTGGTTCTTGCGCATTACACGCCACCTCAGCATTGTAAAAAATTATGCCAGGTACCATCAATATATATATATATCAACGTATTGGAGTTATTGCCACCACAAGGTTGTCACTCTATTTTATAGGAAGGGAAGATAACTAAAAAACATGGCACCCAGAGTTATTGTTCTTGCGCATGACATGCCGTCTCAGCCTTGTGAACAATTGTGCCGGGTACCATCAATATGTCTCAAAGGGTATTGTAGTTATGGCCATCACAAGGTAGTCATTCTATTTTATTTGAAGGGGAGTTAACTATAAAAATATATGGCAACAAGAGTTAAGGTTCTTGCGCAAGACACACTGACTCAGCCTTGTGAACAATTGTGCCAAGTACCATCAATGAACCTCAAAGCGTATTGGAGTTATGGCCATCTCAAGGTTTCGTCTACGGAAGGCCTGACGGACGGACAGACGATCACCTATTCGGTCGGGGGATAAAAAGACATATCAGATAGACATTTTTTTTTGACAGTGATTGCTTAACACCTCTGGCTTATTATTGTTTGTTTGTGTTGAGATCTAACTTCCCCGAATAGCAGAATATTTTTTAGCTGAAAACATTCATTTTTGGTGGTAAAATTTTAAATATATACGTATATTTGATTAAACGTATTTTCATAATGATGGGCACTCGTTAGAATCGCCACAACTTGGCGGTTTTTAACGGGTAGCCACAATCTGTGTTTCCTGCAGAAATACGAAAACAAATAATACAACTAGTGTCCTGTTTTGAGGTATGCGTTCTCGAAGCTGAGCCTGACAAATGACACGAATCTGGTATTCTATTTATCAGTAAATCCCCTTGTACATTCTTACTGTTTTGCCATTTTTACCAGTAGTCCAGTTCATAGGAGTGCCCGGCCCCCGCCCAGCGGGGCTTAAAGAAATATATGGGCTTCATGATGCTTCCACGCAGAGCTGAATCCGACCCGCACACGAGTACTGGAAAAGCGCTTAGAGGATCTAAGCCTGCCCAGGCAAAGCGGTGCGCACGAGTCCATGCTTATAAGCCCTATTGGTTTCATTAGGTGACAGGGCTTGAGATGTCATTTCATCTCAATGTCGAGTAAAAGTCCCACAAAATTGGAAGCAACGTCTCCAAAATGACCTATACGTACAGTGTTGACGGGGACGTTAAACCTCAAATCAAACAAACCCATTCATAGAAGTGCAATGTCACATTGACCTGATAAAGCTCACTTGTCCTGAGATAGCATATCTTTATCAGGTTAATGTGTTACAATGCAATTAATATTGGGTGTAAATGATAAATCCTACTGACAGTCTCAACTTCTAGGACATATTTTGTTTATTTTTTATTATAAGGTTTGTGTGTGTCTGTGTGTGTGTGTGTGTTGGAGGGGGAGGGGGGGGGGTGCGTGGGGAGGGGTTAAAGCAAAAGTGACATGTACCTTTCATCACTGTGGCGTCCAGCTGATAGTGGCTTACAGTTGGGCAAGGCCTGCTGTCCCTGAAACAGGTAAGGGTCGATGAGGTGTTGTTATTTCTTCTGTTTTTACATTTTCTTTCATTTCTATCTGTCTCCCCTGTCCCTCACTTTCATCTCCTCTACTGTCTCTTCTGTCACTTTTCCCCTTTCGGCCCCCGCCCATAGGGGCTTGAAGAAATATATGGGCTGCATGATGCTTCCACGCAGAGCTGAATCTGGCCCGCACACCAGTACTTGTAAACCGCTTAGAGGATCTAAGCCTGTCCAGGAACCGCTGTGCGAGGCAGACCGTCCATGCTAATAAACCCTATTGGTTTCATTGGGCGACAGGGCTTGAGATGTCATTTCATCTCAATGTCGGGTAAAAGTCCCACAAAATTGGAAGCAACGTCTCCAAAATAACCTTTACAGTGTTGACGGGGACGTTAAACCTCAAATCAAACAAAACTGGGAGACGACAGAAAATGACCTAACACTAAATCAATCCGCAAATTGACTTATAAATAGCCTGGATTACTCTGAAGGGGAATGGATACACGTAGCGAACTGTCAGATATTTGAAAGGGAGAGAACTGTGATGATCTCATGTTTACTTTTCTATAAAGTGAACCCCTCTGCTTTTAAAGATAGAAAATGTCTCCTCAACAGCAATTCTACCATTAAAAGAGATACCTCTATTGCCCCTCCCTGAAACTGAAGCCAGTCCCTTTTGGTTAATGAAAAGAATTCGAGCCAGCGCATGACAAAACCTACAATAAGACATGTGCGCCAAACTCAGACTCAGATCAGCCTGCGCATCCGCGCAGTCTGATCAGAGTCTTCGTTGTGCGCTCTGAGGATAGCTAAGGGCTCAGTGCTCCTTCATGCAGCAAGTGAAGTCTCTGGTTAGACTATATGGATGTGCAGGCTGATCTGATTCTTCGCTGGGCGCACATGTGAATTGTAGGAAATGCTGTGCCCCGGCTCATTTCGCTCCTGCTGCACAAAGTGTCTTTTAAAACTACGATAACACACCCGTGAGGTAAAATGGCCATATATAGATTGTGAGTCCTCGTTAGAACCGCCTCAATGAGGCGGTTCTAACGAGTACCTACAATCTGTGTTTTTGACCAAACTAAGGATAAAAATGATACCCCCGGGTGCCCCAACTTTCCTCTGTAAAAAGTGGGGTTTATGGGGTATTCATTTCACGGACTTGTTAACCTGATGAGGATAGATCCATTTCCGAAGTCGATCCCATTATTGTATGTTTGAGTTGAGGTTTTAAGTCCCCATGGCAGCAGCCCTATTTTGGTAATTATGGAGCCATTGGTTCCAATGTGTGGGATTGTTACAGAACATTGAGATTAAATGACATCTCAAGCACTGCCACCCTAACACATTTCTTTTGAAAATGAAATTTGTTAAACAAATTGTGTTCACAATTACATTATCCATGCTTTTTGATACAGTCCGCTATTTTCATTCGAAATAGAAATTTTGATCACGCGCAACTGACGTTAGATGGCTATCTTTTTATATTATTGATAAAAATGATAGAAAAATCTACTGGAAATGTGTTAGAAATTCAGAATGTCAAGGCTGGGCAATATCAAACAAGCAAGGTGACAGACGACCTATGGATGTCAGCCATTTACAATATAAAAAAGTATTGTTGTCGAAAAATGGATGGAATAAAGTTTTCGATGTTTCTTCACTTTTTCGATGTTATTTCGATCTTTATTCGATGTTTTTTTTTTTTTTTTCGATGATTTTTTTCTATGTTTTATCTTTTCTATGTTTTTGCTTTTCTATGTTTTGTCGGTCTATGTTTCGTCATAGACCCAACCTAAATGGTTTATATGTAGAGACGGACGTACTCGCACCACCTTCTAAGCGGTTACAATTACTCATGTGCGGCCAGCTTCAGCTCTGCGTGGAAGCATCATGCAGCCCAATCCATTTCTCCAAGTCTGATGGGCAGGGTCTCCTATTATTTGAAATCAAACTAGAAAGTTCCTTCTCTTGTGAAAACCCTGTTGATATGTCAAGCGTTTCCTTTCTCCTTTGTTCAAGGGAAACAGCTATAAGGACTTCCCGTTTGTTTTCCTAAAACCCTTAACCCCTCTAAAAAGAGCCTATTTAAAAGGAGTCTGCACGGGCCTCCGTGGCTTAATGGGTAAGAGTGCCGACTCAGAAGGTATCTCACTGCTGAGGTCCGAGCCTCGCTCGTGCCACATGTGGGCATGTGGGACACCAAGTTCTGTAGATGGTTTTCTTTTACGCCTACCTCTGATAAAATATCGGGTCTAGATATAAAGAAAAGAATTTGGACGGGTGCACAATATTTTCCGTAGTTTTGCTGAAAAAATAAAATAACACTGAACTTTTCAAGAACATTAGTGCGTTGTTCTAATATCGGGTTTGTACCGAAAGAGTTATGTCCCTGAATCTTTTGTTGTGGGCGTGTTAGACAATTATTATTCATGAGAGGCGGAGCTATTTGCGCTTTGATTTACGGCTTCTGTCTAACATTACAAAACATAAACTATGCTTAATGATCGCATGTTGACAGGCTTAAGTACGCTTATATATGTTGATTTAATGAGAGGCGAACCCAAGTAGATTAGAATTTTTTGGAGAAATTATTTATACCCTGTAGGACGGCTTTTACATTAAAACTATTGCTGTTATATTTATTACTCACTTCGACTCATGTTTCACTCAAGTTACCAATAACTGTGCCATGGCAAAGAAAAACGAGACGTCAGTCATTATCATTTGTTTGATTTGAGGTTAAACGTCCCCGTCAACACTGTAAAGGTCATTTTGGAGACGTTGCTTCCAATTTTGTGGGACTTTTACCCGACACTGAGATGAAATGATATCTCAATCCCTGCCGCCCAATGAAACCAATAGGGTTTATAAGCAAGGTTCGGCCGACTCGCAGCAATTTTCCTTCGACCTAAGTGGATTACCAGTACTCATGTGCGGTCGGTATCAGCTCTGCGTGGAAGCATCGTGCAGCCCAATCTATTTCTCCAAGCCCCGATGGGCGGGGGCGGTCAGTCAAAATGATAACTCATCCGTGCGACATAGTGCATTTTTCCCATCTTCAAACTGGCAACTTTTTGTTGAAAATCCGTGATATTTTTCTTATAGATGCTCAAAACATAGGTTGTGGGTGTTCGTTAGAACCGCCTCATTGAGGCAGTTCTCATTGAGGCGGTTCTAACGAGTACCCACAACCTATGTCTTGGAGAAGGAATAAGAAAAATAATGTATACCTCCGTAAACCCCAGTTTTTTCTATATGAAGTGGTCTTCATTTCACGAACTTGTTCTCGAGTTGCATGTTCGCACAGCGAAGACTCTGAGCAGCAGCCTCCGCACATGCTGCCAACTGTCTTCGCTGTGTGATATATGGATGGCGTTGATTAAAACGTTCGGGTTCGGGCGAAATAATGTGCACTCTATCCAAGAATAAAGGACCGGCTCGATATGACATAAATAGTTAACTGGACCGTAAACACTCAAACAAACAGTTATCGGAGCTAGGAGAAATAGATTGGGCGCTTCCACGCTGAGCTGAGGCCGACCGCTTAGAAGGTCTAAGTCTGCCTAGGAACCGGTATACTGACATGTAAAAAATGTATAGGGAAATTCTCAGTGTACACGAGGGAGACACCAAAATTCTGGCATAATTCGGGCAAACATTATGAGGAGGTATCACATGTATGATCACTATGGATAAACACGTAAGACACGTAATGACACTGTCCCTTTCCAACCAGGTGTAATATGGGGCGCCGTTTTACTTTTTAATCCGTATTTATAGATATCCATAATTATTTATGGATATCCATAATTCGAATTATGGATATCCATAATTACTTATGGATATCCATAAATCGCGAATTATGGATATCCATAATTATTTATGGATATCCATAAATCGAATTATGGATATCCATAAATCGAATTATGGATATCCATCAATCGAACTGAATTAATGATATCCATAAATCGAATAATGGATATCCATTATTCGATTTCATTGATATCCATAAATCGAATTATGGATTTCCATTATTAGAATGATTTATGGATATCCATAAATCAAATTATGGATATTCAAAAATCGAATTATCGATATCCATAAATCGATTTATGGATATCATTAATTTAGATCGAAATATGGATATCCATAAATCGAATTATGGATATCCTTAATTCGAATTATGATTATCCATTATTCGGTTGATTAATGGATATCCATAAATCGAATTATGGATATCCATAATTCTCCTCTGCAAATAAACCTAATGAATAATGACTACGGAACCCGGGAAGGGACATGATTTTTTATTTTTTTATAGGCTGTGCGCACAAGATAATATCTTGTGCGGACAAGATATTATCTTGTTCGGACAACATATTATCTTGTAAGCACAAGATATTATCTTGTGCATGTGGCAAAAGACAGTAAACAAGCGAATTGAAAACAGTTAATAAATATTATTTTAATGCCACATTAGAGAACAAATTTTAACCTGTTATAGAAATCAATATAAATAATTATTCCTTTTGTATTAAGTACAATAATCATTAAAATTACACTTTCCTATATTTTCCTTATGTGCTGATCCCTTACATCTTCTGTTCTGTAATTCCACTGTTCTGGTATTCTGTTCAATATTATGTTCTTTAGTTCTGGTGTTCTTTAATTCCACTGTGGTGTTATTCCTTTACTCTTCTGTTCTATAAATCCAATGTTCTATAATTACTCTGTTCTGTTATTTTCTTCACGTTTCTGTTCAATGAATCCTATGGTCTGTAATTCCTCTGTTCTGTTATTTCCTTCACTTTTCTGTTCTATGGATCCTATGGTCTGTAATTCCTCTGTTCTGTTATTTCCTTCACTTTTTGTTCTATGAATCCTATGTTCTGTAAATCCTTTGTTAATATTCTTCCATCACTATTCTGTTACTCTTATCCCCTTAGTAACGACGTCAACGTCGTGACGTTACATCAATTATTGTCCTAAAAACCTTATGTATTTATATGAACCTAAATGTACCCGTATCTGATGTAATTAATAAAAACGAAATAAACAACTCCAAACAACTCCAATTGGAAAAGTTGTTATCGTGGAGAATCCACGACACTCCACACACCAATAGTTTTATATATGTTTGCTTTAAGGTTTCTGATTTAATATGTAATATTACAATTGTGTACGCGTATAAAGATTGTTTAAGTTATTTTAAAGATACATAAAAGATAATTTATGACAATACTAATCAAGAATGAAGGAAAATTTATCTAATGTCATCAACAAGAAGCATATGAAGAGAATTTCAATTGATAATCATGGTAATTTACTTGGAGTTAAGAAGTTGAGTATCCTCACCCAAGCCTGAAATATCTGTTCGTTATTTGTAAGCCGCTCACTTGTATCCGCTCGGCAATCCGATAGAAGTGTCCCTCTTTCGAACAAAGATTTTAATATTTCCATCTGATTGTTTGGATTTTCCCCTGAGTTCTTCCTAGTGCCGCCAGCAGTTGATTGTCTTTTTACAGAATCTGTATCCCCTTTTCTCTGTGCCTTTTCAGCTTCTAGAAATGAAGAGTCCACCATCTGCGGATCTGTATTTTCATGTCGTATCCATGATTTTTGTAATTTTTGGTCAGCTCCCAACCTCCGTTTGTCATTACCTTCGATTTTAGTTGCCTTGCCGCCTGAAATTGCATCCGTCCAAGCAAAGGAATCTTGAGACCTTACAGCAGGTACACAGCTCTTATGTTCCAAATGTTCAAGTTTTTCTTTTATCTGGATTATTCCATTGGATAACTGTTGCATTGTTTCAGTATATCCATTAAGTGATGATTGAATCATTTCCCTTCCTGCCTCCAGCTTTGAAATTCTCTCTTTTAAAATTGTATTTTCTTTTCTACACTCTACCAGATCTGACTTGGCTTGCTGAAGTTCATTTAGAATTTGATTATATTCTCCTCCATCATTGCTCTTTGTTCTGTCATGCTGTCTATCTGGTTCCTCTGTATTATATAACCTTCCCATTCTAATTCCCTTTTCACTACCTTGAAATAAATTAAGCCCTTCTTTCTTTACATGAGGCAATTGAGGTTTATTTGATTGGACAAAATTTACATTCAGTTGGCACAAACTTCTGTGGTGATAATTTTCCCTTTTGCAGAAAAAACAGGTCTTCTTTGTAAAGCACTCATATGCTCTATGTCCACGTTTAAGACACAAAAAGCAACTTCCTAATCCTTTGAGAAATTTCTTTATATCTTCAGGTGTTGTATAATTCGGACAGCAGTCATTCCAATGATCACCACCACAGAAACTGCAGAGTTGCCTGAATATTTTTTCTTTATTTGAAGTTATAGTTTCCATCTTAGATATTGATACACTCTAGGCTCCTTATGAAAGTCCCGGGTTCCGGCACCAAATAATGTGGCAAAAGACAGTAAACAAGCGAATTGAAAACAGTTAATAAATATTATTTTAATGCCACATTAGAGAACAAATTAAACCTGTTATAGAAATCAATATAAATAATTATTCCTTTTGTATTAAGTACAATAATCATTAAAATTACACTTTCCTATATAATGTATTTTTAATAGCCCGTATGCGGGACCAGGACTGGGGACGGGACAGGAAGAAGTCTTACCTGGGTAAATGGTTGATAATGTCCCTGGCAGAGGCTCTGGTCTTGTTTGTTTGAGTGGCTCAGCTAGACTGAGGAGCGTGGTCTCTTCTGCATGCTTTTCTCGCTTCCCGGGCTCTGTGTAATATCCAAGTGGGTAAAAACCATCACCTTCCGGTCGGCGTTTCTGGATAGCTCACGACACAACACTCCTCCCCACTTTATCTTGAAGGCCTTGTCACCAGCTGCCAGGTTCATCCTTGAGTGGGACTGATGTCCCACCGTTTCTCAAGTGAGACTGATGTCCCACTGACACTTCGGGCTTGGACGAGACTAGAAGTCTCAGTCTATTGTCTGGCTTGAAGGAGACGAAGAAGCCTCACTTGCAAGCTGCTGTGTTGAGTCTAGCTTGTTATTTGACAGCTTGAGCGGACAAAGAAGACACACTCAATTTGCTGTCTGGCCATCTCGTTAAGTCCAACAGATTTCGAACTAGAAGTCCAGAAATCGTGACAGAACTAGAAGCTCAATGTCATTTAGTGGACTATTACAGAAATCCGCGGATAGACTGCCGTCTAGAAGACACATTTCTGGATTTGTGCGATCTAGAAAATCAATCTTTCCTTCATTCTTAGTGGATACTTCCAAAACATCAGCACAGTTTGTTAACCAGTGAACTTAAGTAATCAGTAAACCTAATGGTTACCGGGTAATTCTTTATCCGTGTGCATCTTCTAGTAACAATTTGTCTTTCATCTCTGTGATTGTCTCCTTATGGCATATCCCATTATTTTTTCCTCCCTGCCCAGCTAATTGTACCTGAATGGAGCCACCCACATTTACCGTGAACCTGACCCATTAAACATCTGGCCTGGTGCAGTTATGACAACCACCACAGGGCAAAACTACAGCTTGTGTGTCAGATAGATTCATTTTCTGTTTACCTGACACCAAGACCCAACGTCCCAATCAACACCGCCTAGGCCACCCCGGAGACGCCGCCCCTAACCCTGCGTGATCCTTACCAGAGATGAAATGACATCTCCATTCCTGCCGCCCAAGGAAACCAGCATAGCCTATATGCATGGACAGTCAGACTTGCACTACCCCGTCCGGGCAGGCCCGGACCCCCTAAGTAGATTACTAGTACTCATGTGCGGTATGCTGCACAAGGCATCAGAGGATCTGAATTCCTTAACTGTCTGTATTTTAATATTAAGCTTTATTGGGATAATCCCTCAACCCATTGAGCTAGCTGACCCTTGAAGCTCCCTGAACAATAAAAACCATGTTAAACTTGAATGAGCCTTTTCAAAATCTTGCCTAGAAGATAGTACCTAAGATAACTGGTAAACAATACTGTGGCTAATTTACAGAGTTCTAGTTAATTCCAAATTAGGAGTAATTTACTCCAACTTTTTCATTTCTGACTCCCAACTTTTTGAAAAGTATGGTAAAACTCCAACTTTTCTTGGAGGAATGCATTTTTACTCCAGTTTTAAAAACCCTAGAAAGAACCCTGCTAAAATCTCATTCCTGTTCATTCAAATGTGTTTTAACGGAGGCAAAGAGAAACTGCTATTTATAAGCCTATACTCTTTCAACTCCAGCTAAAATCTATTTCTGTTCATTCAACAAATGGAGGCAAAGAGAAACTGCTATTTTATAAGCCTATACTCTTTCTACTCCATTTTAAACTTGCTAACGTTTGGAAGCATTCACATATCAAAATAAAAGGACCTGTATCATTAGGTTTGGACAAATTTTCTTTGTTGTTTTAGAAGCCTTATTTGCCATCATTATTCTGACTAGTTTTGCCTGTCATAGTTTGCATTTGTCAAATTACTTGCTATTTTCTTGCCTTGCACTTAAGTGGAAGCTTTTCTTAGTGACTAGAAGCCTACTTAAGAAACTGTTTTCATCACGCCATTTCAAAATTTAGTGTAGAAGTCATTAGACAACTGGTTCTTCCACCAATGATCTGTAAATACCAGCGTGGATCATTCCATTTGATGTTTCATTCTTCTTTCGTTCAGATCTTGTCCATCAATCCCATTAGCAGTCAGTCGTTGTACCCGGGATTCTGTTAGTGAGCTGACTGTTAATGGAAAACACCTTTTCTTTCCCCATTGGAATGTCTCTTTCCTTCCACAGCTTGGGATTTGCACTGGTGTTGTACTCTATTAAGAACAGCTTTCATACTGAAACATGCTTGGCTGTCTATCAGCATATCCCTAGCAGTATTTTGAAATAGCTTCCCAAATCCGATGCTTTTCAGGCAGGTCTCTAAATGTGGCAGTGGCAAGGGTCAGAACTTGGTCAGCTTGTCTTCCAAAGATCTTTCCTGTCTTGAAATGATTGCTGGAATTTCATTCTTGCTGTTTTCCAATCTATCCTCAAATCTCTTCCCAGTCGTGTGCACAGTGATTGCGAAGAAATCCAAAGCTTTGCCCTCTAAAGACCAATTAAGGTAATCATAACATTCTCTTGTCAAATCATTTTATCGCTGACCAGCAGCTTTCAAACTTGTGTCTGTTTAAAAAACATCCAGCACACAGTTCCATCAAATCCAATTTCTTTGGAAGCCGTTTCGGATCACCATGCCTCTCTCTCCTTGAGTGTCTAGAAGACTCCTCAGGATGTGATAGGTTACAATCACTTGCTTTTTGCTTCTGTAGCGGCATGCAATGGTGACCCTGACCTAGAAATACTAGCATAAGTGTCTTCACTCGACCTTTAATCTAACATATCACAATCTGACCTTGAATATGTCCTTGGTGACCTTGACATCCGGTGTCGAGTGTATGATCTTGTATGCGACCCTGACCTTGCATATCTGGAGCATGACCTTGGCTGCTCATGCTTTCTTGGTGACCTTGACCTGTCATACTTTCTTGATGGTGACCTTGGCCTGCCATGCCTTCTTGAAGAGTCGACCTGTCATGCCTTCTATGTGTCCTTGACATGTTATGCCTTCTAGATGTCCTTGACATTTTATGCCCTCATGAAGGGGATTTTGACTTTCCATGCCTTCTTGAAGGTGACCTTGACATCTTGACCTCGATCTTCTTGAAGGTGATTTCCTCACATCATGTCATCTTGAAGGCGTTTTTGACCTTTCATGCCTTCTAGAAAGTGACCTTGACAATTCCTGTCTTCTTGAAGGGGAGCTCAGCCTTCCATGCCCCCTAGGTGTCCTTGACAATTTCTGTCTTCCTGATGGTGAACTTGACCTTCCCGCCTAGGTGACCTTGACAATTTCTGTCTCCTTGAAGGTGAGCCCGACCTTCCATGCCTTCTAGAAGGTGTCTCCAGTCTTGGCTTAATCTGCCCTCTTTTGGTTGTTCCTGACCTTTAACCCCTGGAGTTTAACCTTGGTCTGGTTTGCCTTCTTGACTCTTCTAACTTCCTACCATGTGATCTTGACCATGAATGTCTTTTAAGGCTGTAGGAATCATATTCACTGGCATGAGGACTATCTTTTTTCTTAACTCCATTTTCATATCTGCTTTCGGAGAGACCAAAGACTATTTTTTCACGTGAAACTATTTTTTCATTCTTGTCTGATGATGTCAACCAAAGCGCATGTGTCTAGAAGACTCCAAGCACTAAGGTGAACCATCTGGCTGATCAGTCACTTTCTGTTAATTCTTAAACTCTTTCTGAAATCCAATGCATGTCCTCTTCTGTTCCTTCCTAGCCATGAGGATTAGAAATCAACTCCATGACTGCTCTACTGTTCTTGGCAATGGGGATTAGAAATCAACCCAATTAGCTCTACTCTTCCTAGCCATGAGGATTAGAAATCAACTGCATGACTGCTATACTACTGTTCTTGGTCATGGGGATTAGAAATCAACGCCATGCCCACTACATTCTTCTATCAATTCTGTTCACGTGAAAGCATTTCTTCATCCTTTGACTGATGGTGTCGTCCGGCGCCTGTGTATACATCTAGAAGACGACTAATGCTCCATCAAGCCATCTGTCTGGTCAATAATCTTTGCCTCAACATTTGCTATCTTATTTGTGCAAGGAGTGACAAATACAAACTTCTGTAAAGTGTAATATAAATATTTCAAGAATAACCTCTCTGTATAGAATACTCCAGAGATTCCTTCCCAAAATATTTATCCCTTTTTTTTCTGGCTTTTCGACAGGCAGAACACTTTTCAATAATTTTCGCGTATAGAATACTGCGAAAACCCTAGAAAAGTCTGTCTTTTAAGTGATAAGCAGTTATTTACTAATAATTTTGAGAATATATTAGTCGAGTCCGGTAACTTTGCATGGCCGTTTATTTTGCGCACCCTGCATTCGCATTTTCACAAACTGTATCCCTAATTATCAATTCCACTATATTCAGTGCATCGGCATTAAGTTTAACTTTAACCCGAAAAAGATGTCCTGCACGTGCAGATGAAATAGCCTCGCGGAACCCCCCAATTTTTCTCAAAATACGAACTCTTAAAAGTCAAGACTGAGTTTAAAACTAGCCAAAGTCGCTATTCCCTTGATTCTAAACTTACTGCTTCTGACAACATTGCAGAAGAACGCATCAACAACTTATGAGTCAACCCTCATGTTCAAACTGTTCAACAAACATATTGTGCGCAATGTTAGGCGACAAAATTGGTAGTTCAATTTCAAGGGGGCATCCCTTTTCATAGTATTCTTTGTCCTGTATATTAAAAACTTCAGAGGCCAATTTTCATTGCAGCTGGTCGATAGGGAAATGCTGCAATGTTGTTGACTGAAAATTGAGTGGTGGCTTGAACAAAGTCACATGTAGCTATAAAAACTTTATATGCGCAATGTTACCGGACTGCACCGTACTTCTAAAATGTTAGAACAATGCTTTTCAATAGATGGCTGGCTTCTTTTAAGTAATAAGCAGTTCTTTTTAACTATTTTGGGTATAGAATACTCCTAAAATGTAAGAACTATGCTTTTTCAATATATGGCTGTTTGCCGATACTTTTCAATACAACAAAATTTAAGAAAAAGGATCATTTTCGGTTTAGAAAACTCAAGAAAATAACCCTTTCTCGTCTGCAACCAACCAACCAACCCTTTCTTCAAAAATGCAGACGGCTATTTGTCACCAATTTTATTCAAGAAAGTACTTTGTGTATAGAATACGCCAAAGATTTTACCTAAGGATCTTGAAATAATACCACAATGATACAGGTTAGGGATTTCTTTTATAATAATTGTCGCGTATAAAATACAGCGAACAATCGAAGAAAAGTACATGTAAATCTTGGTTTAGAAAACACAGAGATTACCTTTTCTTCTTTCTTGACAACCAGGTATTCCTCTGCCATTCCACGGAGAAAATCAGCCACCCAACCAGGCAAAACTAAACCCCAACTGGCAAGGGACAATTTAGAATTTTTCCAAACTAAAAATTACCCCAAGAAAAAACTGGCAGAAGACAAACAAAAATCAATCCAATTAGCTAAACTTAAATTAATTTAAGACTGCCTTAAGAATTGGTTCATTCAGCTAAATGCCAAATTCACCGGTTGTCCCCAAAACTGACTGGCTCCACGTTGTTGAAAAAATAAACAGGCCAAACCAAAAAGCTAAATGCCTCAGAACTTCCCCTGCCCACAATTTCAACCCGTCAGGCTATCAAGAGTTGAACCCTTCACAGTTCCCTCTGTAAACAAAAGGAACCGCGTATCATGTTCACCGTCCCCCACGTCCGAAAACGTGAAGTAAATCTGAACCCTTCACAATCCCCAACGTTAAAAAAATAACGAAGTGGACCGCGTATCATGTTCACCGTCCCTCACGAATCCGAGGATAACTCGTGAAGTAGTAATACACCTCTAACGAAATGACCGGAGAATTCCCCCCTTCCGTTTTATCGCTCGTCGCCAAATAATGTATTTTTAATAGCCCGTATGCGGGACCAGGACTGGGGACGGGACAGGAAGAAGTCTTACCTGGGTAAATGGTTGATAATGTCCCTGGCAGAGGCTCTGGTCTTGTTTGTTTGAGTGGCTCAGCTAGACTGAGGAGCGTGGTCTCTTCTGCATGCTTTTCTCGCTTCCCGGGCTCTGTGTAATATCCAAGTGGGTAAAAACCATCACCTTCCGGTCGGCGTTTCTGGATAGCTCACGACACAACATATATTTTCCTTATGTGCTGATCCCTTACATCTTCTGTTCTGTAATTCCACTGTTCTGGTATTCTGTTCAATATTATGTTCTTTAGTTCTGGTGTTCTTTAATTCCACTGTGGTGTTATTCCTTTACTCTTCTGTTCTATAAATCCAATGTTCTATAATTACTCTGTTCTGTTATTTTCTTCACGTTTCTGTTCAACGAATCCTATGGTCTGTAATTCCTCTGTTCTGTTATTTCCTTCACTTTTCTGTTCTATGGATCCTATGGTCTGTAATTCCTCTGTTCTGTTATTTCCTTCACTTTTTGTTCTATGAATCCTATGTTCTGTAAATCCTTTGTTAATATTCTTCCATCACTATTCTGTTACTCTTATCCCCTTAGTAACGACGTCAACGTCGTGACGTTACATCAATTATTGTCCTAAAAACCTTATGTATTTATATGAACCTAAATGTACCCGTATCTGATGTAATTAATAAAAACGAAATAAACAACTCCAATTGGAAAAGTTGTTATCGTGGAGAATCCACGACAGTGCGCACAAGATATTATCTTGTTCGCACAACATATTATCTTGTTTGCACAACAGAGATCTTGGGAAGTTGTGCGGACAAGATATTATCTTGTGCGGACAAGATATTATCTTGTGCGGACAAGATAATATCTTGTGCGGACAAGATAATATCTTGTGCGCACAAGATCTATGTTGTGCAGACAAGATATTATCTTGTCAGCTTGTTCGCACAACTTAATATCTTTTGCGGACAAGATAATATCTTGTCCGCACAACTTCCCAAGATCTATGTTGTGCAAACAAGATAATATGTTGTCCGCACAAGATAATATCTTGTGCGGACAAGATCATGTTGTGCGGACAAGATATTATCTTGTCCGCACAAGATAATTACTTGTCCGCACAAGATAATATCTTGTCCGCACAACTTATAAAATAAAAAAAAATCATGTCCCTTTCCGAGTTCCGTAAGCTCCGTTTGCAAAACAAAAATAAAAAAATAAATAAAAAAACTCGACTATTCCCGTCATGTTTCCGATTTAGGTGTGAAATAAAAGCCGGGATGGAGGTGGAGGTAATATAGGGTAGAGCTAGTGGTGGCCTATGGTGTGGGAGAGATATGTTTTGTTTGATCCCCTTCAATACTATTTCGGTCATTTTGGAGACGTTGTTTCCAATTATGTTGGGCATTAAGCCTTCAATGAGATGAAATGACATCTCAATACCAGCTAAGTCGGATGCGCGTCTGACTGGTGATCAGGAGGACGCGGGTTCGATACCTGCCAGGGTTGGCAACATTCTTTCGTGGAGATTGATTATGCAATTTTTTCTACGGTCATTCTCTCCCTTCCGCTGATTCAAGAAGGGCAGTTTTGTTTTGGAGTCATCAAACAATTTACACATCACTTTCTCAAGTCCGAGAAATGAATATCCACTTACACCTAGCCTAGCCACTAGGCGTTAAAATGGATAATATGAAATTAAAATCATCTTTTGCATTAAAATGAATAGTGTATAAACGTTTTGCCAGTCTAGTCTCTCTGGCTTGATTTTAGGATTTCAAAGCTTGGGGATTCTACCAAAACATGATGATGATGATGATGATGATGATGATGATGCAGTTGTCAGTTTCTTACGTATAAGCCTGCCCAGGAAAAGTGTGGATAGGTAAACTGACCGGCTCGAATGACCTAAATTAGTGTTGACTAGGCCGTTAAACTCAAATACAAACAAACATCTCAATCCCTGTCGCCCATTGACTCGCACGACTTTGTTTGGCCAGGCTTAGACCTTCTAAACGGTTTACCAGTACTCTCAGCTCATGCAGCCAAATCTCTATTTCTCCAAGCCCCAATTGACGGGGGCCAGGAGGTATATCTGAATCTGCCTGGGACTTATATCTCAAGTAGAGTATTATATGGATATATGTTTTGTTTCTTTGTTTGATTTGAGGTTTAACGTCCCCGTCAACACTGTAAAGGTAATTTTGGAGACGTTGCTTCCAATTTTGTGGGACTTTTACCCGACGTTGAAAAGATATCTCAAGCCCTGTCGCCCAATGAAACCCAATAGGGTTTATAAGCATGGACGGTCCGACTCGCACGGCTTTGCCTGGGCAGGCTTAGATCCTCTTAGTGATTTACCAGAACTCTTGTGCGGGTCGGATTTAGCTCTGCGTGGAAGCATCATGCAGCCCATATATATCTTCAAGCCCCGATGGGCGCGGGCCAATGGATATATGTTAAGACTATATATAACGACCATGTGCATCTTTCTCCAGAAAGCAAGCACGGTTTGCTTGTTTGGATCATCATAATCTTACGTCCGACTTTCAGTGTCCTTAGGTGCGCAGTCCTCATCATAAGAGGTGATTCCAGAGGGACCGGATGCGTTTGCCGGAATTTCCAGATCTTACGGCTGGTTCCGATATTTAACTGCACACATGTCGGGCGTTCAGCGTATGGCGCCCGTTGCTTTGGAAGCCTTATAGGCTAAAAAGGCTGCACGACAGAGAGGTCCTATCTTCCAGCGATGATGAAGACCTTGAAGATCTTGAAGATTTTTGATGTCTTAGGGAGAAATCATTAATCCATAATTCGATTTATGGATATCCATAATTCGTATTATGGATATCCATTATTCGGATGATTTATGGATATCCATAAATCGAATTATGGATATCCATAATTCGATTAATGGATATCTATAAATACGGATTAAATAGTAAAACGGCACCCCATAGTGTAAATGGGTAGCAGTGGTGTAAAAGTCACTGCCTCTCTCGCGGAAGTGAAAAAATCCCGAAAGAGTGCTCGAGAGAGCAGTTCAAACGTTATGAAAACACGCCTATACAAATACATTGTAATCTTTTCCGCCGAAAAAAAAAACGAAAATTTTAAGATGAAAAATTGTGATATTTTTCTTTTTTCTGCTCAATATATAGATTGTGCCTACTCGTTAGAACCGCCTCATTGAGGCGGTTCTAACAAGTACCCACAATCTATATGTTAGAACAGAAATAAGAAGAATAACGTTTACCCCTGCGAACACCAGTTTTACAATATAAAAGTGGGGTTCAGAGGGGTCAAAACTATATAGGCATGTTTTCGTGATGTAAGTTTGAAGCTTTCATCGCGATCGAACTAAAATAAGTTAAAGTGTCTCGTTCAAGGACACAACGCATGGCGTTTGGTGGACTCGGACCCGAAACCTCTTGATCACAAGTCAAGAATTTTACCACTATATCAATTCGCTAATGAATTGCTTGACGCGTTTCAGACTCCTTAATTCTTAACCCATTTAGCACCAGAAACCCCAAAATGGGTACCCTGGCAAACAGTGCAGGCTTAGATCAGATGCCGCATAATGCGGCATCTGATCAGGGCCTCCACTGTTTGCTAAAAGTTCAACCATTTTCCAAATACATTTTGAAGAAAACACAACCTGACACCCCTAAATTTTGAAGTTGACGCCTGCTATATATAAAGAGGAAGAAAAAGGATTAACTGAATATATAGAACTAAGTAAGTGACACCGACACAAATCAGAACCCATTACGCAAACACGCCTTTACAAATACATTGCCACCTTTATAGCCGAAAAAAATAAAAAAATATGACGAAAAATTGTGATATTTTTCTTATTTCTGCTCAAAATATAGATTATGGGCACTCGTTAGAACCGCCTCATCAAGGCGGTTCTAACGAGTACCCACAATCCATATTTTAGAGCAGAAATAAGAAAAATATTTTTCTTATTTCTGCTCAAAATATAGATTATGGGCACTCGTTAGAACCGCCTCATCGAGGCGGTTCTAACGAGTACCCACAATCCATATTTTAGAGCAGAAATAAGAAAAATATTTTTCTTATTTCTGCTCAAAATATAGATTATGGGCACTCGTTAGAACCGCCTCATCGAGGCGGTTCTAACGAGTACCCACAATCCATATTTTAGAGCTGAAATAAGAAAAATAAGGTATACCCCCGGAAACCCTAGTTTTACTGTATAAAGGTGGGGTTCAAGGGGGTCAAAATTATATAGGCGTGTTTTCGTAATGTCTATCAAAAGATAGGGGAGTTAAATTTTCGACTACTGACACAACAAAGCCAAATTCTGTTTGTTTGTTTGTTTGTTTGAGGTTTAACGACCCCGTCAACACTGTATAGGTCATTTTTAGACGTTGCTTCCAATTTTGTGGGACTTTTACCCGACATTGAGTTGAAATGACATCTCAAGCCCTGCCGCCCAATGAAACCAAAAGGCTTTATATGCATGGACGGTCTGACTCGCACCACATTTTCTGGGCGTGCTTAGAACCTCTTAGCGGTTTACCGGTGTTCATGTGCGGTCAGTTTCAGCTCTGCGTGGAAGCATCATGCAGCCCAATCTATTTCTTCAAGCCCCCATGGGCGGGGGCCGTCCAAAGGTTTGAAACTTAGCTATAGAAACATCAACTGTATAAAAGGCAAACTACTTGCACTTCTAGCTTTCCTTGACCTCACCAACCACATATTGTGCCTATTCAGGAAAAAAAGATTGACATACAACCAATTCCCATTCCTGAGTTTTTCCTGAGCTTTCCCTGAAACTTGTCAGTACTGTGTCTACAGCTCAGATAGAAACTCTCATGTCGGTGGGGCGATGTTGCTCATTCACAGAGACATCTCTCACATGCCGTTCTTGGAATTAGAAAAAAGACTCGGAATCGGTCTTGGTTAAGGCTTTTGCTAACAAAACTTTTCACTTCGTAGAAAGTTGGTATCGACCACAGAACCTTCCAGGTGTTTAAAGATAGCTTGGCCAGCAATTAAGCACACTGCTGAGTCAGTCCGAAGGACAAATATTAATTGACATTATGAATAATCATGGCTTAGAACAAATTGTTAACTACACCATTCTTTGGATAAAACTTAACCAGCGTGATACTGTTTCTTGATTTTTTAAAATCTTCATTCCACCTATAAAGAAACTTCGGAGGAAGGTGTACTCATATCAAAAAGGTGACTATGAAACTATGCGGAAGGATGTGCTAGGATTTGCAGAAATACTCAAATGCCATTCAGATGCTCGATCTGTCATGGAGAACTTTGATTTGATATCTTCTTTCATTCAACGTTCGGTCGATAATCATATCCCCTTAAAAACTAGTATAGGTCAGTATCTTCGATTCCCTGGACCACACCAGAGATAAGAAGAAAGATTCTCGGAAGTAAAAAGATTCATGCTAAAGCAAAACCAGATGGGAGGTGGTAAAATAGAAGTGATGGCAATGATCAGTAATCGATACAATTAACCCACAGCTCCAAACAGAGACACAAACGTGAAAGAAACACAAACAGAAAATAACTAGACCCTAATGGAAACATCAATAGCGGAACGCCAAAAGGACAGTTACTTTCCCACAAAATGGCCAACTGGCTATCCAAAACAGAAGAATATAAGCGATACACACATTCAAAGACGAACTATAACAAAAAATAAACCACGACAGAAGAACCGCCTAGGAATAGTTAGTGAAAAGTATTTTCACTTGCGGGGTGGGGGGGGGGGGGGGAATCGAGTTTACGCGGCCGCAATCCTCGCCCATACGTCCGTCGCGATTTAGACAAATATTTTGTTTAGTCCGCATGAAGGCAAGAGCACAAAAATCAAACAACCACAGAAATGATGAAACAATGGTGAGGACTCGACAGCAAGAAACCACTGAAATGCTGGAGCAAAAAGAAAACCAACAGTTAGACTCCGATGGGCCTGACTAGACAGACAGCATCAGGTACCGACCAACTAACATTACATAAAATTAAATATTTGAACTCCGGGCAAATTTTGAATACTTCAGACGATAAATGAAGACTGACAGAATCAGCATGATATACATGTGAATAACTTGGTAGGTGATGTAAAGGCAAATCCCAGAGACTTCTACCAAAAGCCAGGCAAAAAAAAAGACTAGCAGGGCATCCCGCCCCTAAATAAAAGAAGAGGGAATAGTGTTGCCGAATCAGACTCTGAAAGGACAGAGGAACTATTTGGACAATTAAGTGATACGTTCAATGAAACTGGGTTCAAGGAGGTTTCATTGATGTCATTTCATCTCAATGTTGGGTAAAAGTCCCACAAAATTAGAAGCAACGTCTCCAAAATGACCTATACTGTGTTGACCTCAAATAGCATTTAAAATATAAAAAAGTTAACTTAAAATGCGAAATGAAAGAAACCGTAAATGTAGGCATGTAGCGCAATTAGTTGTAAGTGAAAGATCGGTGGTTTTGTTTTTATGTCACATTGTAGAGAACATTTAGAATTCTTATTTGTAGTCTGTGACTGTTATACACGTACAGATTATCTGGCATATTATTACAAAATGCGCTTGGAAAATTTTGTCATTTAAGAACCGCACAAATAAATGTGTGCTAAGCGTAGACTCAAGTTTTGATAAAAGCTAATACTTGTTCCACTGACAAAGTTTGGTTTGTATTGCACCTTCCCCTATGTCAGTATAACAACCAATCAATGCCTACGATGGTACCCGCCGGTCGGGGCTTGAAAAAATAGATGGACTGCATGATACTTCCACGCAGAGTTGAAACCGACCGCACACGAGTACTGGTAAACCGCTTAGAGGATCTAGGCCTGCCCAGGCAACACACTGGTAAAGGCAAGCGCGCAGGGTAAGGAACAAACACACCGGATAAGGAATTTTTTCCGCTCAGGATAGAAAAGAAAATGGCGGAATGGGTATCACATGTGCAGGTTTGTTGTTGTTCTAGATCTCGTGTTATGGTTACTAATCAATACGGCTGCTCATATTAGCTTCACGGAAGACACATATTATTCACAAATTTATTTTCGATGGTCCGAATTCGACAGTTACATCCAGTCAAACGGAGAACCGGACACAGTGGAGCTACTCCACCGCGAAATCTCATTATTTTACATGAAACGCTCTTCTGGGAAGATGGCATGCAATTTTTTGTTGGTTGTAGACAGACACATGATAAATCGGACTGTTGCAAATACGATTTAAGGAAATTTTGAAATTAGAAGGCACACAGTGAGAAATCCTAGTTCAATTTTCAATACAACGCCCACGGGCAATGAAATGGGTACAACGCATGTGATAAGACACACAATTTTCCGGGGAAAATGGTTGTTGTATGGTCGTAGCACTAGGAAATGTCCATCTCAGATTAGGTTTTCCGATATTAATAATTAGTCCTACATAGTTTAATGCATCAATTGTGATGTTCAAAGTTTTTGTGCATTGTCTTGGCATGTGCATTGCTCTGGTTCTAGCAATGTACTCCACCCCCAACCCCCAACCCCCCCCCCCCCCCACACACACACACACATACCCATACACTATGAATCTATGGCCGATTCGGCCCGGACGATTTGACCTATGAGAATTCGGCCAAGGAGAATGTGGTCCGTAAAAATATTGGGTAGGACAACTTGGCAAGGCTAATGTAATGTCCTGTTCAAATTGACATTTACATTTTTCTGGTTTGTTTTGAGTAATGCCTCTTGTTTGTTTTAGAGTTTAACGACACTGTCATCACAATTTTAGGTCATTTTTGAGCCGGTCAGTTTACCTATCCACACTTTTCCTGGGCCGGCTTATACGTAAGCGGTTAACTAGTACACTGTACATTCTTTCGCCAGAAACTGACAACTGCCCTTCTTGAATCAGCGGAAGGGAGAGAATGGCCGTAGAAAAGGTCTCATGATCAATCTCCACGAAAGAATGTTGCCGACCCCGGCAGACTAGCAGACGCGAATCCGACTGAGCTACTGAGGCCGGCATAATCATTCAGTTACCAATACATGCACATACTTTAATAGTTGCCTTGCCCATCGGGGTTTAAGAAATAGATGGGCTGCACGATGCTTCCACGCAGAGCTGAAACCGACCCACACACGAGTACTGGTAAACTGCTTGGAGGATCTAAGCCTGCCCAGGCAAAGCGATGCGAGTCGACCCGCCCATGCTTATAAACCCTATTGGTTTCATTGGGCAGCAGGGCTTGCGATGTCGTTTCGTCTCAGTGTCGGGTAAAAGTCCCACAAAATTGGAAGCAACGTCTCCAAAATGACATTTACAGTGTTGACGGGCACGTTAAACCTCAAACAAACAATACTTGTCTTATATCCGACGACGAACTGCGTACAAAGGGCCTGTTAAGATATGCAGTTATATCTGCACCCCCCCCCCCCCCCCCAAACACACACACACCGGAATATTTGTTTCATAAATGTTGTATGGTGACTGATAGCCAAAGGAAGTTATATGAAAAGATACAGCTTCAAAGAAAAACAAATCAATAAAATGTTTGGTCATTCACAAATAAGGTATGTTTTACCATGACTTTACCCCTACCCCCAGCTGATTTTGACCAAAATTGCAAAATTTGTCACCTTTATGGCTTTCAAATTATAACAGCCTAGCCTTGCCTGTACATATTTTATATTTTGTATACAGATAAAGTTTTGATTTGTTAACATGTGGTGAAAATAAAAAAAAATGAAAGGTTGCCTCTGTGTTTATTTATTCATAAATAAAATTTTGGTCATTGTCAGAAATGTCAACATAAAATTGCCATAACTACGTTCATAGTAAAGCTAAATATATGTTGTTATTACTCATTTTCTTAGTTAGAAACCAAGGAATAATTTGATACCTGTTTCATTTTGATCCTGTAATTTTTCATTTTTCGTATATCTCCATGATAACGCAAGTGGGTGGGGTAACAAGATACGACTCACTTAGTGTACAAACGATGAGCAGTGCTACCTGACATATTAATGCGCCAATTGAAACCGGGTTTCTAAGGGCACTTTCTATTGTCTTTTTCTTTCGAAGGAGTATACTTTTATCACACTTTTCTTACTATTTTCGTCATAATTTATTAACTCAATACAGACACATCAAACGTCAAGTTATTCTGAAAATACTTGAAGACGAAACAACTCGTTTCTGTGAATGTTTCCATTAACGAAGCCTGTTAGCAAGTGAAACGTCGCACACTGAAGAGGATTTGAGTGAGGGTCAAAAAGAAGCTAAATCATATCAGGCCCTTTAATGACCATGTAATAGGTATGTCTCACGAATTTGGCGAAGTTATCTACCTTATTTTCAGCCAAAAGAACAAGCATGCAATTTTCTACCAGAAATACTGCATGGACAAATACACCATTTCTCTAATTCATGATCGCGATGAACCCAATCCATCTATCTCCTTAGCAGATGATTATATTGCTAGAACCACAGCAATGCGCATGCCAAGACAATTCACACAAACTTTTGATGATTCCTAAAGGTCACAATTGGTGCTTTAAACTATGTAGGATTATTTATTAATATCGGAAAACCTAATCTGAGATGGAAATTTACTAGTGCTACGACCATACAACAACCATTTTCCCCGGAAAATTTTGTGTCTTATCATATGCGTTGTACCCATTCCCTTGCCCGTGGGCGTTGTATTGAAAATTGAACTAGGATTTCTCACTGTGAGCCTTCTTATTTCAAATTTTCCTTAAATCGTATTTGCAACAATCCGAGTTGTCATGTGTATGTCTACAACCAACAAAACAGTGCATGCCATCTTCCCAGAAGAGCGTTTCATGTAAAATAATGAGATTTCGCAGTGGAGTAGCTCCACTGTGTCCGGTTCTCCGTTTGACTGAATGTACATGTCGAATTCGGACCATCGAATATAAATTTGTGAATAATATGTGTCTTCCGTGAAGCTAATGTGAGCAGCCGTATTGATTAGTAACCGTAACACGAGATCTAGAACAAAAACAAACCTGCACATGTGATACCCATTCCGCCATTTTCTTTTCTATCCTGAGCGGAAAAATTTCCTTATCCGGTGTGTTTGTTCCTTATCCTGCGCGCTTGCCTTTACCAGTGTGAGGCAAAGCGATGCGAGTCGGACCGTCCATGCCTATAAACACTATTGATTCATTGGGCGACAGGGCTTGAGATGTCATTTCATCTCAATGTCGGGTAAAAGTCCCACAAAATTGGAAGCAATGTCTCCAAAATGACGTTAAACCTCAATTCTAATGCACTTCGGCATGTAACGCGACGTTTGAGTGGATAACGTCAACAATTTGCGACAGTAAATCCTGCGAGATACTGTTGGAAATCCGACGTCACCATTTAACGTCCCTATTTATTGATTTAACAAATAAACAAACAAAATCAATGCCTACGAAATAAATTGCTAGTTTTAGTATTCTGCAGTGCATTAGGGAAAGCTGGGAACCTCGTTGGTTGAACCATGGCTACAAAATTGACGTTATTTCCTCTTACCAAATACAGTTCGATCTTACTTTAGTCACCGATTAGTGACAGCGGTACTTACATCGAACTCGCTCTGAGAAATAAGACTATTCACGGACGACCGTGTTTGCTACCGGGAAATTAGAGATACAGAGGTTCGGAATGATTTAGATAGACTTGGATGTTAGAAACGAAAATGGGACATGAGATTTCAGCCGATTAAATGTTATAATAATATGCAGATAACTAGGAACAGAACCAATAAAACTGATGCCTCTTACACCTTAGAGGGGTCTATTACCTGCACAGGGATGGTTCTCCCTACACAGGTAGACTCCAGTTAATGTCCCGATCTCTATAAAATTACTGGATACCAAACCCCGGGTTTAGCAAAGTTACCACGAGGTAAACCCCGAATATCTTTGACCGCTACACGTCTAGTTTTCTTATGGAAAACGAGCGTGTTTTAATATGCCAGATACAAACCCTGAGTTGAAGCCTCGTGTGGGGGTGGGGGAACTAAGGGCCATTTGGTATGGGTGAGCGGACAAGATTTTGAAAACATACCCCATTCATATAATTGTGCTCTGAAAAAGGGACCCATTCATATACTTAACTTTCGAAGTGTCACACTCGTAATATGAACTTGTATTACATACAATAAAAACTTTTAGAAAAACCGTGCTGTCGTACAACAGGTTGTGCTGGTCCATGTGGGAAACCACATTGGTTGTGACAATGTGCTCCAGCACCTTGCACAAGATACTAGTCAGAGAGATGGGCCTATAGTTGGAAGCAAGGCTAGTATCTCCCTTCTTGAAAAGAGGACAAACATAGGCAGTAGTCCAGTCTTTGGGTACCCTTCCTGTATCAAGGGACTTCTGGAAGATTACCTGTAATATAGGTGCTATTACGTCACGAAGTCTTTGAAGAACCAGGGGTTTCAGTTGGTCAGGTCCTGCAGCCATGTGGGGGTTCAGATCCTTTAACAGTTTCAATATGCCATTGAGGGAGACTGTGATATTTGACATGGGCGGAACAGAATTGAGGGCCTCTTTTGGTAATTGGGATGGATGAAGCTTGCCATCATGAATGACTTCAGCCTCTTCCAGGTTGTCAGAGAAGCCACAAGGTACGATAATATCCTTGACCTTTTCCTCACCACAAATAATACTTTGGTAAATACAGTCTCTATCATTCCTGGCCTCTCTGATCACAATATTGTGAAGTCTGTTGTTAATATTAAGCCTAAATTTAATAAGCAGCAGCCACGTAGATCTTTCCTCTATAGGAAGGCTGACTGGGAGTCTTTTAGAAATTACATGAGGGCATTTAGCCCAGCATTTTTGGAAAATATACACGGTAAGTCCATTGATCAGGCATGGTCTGAGTTTAAAGACACCATACATGAAGGCATAAGAAAATTCATTCCTTCAAAATTTATTGGGTCAAAAAAGCACCTTCCCTGGATAACCAGGCAAATCAAAAGGGATATACGAAAACGAGATAAACTGTACCAAAAGTTCAAAGGCACTAAATCTTCAGAAAGCAGAAAAAAGTTCTTAAAAATCAAACATGCTGTGAAATTTAAGATAAAGCGCTCATATGAAAACTACCTTGAAGGAATTTTGGGAATAAATAATCCAGACGAGGGAAACCAGGATCCAAGTAAGTCAGACTTTTTCTAGAAAAAAGATTGTTCAGTCTACTAAAAAGCTCTAAACGAGACTCCCAAGGAATAGGCCCTCTACAAGATGGTGAGTCTACAGTCACTTCCAATGTTGATAAGGCCAATGCTTTAAACAGACAATTCTATTCTGTCTTCTCATCCAGATCTGCCTTAGACCTAGTCAAGCTGTGCCGAGGTGCATTGCTGGATGGTTTGTCATCTGGCCTAGATTTGTTGATACCGGATAAATTTAAATCCAAGGTACCGACAATGCCAGATATTGAACTTTCGGTAAATGGTGTCCTTAAACTCTTGACTGGCTTAAACCCTTCCAAGGCAGCTGGCCCGGATGCTATTAAACCTGTTGTCCTTAAGGAACTTTCAAATGAAATAGCTCCATTGGTTACAGCTATTTTCCAGTTATCCTTGGACACAGGCACTGTCCCAATGGACTGGAAAACTGCAATCGTCAGTCCACTGTTCAAGAAAGGTGACAAAGGTAATCCAGCCAACTACCGACCAATCTCACTGACATGCATTATGTGCAAAACCATGGAACACACCATTGCATCAAACCTGATCAGGCACTTTGACAAACATAATGTACTCTATGACTTACAGCATGGTTTCCGCCAACGCAGGTCTTGTGAAACTCAGCTTATTCAACTTGTTGAGGACCTTACTAGATCGATGACAGGAGGCAGGCAAACTGACCTCATTCTGTTAGATTTTAGTAAGGCCTTTGACAAGGTAAACCAAATATGTCGCCTTACACTAGTATGTCAACATAAAATACATCGACTTAGTAAGAAGGATCTCGCATCTCGATGGCAGCTACATGCCACCATAGGATCGGCATATTTGGCTCGGCGGCTCGGTCCGGCCTTGTTCTGTTCTGTTGTGACGTAGAGTTCCCCCGTTGACTTGTCGGGGCACCCCGTATTTCAATACGGTAAATATATGAGCTCTTAATATATATTTGTGCTGGTGAAGGTTATATATACAGTTTGTGCAGTTCAAATATTTATGTACACACTCACCATGCGGCGTTAACACTGTGATATCTGTTTAAGTTTTGCAACTCTCTTTCGATGAATCTGCTCTATGAATTCTCTGGAGTACGGTTCTGTAAGAAGAATATCGTCGTTACTGGTCACATAAACTGAAGCATCCAATGTGAGCTGAGTAAACACTTCTGGGTCTGTTAGGTTCACGTCTTTTGCGTCTCTTAAGGCTGAATTCTCCTGTAGTTTTTGAAAGTTGATTTATAAAATCAAGTTTCTATGTCACTACATTTCTACTTCCGGTACTGGACCGCGTTATTCCACTTCCGCTGTTCGTTCGCTGCATAAAATAGTCCAAAGGAACTCTTGAAAACTAATTTTGCAGGCATGGAACGTCTTTCAAAATATTTCATTTTTCGAGACGTTATACGGATTGAATATAAATTGGCACAAAAAGACATATCCTTAACAGAAAACAATACTCTAGGACTATTTTCCTACTCTCTATCCGATGATATTTTGTTTTACTCTTTCATCCCAGAGTTTCTGAACAGGACTCTTCTCGCTTTAAATATATACTTATAGAAAGGGATTTCTAATTAGTTCACTGAAATGATGGCAGTTAAACAGTGTATATGTAGATTCTGGCGAGACGTGCTAGCTACGTGCCGTCTTATCAGGATCTATAAGGTTTGCATCGATACAATGTATTTCTACCTCAGCGTCTGCACCGGTCTACAGGGTTAAAAGGGTTAGCTCGCTTGTCTGTGATTATCAGTGACCGACTAAACAACCCATAACTGACCGACATCAAACAATGTTATTCATCTGCTTTCGAGAGCTCTTATTACAAAACATGTGTTGTAAGCTGTGAGTTTTGCATCAAGTTCCGTACTTTTAGCAAATAGTGAAGACACCGATCAAACGCTACATTCTGTGGCCTCTAATCTGTCTTAACTGTTTCCGAATGTCCCATTATTGAAACAATTGGCATTTATGGGTTAATGTTTTTATTTGGAGTTCGCCTTGGGTAGTCGAAGTTCACTAAATGCGGCGTCTGATCAGGGTTATAATGCCTTAATCAAATGGTTTAAAAATGATCTCTTTTTTTTTTTCGTCCAAGTTATTCTCCTTTTTATGTTCCGATGCCCGAAGGAACAAAGCTCCAAGAGGCTGCATCGTCGTATCAACGCAACGTTGCTAAAACGTTGCTAAGACGTAATGTGCCCGCTAGGAGAACTTGTCTAAGATTATTAGCAGATGGGACAAGTACAGAATGTACTGAGCTAATTTAGAAACCATGAAGAAATTAGCAGACACGTTTATCTTTCTTTCTTTCTTTCTTTCTTCCTTTTTTCCTTCGTGGGGGTAGTTTGGTGAGGCACAGGTGATGTGTATCTTGTGTCACTGGGGAGTCCAGCTGATACTGACTTACATTTGGGCAAAGCCTGCTGCTGTCCTTGCAGCAGGTAACGGTAGATGGTGAGTGTTGAAATTTCTTCTGTTTCTACACTTCCATTCACTCTGTCCCTCACTTCATCTCCTCTGCTATCTCAAAATGATCCACAAGGGTTGACCTGTCGTTAAACTCAAATCAATCGATGAATCATTTTTATTTTCTTCGTCGATTTTTTCAACCCTCACAAAAATGTCAAGGTAACTGCTTGATCTACGACTGGCATTGTTATCATAATAATTACTTCTCAAAAATCAACTTTCCTCAGTACTTTCAGTACTTTGATTCTTTATATGCTTCCCTTTCAGGACCAAAAACTGAGCATTCTGCTATGATGTGTTGCCGAGTTTCTGGAGCAGCTAAACACAGTTTACATGCAGCATCAACTGTGTACTGATTAAATGCAGCCCTTTTACCTTGCAAAATATAAGATCCCGTTAAAAGTTTGCATTTTAATTGCGCCCTCCTATTGTCGACAATACTATTTCTAACAGTACACCATATTGGATGAGCTTTCCCTACTTTAAGTGAAAGTGGGTTGACATACTTTATGGATGATTTACTCCTAATATCGTCCTGCCAAATGGACTCTATATGAGAGTTGATAGCATTAGTGAGGGCCTGTTTCCATTGAAACTTGGACATATGTGTCTCAAAAAGGCAAAAAATTGAGGGGAGATCATATATTTTTAATATGGATTTAATGAAATTGAACCAACTATTCTCTTGATCATCTTTCATGACGAGCTGTCTTTCAGCAATTTCATGTTCAATAGATTTCTTATTACCCGCAATGTTCATAAACAGACTCAAAGCGTTTTTGTGTATGATTGTCTCAAGAGGTACAATGCCCAACAATGCCAGGGTAACACTGTTTGAAGTATTGTCCGGAAGACCCTGGATCTGCCTCAGAGACTTTCTCTGAAACATTTCCAGGTTTTCCAGGTCTTTTTTTGCAAAGTTAATACTTCTACCCCATATACAAGCCTCGGGACAACGAAAGTAGACCAAATGTGCCCATTTAGACATGTCTTGAGTCCATTTACGCTATGAAATCCCGCCCCCATTAGTGCGTATGCAGTTTTGCGCCCTATACTAATCTTCTCTTCAATATTCGCTTTATTCTTAATGTTTCTACTGATGCCCAAATGCACTGTACATTCCTGACAGAGAATCTTATCTCCCGACATGTATAACTCCCCATTCTGTACACTCCTATTCGGATTGTAACACAAACAACAACTTTTTGTTGGGTTCACACAGTTTCTCTCTCTGGACGTATTATTTTCCACGTCCCACAGCATAACCTGCATATCACTATGAGTCCTTGCTAGGAGAGCTATATTATCTGCTACAGTTACATGAGGAACTTGAATAGAGCCGATTTTCACCTCTGTATACCGTTCCTCGAGTTGAAGGAGCAGGGGATTATTGTACCTCTTACAATGTGAGGTGGAAAGCACACACCCCTGTCTGACACCTTGCTTTAAGTTTATATGGTCTGACAACTGCCCTGCCCATTTCACCCGGGAGGAACAGTCTGAGTAAAGATCTCGTATAAGCAACCAGTCATCTCCTTTAATGCCGTCGAGATAAAGTTTTCTCAGCAGGGAATTGTGGTCAACCACATCAAAAGCCTTCTGTGTGTCAAGAGTTGTGAGCAATAGTTTCTCCTTGGTGTTTTTTTGATTCCATAACGCATTCTGTAAGAATAAGGGCTGCGTTCAAAGATGAGTTTCCACTGGTAAATCCTTTTTGAAGTTTTGACTGTGATTTTTCTAGAATTTCGTTGTGTCGAGCATTGAGAATGTGTTCAAGTACCGTTCAGGCACGTTTACCGAATAACTAGCTTGAGATTTTTTCTAACTTCCTGTAATAAAAAACGCGGGAAAAACAACGTGTTTGACAGTGTTTACATTTTATTAAAGATGCCTTACTCTAGTTACGAAGAGCTTAGACGAAAAAATATTGAAGATAACAAGAGAATCTTAGCAGAGATCGGCTTAATAAATCCAGTACGTATCTAAAGTCAAGTGTCAAATTTGTAGCCTGTCGGCTATTTTATCATGTCATATGTTTTCGCGACTGCTTTCTAGCCAACATACATTCATCATACATTATGGGAATGGGTGGCAATATCCCGTTATCTTCCCCGCGGGGAAGATTCTTTCTAGACTTTAAATATAAGGCCAGAACGACATCCAGAATAGTGTTTCTCCTTGCCTTTAATTGATCTGGGTCATTAGACGTTTGGTTCTAAAAATAGATCCGTGATGTTGTGAAGCGTAACTCTAAGTGATCTCTGTCAATTCTTAAAGAGTTGCAACCCTTGAGCCAACAGAGTGCATTCACACAAAAAGTCTGCGAATTATTCCGTAAATTCTTAAATAAATGGATGTCTTACGGAATAAATCGCATGCCATGTTGTATTGCATTTCATTTCTTGTGTATGAATGACACACAAACTCTCTTGTGTCATGATGCGATTTATTCGGTAAAAAACCATACTTTAAATAAATGGATGCCTTACGGAATAAATGGCATGTCATTCTGTATTGCACATTTCATTTCTTGTGTATGAATGACATACAGCGTTTCCTCTGTAATGATGCTATTTATTCCGTAAAGGGCCTACTTAAATAAATGGATGTCTTACGGAATAAACCGCATGTCATTCTGTATTGCACATTTCAGTTCTTGTGTATGAATGACATACAGAGTTTCTTCTGTAATGATGCGATTTATTCCGTTAAAGCATACTTAGATAAATGAGTGTCTTACGGAATAAATTGCATGTCATTCTGTATTGCACATTTCATTTCTTGTGTATGGATGACATACAGAGTTTCTTGTGCAATGATATGATTTATTCCGTAAATAGCATACTTAAATAAATGGATATCTTACGGAATAAATCTCACGTCATTCTGTATATATTGAGCCCATTTCATTTCTTGTGTATGAATGAGACACAAACAATTGTACACGTGTTTCGTGTGTAATGATGCGATTTATTCCGTAAATACTTACATAAATGGATGTCCTATGGAATAAATCGCATGTAATTCTGTATTGCATTTCATTTCTTGAGTATGAATGACACGCAGAGTTTGTTCTGTAATGGCGCGATTAATTCCGTAAATAGCATACTTCGATAAATGGATTTCTTACGGAATAAATCGTATGTCATTGTGTATTGCAAATTTCATTCCTTGTGTATGAATGACAGACACAAACTATGTATACGCGTTTCTCGTGTAATAATGCGATTTATTCCGTAAATACTTAAATAAATTGGTGTCAGTGACACACAAAATGTACAACCGCTGCGATTTATTCCTTCTTAAATACTTAATAAATGCTATATTTAAGGAATAATTTCCATGGTATTGATATGGATATTTACGGAATAAATCGCATGTTCATACAAGAGAAGGTCTCCCATCCTCCGATTCTCTAACGCCGGTTGTAAGATGTACACTGAACTGGTTAACCAGTTATAATAGCCGGCTCAGGAACAGGTTTAATAGCGGCGAATACGTTTAGAGGGTGATAAAACCATTGCCATGAACAAAGCCCACACTCTGTATTTTAGACAGTAGATGAGGCGGTTCTTACGAGTATTTTAGAGCAGAAATAAGAAAAATAAGGATTGAGGCGGTTCTAACGTGTACCTACAATCTATATTTTGAGCGGGAATAAGAAAATTAAGGTTTACTCCTTTAAACCATAGGTTTGCTGTATAAACGCTGGGTTCAAGGGGGTCAGTATTATGTAGATATCCTGAATGTCCCTGCAAAGCTGAAATTTTTGCCTATTTGAACTTCGTCCACCAGAAAAAAGCAAACCATTCCACGTCACGTACCTTTGTTAACCATATTTGGTAAAATTGCAGACAGACACGCCTATCAATGAAGGTGAAATTTAACAATATGTAACTTTTTACTTACTATCAAGGGATATGGATATATTATATATCATCCGAACTGCAAATTATTACTAAATTTCAATCGCAATTTAGGGCTGTTTCAAAACTAATTTGTTAAAGTACATCATAAACATATAGATTTAGTTTGTAATTGACCATAAATGCATAGAAGAAACAAAAACTTCACAGCAGAATGATCTTTCTTCCAAGTATGTCTATTTCTTTCCTATAAAAGTTCGCGAACGATAGCCGAGTATACACGGTATGAACAGTACTATAACAACTTTTCTAAAGCAACGAACCGATGCAATATATTTATAAATGGGGTACCAATAGGGTCTTGAAAATGTATGACTAGGTCTGTACGTTATAAAAAGCAGAATGATGAAACAAGAAACTAGGCAATTATTTACATTTATTCTGTTTGTGAACTATTGCAAGAGACACAATGTAATTCTCTATATAATTATTGAGTACTGAGTAGCAACATAGTTTCATCGCTTTATATATACTCCCGTTATCTTCCCCGGGGAAGATAACGGGAGTATATATAGAGACAGAGCAGTCGAAAGTAGATGCCCTTCATGATACTATTTCCTTTGCAAAACTCATCAAATACCCTGTTTCTAAAAATGAATATGATAACCAAATTAAACTCAACAGCTATTGCAATTCGTACGTATGTCGGTAATTTCGTCGCTATATAATCCCGTTATCTTCCCCGGGGAAGATTCTTCTGTACAGTTTGAATGGAAAGCTCCAAAGAAGAATCTTCCCCGGGGAAGATTCTTTCTCGCAGTGCAAATCATCAAACGAGCCATTTTAAGACACTTCCCCCAAAAGATTTCTGAGCCCCATTTGCTGAATGCATATCCCCACAAGAAAACCCTCTTCCCGGGAAAACTTCCCTTGAGTGGAATGATGCATTGGTCATAGTTTCTTCTGAGGTGGTGTCGTCGCTATATATATAATCCCGTTATCTTCCCCGGGGAAGATTCTTACATAGAGTTTGAATGGAAAGCTCCATAGAAGAATCTTCCCCGGGGAAGATTCTTTCCAACAGTTCAAATCAATAAACGAGCCATTTTAAGACACTTCCCCCAAAGATTTCCGAGCCCCATTTGCTGAATACATATCCCCCCAAGAAAACCCTCTTCCCGGGAAAACTTCCCTTGAGTGGAATGATGCATTGGTCATAGTTTCTTCTGTGGTGGTGTCGTCGCTATATATATAATCCCGTTATCATCCCCGGGGAAGATTCTTACGTAGAGTTTGAATGGAAAGCTTCATAGAAGAATCTTCCCCGGGGAAGATTCTTTCTCGAAGTGCAAATCAATAAACGAGCCATTTTAAGACACTTCCCCCAAAGATTTCCGAGCCCCATTTGCTGAATACATATCCCCCAAAGAAAACCCTCTTCCCGGGAAAACTTCCCTTTAGTGGAATGATGCATTGGTCATAGTTTCTTCTGAGGTGGTGTCGTCGCTATATATATAATCCCGTTATCTTCCCCGGGGAAGATTCTTACGTAGAGTTTGAATGGAAAGCTCCATAGAAGAATCTTCCCCGGGGAAGATTCTTTCTCGCATTGCAAATCAATATACGAGCCATTTTAAGACACTTCCCCCAAAGATTTCCGAGCCCCATTTGCTGAATACATATCCCCCAAAGAAAACCCTCTTCCCGGGAAAACTTCCCTTGTGTGGAATGATGGATTGGTCATAGTTTCTTCTGTGGTTGTGTCGTCGCTATATATATAATCCCGTTATCTTCCCCGGGGAAGATTCTTACGTAGAGTTTGAATGGAAAGCTCCATAGAAGAATCTTCCCCGGGGAAGATTCTTTCTCGTAGTGCAAATCAATAAACGAGCCATTTTAAGACACTTTCCCCAAAGATTTCCGAGCCCCATTTGCTGAATACATATCCCCCCAAGAAAACCCTCTTCCCGGGAAAACTTCCCTTGAGTGGAATGATGCATTGGTCATAGTTTCTTCTGAGGTGGTGTCGTCGCTATATATATAATCCCGTTATCTTCCCTGGGGAAGATTCTTACGTAGAGTTTGAATGGAAAGCTCCATAGAAGAATCTTCCCCGGGGAAGATTCTTTCTCGCAGTGCAAATCAATAAACGAGCCATTTTAAGACACTTCCCCCAAAGATTTCCGAGCCCCATTTGCTGAATACATATCCCCCCAAGAAAACCCTCTTCCCGGGAAAACTTCCCTTGAGTGGAATGATGCATTGGTCATAGTTTCTTCTGTGGTGGTGTCGTCGCTATATATATAATCCCGTTATCTTCCCCGGGGAAGATTCTTACGTAGAGTTTGAATGGAAAGCTCCATAGAAGAATCTTCCCCGGGGAAGATTCTTTCCAACAGTTCAAATCAATAGACGGGTTATTTTAAGACCCTTCTGAGCCCCATTTGCTGAAATTTTCACACGGCCCTGCTTATTAATATTTGATTTTCCGTTTTCAGTCAAGTTTGTTATAATACGCTTCAAACACCGGGAACCATTCGAAGCGACGCCTGTCGGCGGCTATATTTAGTTTGTTGCAAGCGTCCATAAGACTCAGATCAAACAAATAATCCTTGAAAAACGTAGTTTTCAACATTTCTTAAATTACCAGAAAGAATCTTCCCCGCGGGGAAGATAACGGGATATTGCCGAATGGGTGTGGTTCACATTCAATTACTACATATATCTTGATATATTGAAATCATCATTTGTTTTCATGGTTATATCGGGAGGACAGGAAGTGGCCGACACGGCTGTACCTGGCCTTCCAAAAACCAAAAAAAAAAAAATCATCAAACATTATGGGAATGAAAAAAAAAAAAAAAAAATCATCAAACATTATGGGAATGAGTGTGGTTCATGTTTTCATTGTTATATCTGGAGGACAGGAAGTGGCCGACACGGCTGTACCTGGCCTTCAAAATTCATCAAACATTATGGGAATGATTGTGGTTCATGTTTTCATGGTTATATCTGGAGGACAGGAAGTGGCCGACACGGCTGTACCTGGCCTTCAAAATTCATCAAACATTATGGGAATGATTGTGGTTCATGTTTTCATGGTTATATCTGGAGGACAGGAAGTGGCCGACACGGCTGTACCTGGCCTTCAAAATTCATCAAACATTATGGGAATGATTGTGGTTCATGTTTTCATGGTTATATCTGGAGGACAGGAAGTGGCCGACACGGCTGTACCTGGCCTTCAAAATTCATTAAACATTATGGGAATGATTGTGGTTCATGTTTTCATGGTTATATCTGGAGGACAGGAAGTGGCCGACACGGCTGTACCTGGCCTTCAAAATTCATTAAACATTATGGGAATGAGTGTGGTTCACATTTAATTAAGTACTACATATTTTTTGATGTATTGTAATCATTATCTATATTCATGGTTATATCTGAACGGCGGGAAGTGGCCGACACGGCTGTACCTGGTCTGAGGATATACATAAATTTATCATACATTATGGCATACCTGTGATATCTCCCGGATCATGCGGGAGGTTCCCGCATTTGAAGCACACCTCCTGCTCTCCCGTCCGGGAGACAGAATCTCCCGCATTTGCAATTTTCCTGTCCCCGATTTTTTCCAGAGCTACCATTTGCGGTAAGCGGTAATAGACTTAAAATTTTCACACCTGAAGGCAATTAACAAATAAGCAGGAGAATATATCGGACACTTAACGGTAAACATCAACCTCGAAAAGCCGATAATCCTTTGTTTTGTCTCAGCTGACTGCAGAGAATAAACATGATTTGGCTGCCAGTAAAGATTACATAAGCTGACGTAATTTATTTAAAATTACCGTTATCTCTTACGAGACAGGTGCATCTGCACTCAGTAATACAGACACTCAGAAGTATTGAATGGTGACAGCTGGGTTCTATTTTACTTAGATTTAAATTGAAATTGTGTTTATTTTCCCATTTTTTTTTTATCACTGTTTGTTCCTTTTATATCAATCTCCAATATGTCTTTTATTTTCACAATTCATGTAAAGTTAGAAATTTTGATTTTGAAAGTGAAAAATAGTTATTATTTACCAATCAATAACGAGTAATTAATCAAAAGTCATGAAATCAACAGCAGATTTTGTTATAGGGAAATTGCTTCCCTTGAGTAAGCTTTTTACAAGTACTGTATTTAATAAGATTTGTGACAGGGAACTTCATGTTAGTGAAATCTATAATTTGTGAACATTTATTAGCTCACCTGACCGAAGGTCATGGTGAGCTTTTGTGACTGTGAGATGTCCGGCGTCGTCGTCCGTCGCGCGTCGTCCATGCGTAAACTTTTCTTGTTAACACACCAGAGGTCACAGTTTTGGGCCAATCATCATAAAACTTGGTCAGAATGATCACCATGACAATATCTCGGTCAAGTTCGAATGTGGGTCATGTGGGGTCAAAAAGTAGGTCAGTAGGTCAAATAATAGAAAAACCTTGTGAACATACTAGAGGCCACAGTTTTGGTCTGATCATCATTAAACTTGCTCAGAATTGTCATCTCGACAATATCTCAATCAAGTTCGAATATGGGTCTTGTCGGGTCAAAAAGTAGGTCAGTAGGTCAAATCATAGAAAAACCTTGTGAACACACAAGAGGCCACAGTTTTGGACCAATCAACATCAATTTATCTCAGAATGATAATCTTGACAATATCTCTGTCATGTTTGAATATGGGTCATGTTGGGTCAAAAAGTAGGTCAGTAGGTCAAATCATAGAAAAACCTTGTGAACACACTAGATGCCACAGTTTTAGTCTGATCATCATCAAACTTGCTAAGAATGACCATCTTGACAATAGACACATCCAAAGTCTACGTCACACAAGGTCAAAGGTCATTAGCCTCGTTTTATCTGGTGGGCAAAAAAACTTCCGGTTCCATACTTTACCGTTGATGTAGCACGAATTATTTTCTGTAATAACCTTTGTTAAATCCTCTTTCCATCAAAACTGTTTGCCACAAACCATTTTTGACATTAAACTGCTTCTTTTTCGTATGAAATTGGATAGAAAATATACATGCTTTAATCTTATTTCCATTCGTTAAATAAACCGCATCGACTACGTTTTGGCATGATGGTGGGTAGTTTTATAACGCTTTTTAGGCAACAAAATGTGCGATAAAATGTCAGAAGAGACCGGTTCTATATCATTTATTACTTCAAACACACAAACTGACAAGGATCAGTTCATTTTTTGGAAAAGAAAGGAGTTTAATCATACGATAAATATTCGAAATTCTCATTGACACTGTAGGGCAACAGTCATGTTTTGCCAATCAGGTAAAAAGAGTACCTCGACAGGGGAGGTAAATGGCGTATGGGCAGTGAAATGTAAACAAGGTCACGTGTCAAAACATTGGATCCGTCTATATCTAAGTCAGTTTCGAAAATGGGTCATGTTGGGTCAAAAAGTAGGTCAGTGGGTCAAATCATTGAAAAACCTTGTGAACCCTATAGAGGCCACAGCTTTGGTCCAATCATGATTAATCTGACTGATCATCTTGACAGTATCTCAGTCAAGTTAGAATATGGATCATGTTGGGTCAAAAAGTAGGTCAGTAGGTCAAATTGTTGAAAAACCTTGTCAACACACTAGAGGCCACATATTTAATCTGATTTTCATCAGACTTGCTCAGAAAGATCATCTTGACAATATCTAAGTCAAGTTCGGCAAGAAGTAGGTCAGTAGATGAAATCGTTAAAAAACCTTGTGAACACACTAGAGGCTACATTTTTGGTCCGATCATCATCAAACTTGCTCAGAATGATCTTCTTGACTATATCTTGGTTAAGTTCGAATATGGGTCATGTTGGGTCAAAAAATAGGTCAGTAGGTCAAATTATAGAAAAACGTTCTGAACACACTAGAGGCCGCCACAATTTTAGTCGGATTATCATCAAACTTGCGCAGAATGATCATCTTGGCAATATCTTTATCAAGTTTAAAAATCAAAAAGTAGATCATTAGGTTATTTTGTCATAACTGTTGGTCCGTTTAAGATAGAGCCTTCATATTTGGCATGTAGTTTCCTTGTGACAAGGGCTTCCACTCATACAAAATGACCTGTAACCTTGACATGTGACCTTCTTTATCATCACTTTTGAACCATTTGAGATAGTGCCTTTGGTATGTTTGTTCTGTGTGATAAGGACTTCCCGCCCATCCAAAAAATTTGACCTTTGACCTACTTAATCATAACTTTTGAACTATTTGGGATAGAGCCTTCATATTTGACATGTATGTTCCTTCTGACAAGGCCTCCCACCCATAGACATAGTTTTACCTGAGACCTTGACCTTTGACCTACTTCACCATAACTTTTGAGCCATTTGAGATAGAGCCTTCATATTTGGCATGTAGGCTCCTTGTAACAAGGGCTTCCCACACATACAAAATTTTTGACCTGTGACCTTGACCTTTGACCATTTTGTCATAACTTTTGAACCATTTAACATAGAGCCTTCATAATTGGCATGTAGGTTTCTTGTGACAAGGTCTTCCCACTCATGCAAAAAATTTGACCTTGACCTGTGCCCTACTTAATCATAACTTTTGAACCATTTGAGATAGAGCCTTCATATTTGGCATGTATATTCCTTGTGAGAGAGGCTTCACACTCATACAAAAAGTTTGACCTTGACATACTTTATCATAACTTTTGAACCATTTGAGATAGATCCTTCATATTTGGCATGTATGCTCCTTCTGACAAGGCACCGTACTATATATAACCTACCATTTCAGTAGTTCCTTTGTACATCTAAACCACAAAAAATGACAAGAAAAAACACTTAAACATGCCGTCAGAAAATCTCCCTCATTGGGACCCCAATCTCCCTCATCTGAGAAGCAAATCTCCCTCATGGTCAACATAAAATCATCACAGGTATGTTATGGGACTGAGTGTGGTTGACCTTTAAATACTACATATTCTTTGATATATATCAGGGCGTCAAGTTACCTATATTTACCTATATTTTCCTATATTTCAGGCCATTACCTATAATAACCTATAAAATCCTATATTTTAGCAAAATACCTATAAATACCTATAATTTGGAATTTGTGTAATTAAGGAATACAAAGTTTCTAAAAACTCTTTGACAGTAGATGTTTTCTATAATATTTGAGCTTAATAAGCTGTTTCCTTTTAAGAATTTGTATTCCTTTTTGGTGTAGTGACCCAGTTCAGCCCAGCTTTTGAAAAGCTTTAGCTAGTGGAAGTTCTGCTATTTTTTAAATTTGAAATGTTCCATTTTGATTTTGTTTTTACAAATATTAAACAAGTTTTGCCGTTTTTTTAGCAGGCGAGCTATTGTGATTAGTCACCATCCGCCGTCATCCCCCATCTGTGCATCCATATGTCCCTCCACAATTCCTTTATGACATCTCCTAAACCCCTGAATAGATTTTGACCAAACTTGACAGAAATCATCTTTGAGTGGTCCTCTCTCAAAGTTGTTCAACGAATTTCAGTCCATGGTGAATTCTCACAGGCCTGTATGAAATTAAGTTGCAGTATTTCTGCAGAAATATTGTGACAGGATTCTGACATGAAACCTGTATGAAAATTTTTCAAATAGAATTTCCACAAAGACTTTTCACTTAAATTTTGTCTTCGAGGCAGGATTAAGGTGGGAATCAATGTGGAAAAGCGTGTGAAATACTTAAATTAGCAGGAAAATTGATGCAGGAATCCTGTAGAAAAAAACAGACAGGATTCCTGTATAAATTACTGTCAGGATTCCTTCATGGTTCCTGCATGAATTATTGCCAGGATTCCTGAATGAATTATTGACAGGATTTCTGCCTGAGCTTGTGACATTATTACCGTCTGTATATTCCTGCTAATTAAAATATTTGGTCCAGTTTTATTAACATATAAACACAATCATCTTAACATACACTGAAAAAAATTTGAGTTTTTATCTATACACAATAAGGAAGGAGTATACTAGTGCTGGAAAAGAATATAGAAAAATCTTGCATTCTACTTACATATAAACTTTCATGTAACTTGAATTTGAATCCTTGGCTTTCCAAAGATTCATTGTGATCTAATAGCTTCAGTCTGCCAACACATACATAGATATGTGGGTGGGGTGCAATCTTTGCAGTTTGCAAACATAAAACTTTTGACACCCCACTAGCTAAGCATTTAATCAATTTAAAACACTGTTAATCTAAAATACTAAAAGTAACTCACAGTGTCTTCCAAAATATAGTTGGAAATCCTCAGAACAGGTTAATTTTGTAAAGCAACACACAAGCAACACAGCATCCCTGATGCCTTTGAATGTGTTATAGGAGTGCTCCCACCAAAATATTATGTTTCAGAAAGTGATTATGCTCTGTTTTCATGCCAGACTTTTAAACAGAAATTTGGTTAACATTTTCATGCATAATTTCTGTTACGATCTGGCCATTTTCCTTGTGGAATCTGTAACTGAATTCCGTGTACTGCTAGAGTCAGACAGGAAAAAAGAGTTCCACCATGATTTCTGTTACTGTAAAGACTCCATGTGGAATCATGTCTGATTTTTTTCGGGTGATTGCCATGGCACACAAAAATAGGGGAAAATAAGAAAAAACCTTTAAAAATCTTCTTGTTTGAAACCAAAAGGCCCAGGTCTTTGATATTTGGTATGAAGCTTCATCTAGTGGGTCTCTACCAAGATTGTTCAAATTATAGCCCTAGGACCAAAACTGGCTCTGCCCCAGGGCCCACTGGTTTTACATAGGTATATATAGGGAAAACCTTAAAAAAAAACTTCTGAAGGCTCAGGCTTTGATATTTGGTATGAGGCTTTGTATAGTGGACCTTGACCAAGATTGTGCAAATTATAGCCCTGGGACCAAAAATGGACCCTCGGGGCCTACTTGTTACACTATGGATCATGTGAGCAATCCAGGGCCTTCAAGGCCCTCTTGTTTAAAGGGAAGAATGTCCCATGTTTTGACTCTGCCTAAATTGTCAGATAGACACAGTTGGGTTTTGTTATCTCTTGTTCCAAGAAATAGATAAGGTGGTTATCTGATGATATTTAAGTAGATCACTCATTTCTGTATAAAACATACATAGAGGGCATTAGAATCATCTACTAAGGACTGATTTTTATGGAGATTTATTGAAGATTGTTTCCTTAATTATAACCAGCTGACCACCTTATCTATTTCTATATGTTGTATTATTAATAAAAGAGAGAGCTGGTAGGTGGTGGTGGTGGAAAAATACAAACCTGGCTTGTTTTCTTAAGTGTAGGCAACCTATAATATCCTATATTTCTGGCCGCTAGATATCTATATTTCTGGACCTTACCTATATTTTTGACTCCTAATATCACTTGACGCCCTGTATATATATCAATCATTATTTTTGGGGCACTCGGTTGGTTTTTCTTTACAGATTGTTCTCCTCAGATGCAGTGGTATCTGGTGGGGTGGTTGCCCGTGGGTCCTGGGATGGGTGCGGATGCAGCGGAGTCAAAGAAATCTGGAAATGTGATTCATTCTGCAGGTGGTGCGGTTGGAGTGTGTTTGGGCGTCGGCTTTTTGTGGCCGCTGCCGATATCAAGCCCAGGACTTATGGTGTCGGGGGCAAGTGGATTAACCACTGAGTTATCACGCTCCTTTAATCATCGGTCAGGGCACTAGACTGGATTTTTTTTTTTTCTTCTCCTACTACAGTGGTGCCTGGTGCCGGGATGATTATTGCTGCAGCCCATGGATGGACCAGATTAAGCGGAGTCAAGAGGATCTAAAAATATGACATGTTTAAATGAGTCTCTCTTAAACATTAAAATATTGGTTTCTTTGTAGGATAGAGGAATGAAGTAGCACGCCATAATAAATCGCCTTATTTGGAGTGCATAACTGACTGGTCTGGCTGGTCCGAACCTTTTGGCCTGGTGTTTGACTCGCTTGCTTTTTGCCCTAGGGTCGTGGGCTCGGTCCCCGGTCGGGGCACTTGGTGTTTTTCTTTACAATTTTTCTCCTCAGATTGCAGTGGTGCCGGAATGGTTACTGATGAATCCCAGGAGAGGTGCAGATGCAGCAGAGTCAAATGAAGCTGGAAATGTGATATGATTACATGAGTATCCCCTGAACATTTGAAAATAATAATAATAATAATAATAATAATTGTCTCTTTGTAGGATGGAGTGCAACAATAAATATGTATTTAGAGTGTATGATTAATGGTCTCATCTATATCTTAACCCTGTTGATTGCTGTTTATGTCTGATTTTCATCATGTTGGGTGAAAGAGGGAGGGAAAAAAAAAAATTATCCTCTATACTATGAGTTATTACGCAGACACTACTTGTGAAAGATTATACTTGTGAGTTATCTTGGCCAGTAGAAGGCTTTGAAATGAAATGAAATCAACATCATCTATCAGCCTATCTATCTTTCTTTCTATATATATATAGGAGCTTTTTTCGTAACGTACTTCCGGTTCTAAAAATAGAACGGGAAAATCCCTGGTCATCAACGGCCGCTCACTCATTCTGTCGCATTGCTTCAAGGCAGTGGGACAGATAAAATCTTATTTACAGCGTAAAACTGGTTACCACCCAGGAAATCCTGCTTGTAATGCTCAGATGTGAGCAAGTAGCAGTAATAGAAGAAAAAAGGAAAAGAAAAGAAAAACAGTGGATTTAAACTTTGCCGAATTCAAATGTAAGATGATGAGAGAAACACTGGACATCGTGCCCCCACCAATCGGGGCTTGAAGAAATATATGGGCTGCATGATGTTTCCAAGCAGAGCTGAATCCGACCCACACACGAGTACTGGTAAACCGCTAAGAGGATCTAAGCCTGCCCAGGCAAAGCGGTGCACATGAGTCGGGGCCGTCCATGCTTATAAACCCTATTGGTTTCATTGGGCGGCAGGGCTTGAGAATCGGAATCAGAATTGTTACTGGTGACATGCAGTGATTTTTTTACCCCTGCGTCCTGCGTCCAGGACGCATAAATACGACTGAGGACGCACGATCATAAAATATGTGCGTCCGTCGGACGCAAAAGTTTCATGGGCGAAAAATCCAACTTTCGTTTTCACTGCCGTAAATATCGGAAGTGATAAAATACCACACTTTTACCGAACCTTCAACTGCCCAATGAGTCACCGAAAAATCGATACAGGTACAATTTAATGATCCAACCACAAGACGAGAATCCCCTCCATGCAAAATGAGCCCAAACTCCACACAAGCAAGTTCATTGCGAACATCAAAGTTTTCCGCCGTCCAAATCGCCGCCCACAAACCAACTCTACCATTTTTCTGCACGTGATCAGTAAATGAGTTAAATGACGTCATCCGATGCCAGCAACCCCACACGTGTTTAATGTCATTGTTTTAATTTAATGAGCTGTATCCCGTTCTTAAAAAAATTGTTTGGAAACGGTAAAAACTATTTTCTCGATAGCTAAACGGTTGTGAATAGAGGTGGATAGAAAACAGCGCTTTTCACAGCTCCCGAATAATCTCCAGCAGCTCCAACAACAGCGGTCTACTTTTCCCGTCAAGCCGAGCGTCTGCTATTTGGCGCCAAAACATAACCATTCAGGATCCGTTTTTGTTATGCATACATGTACCGTTAGATGTAGCTAATTGTCTGAGGAGCAATTAAATCATTTTCACATTGATTGTAGATTAGATTTTATGATTGGAGGATAAACGCAAATTAGAGATATAACTTGACCATATTTTCACACCTCGTTCAAGTTGGCTTATCGCCAGAAATGAAAGACACGCACCGCAGGGCAATCATGTTTACTTGGCAATTATATGACAGGGATTAACAATAGTGTCATAATTGAACTGTTATAAATACACAGACGGTTTGTCTCTGAATTGTCGACAAAGCAGGACAGTGCAGCACAATTATTGTGATTTACTTACTCTAGTTTTACTGTATTTAAGGACTCAGACTGACAGCTGTAGACGATTTTTTTTCCACTTGCCCGACCCGGCGTCCTAAGGTCAAAGTGCACCTGCTCGGCGCGATTTCGGACTTGTTCCGGGCGGCCGGGCAATGGATTTGTCAGCCCCCTCTGAACTTAGTTAGCTGGTGTCCCAATCAGGGGAGGAAACGTTTGTCGATATATTATCTCCATTGTGCATGAAGTAAATTTCACGCACAAGTTGCGGTGCCCAATTATCGAAAACGAAAATAGAAAACATTACGGTAAATAGACTCAAAAACGTACACTTTAGCAGGATTTCTTTGGACTAGTAAACAACACAAGTTGATGGTCGATTCTGTTCATTGCAAATAATAGATACTAGACCGCATTATTTTTAACTATGAATAATGGCATTTTATACTGAACCGATCTTTTTTGTACTTCCTTTTTTCCCTCCAAATATTGGGACTCATACTTTCAGATTTGGGACGCACAGTTTTTTGGTTGAGCGTGTCCCAGGACGCATAGTTGAAAATTTGTAAAAAAAATCACTGGACATGTCAAATGACAATCATACACCAGATGTCATTTCATCTCAATGTCAGGTAAAATTCCCCCAAAATTGGAAGCAATGTCTCCAAATTGACCTTTAAAGTGTTGATGGGGACGTTAAACTTAAAATCAAACAAATAATTTTCTTATTTCTGCTCAAAACATAGATTGCAGGGACTCAATAGAACCGCCTCTACACTTCGAGGCGGTTCTATCGAGTACCCACAGTCTACCTTTTGAGCGGAAATAGAAAAATAATGTTTTCCCCTGTAAACCCCAGTTTTACTATATAACTGGGGTTTAGCGGGTCAAATCCATATAGGCATGTTTTCATGATGGCAAATCCCAAGTGTTATTTTTAGCTCACCTGTCACGTAGTGACAAGGTGAGCTTTTGGGATCACTTTTTGTTCGTCGTGCGTCCGTGCGTGTGTCCGTAAACTTTTATTCAAACGACATCTCCTAAACCACTGATCGTATTTTGACCAAACTTCACAGGAATGATCCTTAGGTGGTCCCCTTTCAAAGTTGTTCAAATGGTTCCGGTCCGTTGCACATATAGGTCACAGTAGCCAAAAATAGATTTTTTTCACCGCAAACTTAAAAAATTTTCTTCTCTGAAACCGCAAGGCCCAGGTCTTTGATATTTGGTATGAAGCTTCATCTAGTGGACCCCTACCAAGATTGTTCAAATTATAGTGCTGGGGCCAAAAATGCCCCCGCACGGGGGCCCTTTGGTTTTGCATGGGCTTATATAGGGAAAATCTTGAAAAATCTTCTTCTCTGAAACTGCAAGGCCCAGGTCTTTGATATTTGGTATGAAGCTTCATTTAGTGGACCCCTACCAAGATTGTTCAAATTATAGTGCTGGAGCTAAAAATGCCCCCCACACGGGGGCCCTTTGGTTTTACATGGGCTTGTATAGGGAAAATCTTGAAAAATCTTCTTCTCTGAAACCGCAAGGCCCAGGTCTTTGATATTTGGTATGAAGCTTTATCTAGTGGACCCCTACCAAGATTGTTCAAATTATAGTGCTGGGGCCAAAAATGCCCCCGCCCCGGGGCCCTTTGGTTTTACATCTATAGGCTTATATAGGGAAAATCTTGAAAAATCTTCTTCTCTGAAACTGCAAGGCCCAGGTCTTTGATATTTGGTATGAAGCTTCATCTTGTGGACCTCTACCAAGATTGTTCAAATTATAGCCCTGGGGCCAAAAATGCCCCCGCTCGAGGGGCCCTTTGGTTTTACATAGACGTATATTGGGAAAATCTTGAAAAATCTTCTTCTTTGAAACCACAAGGCTTAGGTCTTCGATATTTGTTATGAAGCTTCAGCTAGTGGACCTCTATAAAGATTGTTCAAATTATAGCCCTGGGACCAAAAATGCCTCCGCCATGTGGCCCTTTGGTTTTACATAGACTTATATATAGGGAAAATCTTTAAAAATCATCTCTGAAATACAAGGCTTAGGTCTTTGATATTTGTTATGAATCTTCAGCTAGTGGACCTCTACCATGATTGTTCAAATTATAGCCCTGGGGCCAAAAATGCCCCTGCTCCGGGGCCCTTTGGTTTAACATAGACTTATATAGGGAAAATCTTGTTTTACATAGACTTCTATATGCAGGGTAAACCTTTAAAATCTTCTTCTCTGAAACCAGAAAGCCCAGGTCTTTCATATTCGATATGAAGCTTCATCTTGTGGACCTCTACCAAGAGTGTTCAAATTATAGCCCTGGGGCCAAAATTGACCCTGCCCGGGGCCCACTTGTTATACATTGGATCAGGTGAGCGAACCAGGGCCCTCTGGGCCCTCTTGTTTTAGTTAACTGCTCTTAAAGATATATTGTACACATGTCCAAACAGGGTCCCTCTCTCTCTCTCTCTCTTCGTCCCACTTCGTAACAAGTTGGTATTGACCACCAAATGGTACAATCGAAAACTTCCAGTTGTTTAAAGACCAACAAGATTGCATTAAATTGCAGCATAAGGGAAAAAACTCCCGGCTGTACATGTTCTAGGTGACCTCAACTTCAGAGACATTGCTTGGCCCGACAGGCTCAGCAAACAAGGCACAATGCTGAGTCAGTCGGAAGGACAAATATTAATTGACATTATGAACGATCATGGTCTTGAACAAATTGTTAACTTCCCCACTCGTGATAAGAACACATTGGATCTGATCCTCACGACTTTGCCAGGACAGTTCGAAGACATTCATTCCCCAGATGAAATTAAGTGACCACGATGTTGTCTCCGGACATTTAAAAATTCACATCCCACCAATAAAGAAACCCCGGAGGAAGGTGTACTCATATCAGAAAGGTGACTGTGAAACTATGAGGAAGGATGCACTCAGATTTGCAGAGGAGAAATACTTTAATGGTCATTCAGATGCTCAGTCTGTCCAGGAGAACTTTGATTTGATAACTTCTTTCATTCATACTTCGGCCGAAAATCATATCCCCTCAAAAACTAGTAGGTCTGTATCTTCTATTCCCTGGATCACTCCAGAGATAAGAAGGAAAATTCGCAGAAGGAATAAGATTCATGCAAAGGCAGAAAAGACAGGAAGTGCTAAATTCCGGACAAAATTTGAAAACTTGAGACGTGAAATCAAGACTGATATAAAAAATCAGCATGATTTGTATGTGAATAACTTGGTAGGTGATGTAAAGGCAAATCCCAGAGACTTCTACAGATATATTAATAGCCAGAAGAAAGACAGGCAAGGTATCCTGCCCCTTAATAAAAGAGGAGTGGACGGGGTTGCTGAATCAGACACTGGGGGCAGAGGAACTAGTTGGTCAATTCAATGATGCGTTTAATAAAACTGAGTTCACGGAGGTTCCATTGACTGGAAGATCGGTCCCATTCATGAATAATATTGTTGTGACAGCTGCAGGAGTGATCAAATTACTTCAAGGCTTAAACCCCAGTAAGGCCTTAGGACCTGATGAGCTTCATCCTAGAGTCCTGAAGGAACTAGCAAATGAGTTGGGTCCAGTTTTTGCACACTTGTTTCAACAGTCTCTTGATACGGGTGAAATCCCCAAAGAATGGCTCTTAGCAAACATCTGTCCACTCTTCAAAAAAGGAGATAGGGCTCTTGCCCGTAATTATCGCCCTGTGTCTCTGACTTGTGTTCTGTGTAAATTGCTGGAACATATAGTCTGCTCAAACATCATGGCCCACTTGGTTTGTTTGTTTGATTTGAGGTTTAACGTCCCCGTTAACACTGTAAAGGTCATTTTGGAGACGTTGCTTCCAATTTTGTGGGACTTTTACCCGACATTGAGATGAAATGACATCTCAAGCCCTGTCGCCTAATGAAACCAATAGGGTTTATTAGCATGGACGGTCCGCCTCGCACCGCGGTTCCTGGACAGGCTAAGATATGGCCCACTTGGACGAACATAAACTTTTGTCAGACAGACAACATGCATTTAGGAAAAGGCACAGTTGTGAAACTCAGCTAAGCACAGTTATTAATGACTGGGCAAAAATCTTGGACAAAGGGGGACAGGTGGACACATTTATTCTGGACTTCGAGAAGGCTTTTGACACCCCTGCTCATGAACTACTTTAATCTAAGTTATTTGGTTATGGAATTGGGGGAAAGACCCTCAAATGGATAGATTTCTTTCTTTGCTACAGAAAACAGCGGGTTGTTGTTAATGGTGAATCTTCGGAGTGAGCTCCAGTTTTGTCTGGAGTCCCGCAAGGGACCGTTCTTGGTCCACTTTTGTTCTCTCTGTACATCAATGATATTTCCACTGGCATTGACTCAGAAATAAGACTGTTCGCAGATGACTGTGTTTGTTACCGGGAAATTAGAGATACGGATGACTCATTGAAACTTCAGGCTGACATAGATAGATTAGGATGTTGGGCACGTAAATGGGGCATGAGATTTCAGCCAGTTAAATGCAATATTATGCAGATAACTAGGAAGAGATCTAATAAAGTTGAGGCTTCTTACACCTTAGAGGGAACGGTCCTCGAGAATGTGGACTCCATTAAATACCTTGGAGTGACAATCTCACACAACTTGAGATGGAATACTCATATTTATAATAGCAACATGTGTACTAAGGCAAATAGAACACTTGGTTTCCTGAGGCGAAATCTTCATCAGTGCCCTCAGGATGTAAAAGAGGCAGCATATAAAGGTCTTGTTCGCCCAATCTTTGAATATGGTAGTTGTATCTGGGACCCCAGTGGAGTGGTCCATAACGATGAAATTGAGAAAGTTCAGAATAGAGCTGCTAGATTTGTAACAGGCAATTACTGCTTTGAAACTGGGAGCATGACTGGAATACTTGGAAAATTAAAATGGGAGTCTCTCAAGAAAAGGAGAAAAGACAGTAGGCTAATCCTTTTATACAAAGGTCTAAAGGGTGCTGCCAGCATTCCAACAGATGACCTAGTTCCCCCAGCTAGACACTGTAGAAATCACCATTCGTTGGCGTTTCAGACCCTTATTGCAAGAACTGACATTTATAAAGAGTCGTTCTTCCCCAGAACCATTAGAGATTGGAATGCCCTTCCCGATTCGATTATTTCGACAGCTGAAGATGCTGATGATTGTGTAGCTAAATTTACCTCTTTGGTTAGAGCTAGGGACTAACTTCCCACATCACAGGTCCTGGTGTATGAATGTCATTTGACGTGTCACCAGTAGCAATTCGGATTAGTATTCATTCTCTAGCTGAAAGTGCCATGGCATGATGTTGCTCTCGCTCGTAGGTAAATGTAAATTACAGTTTGTCGTTAAATAACTCCATGTCAGCTGACATGTAACGTGTCAACAACGTCGTGTCTACACCAAACCAACATCAAAGCGATGCATTGAATTTGACTTTGTAGCGTAGATGAAACGTCGGAACGTTGTGTTGGCGATAATTTACAGCATTGCTTTATAAAATGTCATTTGCCCAGTGCTTGGATCAATTCAAGACTCAGTGGGATTAGATCATTAAATTCAAAACAAACATAGAACACCCTTTCAGTGCATGAGAATGAAACACTCCTTCGGAAGTGCAAGATTTTACAGTAAAATCTGTTACATTTGTAGATTTGTTCAACCTGCCCAGCCCTTACATTAAAGCATTTGGTACCGGAAACCCCAAAATGGGTAAGTGGCAAACAGTGCAGGCCAACACTATTTGCAAAAAGGTTTAGCCATTTTCTAAATAAATTTTGAAGAAAAAAAAACACCCTGGAATCTTCAATTTATTAAAATTGCACATTTAACAGAAACTGCACATGTAAACAGCTCGCTGGACATTTTCAAATCGCACTTCTAGACAGATCGTTGAACTGTTTTTTTTAAATTGCACATGTAGACAGATCGTTGGACAGTCTTCTCTATTCACCATATTTGCATTATTTGCTGGCTCCCAGCTTGCACATTGTCAATATTGGAAAACAGGTATCCAGACCCCCCTGACCTTGAAAGGTCAGGGGGGTCTGGATACCTGTTTTTCCAAAACTGATAACCTTCAGACTAGGAACCAGCAGATAATGCAAATAAGGTGAATAGATAGATAGATAAAAACAAAAAGTTACTTAAAAACAAAGTTTGTAAGTAAGCTTTCGTGAATAGCGGTATCTCAAGCCATTGTCATGGGTCATTCATGAACAGATTTTCGTCAATTAAAATCGGACCCAGGATAAATGAATTTCAGGTAGCAAAAGCATAATATCATTCTTTTCTCCTCGAGGAATTATTTCAATGTAAACGGGTATATTTTCTCTCAAAATGTCTGAATATTGTTATCATTTTAAGCTCCACCAATACATTGGAATAGCAATGGCCGTTTCAATTGACGGCCAGTGCTTTGCGCATGAGCAAGAATGACGTCATAAAAGGAATTCCTAAATCCTCCTATACTGCAACACCTCCTCATAAGGATTACATGCAGGTATACATTACATACACCGAGGTTTTCAGGAAGAAAGCCTACACAATAATCATGTAATTACGGTACGGGATCTTTTACTTGCACAGGGATCAGAATCAGAATTGTTACTGGTGACAGGTCAAATGACATTCATACACCAGGACCTGTGATGTGGGAAGTTAGTCCCTAGCTCTAACCAAAGAGGTAAATTTAGCTACACAATCATCAGCACCTTCAGCTGTCGAAATAATCAAATCGGGAAGGGCATTCCAATCTCTAATTGTTCTGGGGAAGAACGACTCTTTGTAAATGTCAGTTCTTGCAATAAGGGTCTGAAACGCCAACAAATGGTGATTTCTACAGTGTCTAGCTGGGGGAACAAGGTCATCTGTTGGAATGCTGGCAGCACCCTTTAGACCTTTGTATAAAAGGATTAGTCTACTGTCTTTTCTCCTTTTCTTGAGCGACTCCCATTTTAATTTTCCAAGTATTCCAGTCATGCTCCCAGTTTCAAAGCAGTAATTGCCTGTTACAAATGTAGCAGCTCTATTCTGAACTTTCTCAATTTCATCGTTAAGGACCACTCCACTGGGGTCCCAGATACAACTACCATATTCCAAGATTGGGCGAACAAGACCTTTATAATTATGCTGCCTCTTACATCCTGAGGGCACTGATGAAGATTTCGCCTCAGGAAACCAAGTGTTCTATTTGCCTTAGTATACATGTTGCTAATATGAGTATTCCATCTCAAGTTGTGTGGGATTGTCACTGCAAGGTATTTAATGGAGTCCACATTCTTGAGGACCGTTGCCTCTATTCTAAGGTGTAAGAAGCCTCAACTTTATTAGATCTCTTCCTAGTTATCTGCATAATATTGCATTTAACTGGCTGAAATCTCATGCGCCATTTTCGGCCCAACATCCTAATCTATGTGAGCCTGAAGTTTCAATGAGTCATCTGTATCTCTAATTTCCCGGTAACAAACACAGTCATCTGCGAACAGTCTTATTTCTGAGTCAATGTCAGTGGAAATATCATTGATCTACAGGGAGAACAATAGTGGACCAAGAACAGTCCCTTGCGGGACTCCAGACAAAACTGGAGCCCACTCTGAAGATTCACCTTTAACAACAACCCACTGTTTTCTGTTTTCTGTAGCAAAGAAAGGAATCTATCCATTTCAGGACCCCCCCCCCCCCCCCAGTTCCATAACCAAATAATTTAAGTAGTTCATGAGGAGGGGTGTCCAAAGCCTTCTCGAAGTCCAGAATAAAGGTGTCCACCTGTCCCCCTTTGTCCAAGATTTTTGCCCAGTCATTAATAACTGTGCTCAGCTGAGTTTCACAACTATGCCTTTTCCTAAATGCATGCTGTCTGTCTGACAAAAGTTTATGTTCGTCCAAGTGGGCCATGGTGTTTGAGCAGACTATATGTTCGAGCCATTTACACAGAACACAAGTCAGAGTCACAGGGCGATAATTACGGTCAAGAGCCCTATCTCCTTTTTTGAAGAGTGGACAGATGTTTGCTAAGAGCCATTCTTAGAGATGGTTCTCCCTACACAGGGCGCATTCATCCCTGCAGATGATGCCAGTGGAGTGTGTTTGTTTTCGCTGCTGGGTATCAAACCGGGTGGGCCTCTAGCAGAATAGGCAAGTGCACTAACCACTGAGTTACCACACTCCACTATTCATATACTGGGCGGTCACACCTGGCCAATACCTCAGGTGCGTGGCTAAATTTAGTTTAAAAAAACAAACAAAAAACAAACAAACAAAACGATCACTGAATGAGTCAACAGAACTATTTACAATCTGATTACAATCATCAGTAAAAAGATCGGAATCAGAATTTGCTTGATTACAGTAGACCATAATGCCTTGCGCGCGCAGGAATTCCGGTGATCATGGCAGAATTACCAATTTCCATACAAAAGCTCATCATTCTGTTCTTCTGCCTTTTTCTCCATAACTGTGACATGTATAGCAAATAAATACAGTAAAATTCATATATTAAGACCACCTTTGGGGCTGTTCAAAAGTGGAAATTGGTCTTTAAGACCACTTTGAACAGTCCCAAAGGTGATCTCTGACCCAGGACCCTATATGCAGAAAACACAAAGAAAGAATAACTGCAGCTTACTAAGTAAGCTTTTAAAAAACAATTAGTCTTAATTTTAGGTGGTCTTAACAGGCAAATTTCACTAGTGTACATAATCAGGCTCAATCCTTGGCTTCTCCAGACTTTCGGATGAGTCTTTGAACCAAGGTCCCGTCTCCGTATGACCTTAGTTGTTGGCGATACGTAAAATTCAAACACTCTCTCACTCACTGTACATAATACATGTATATATTCATTACAGTTTAAATCATTTCCAAAAGTTACCCTCAAGAAACCTGGGTTGAAAAGGAAAGCGGAAGCAGAACACCAGAGACCTAAAAAGCGCCCTCTACTAGAACAGAATGTTGATGTTGCGAGTCATGGCTCATTAAATGGAATCCGAAGAAGATCAGCAAGATTACAAGGCAGTGTAAGACTCTTAACCCTTGTCCTGCTGAACCGGGATATGTCTTATCTTTCAAACAATGTAGATCCAGATCAGATGGCTTCTGAAGAAGCCATCTGATCATGATCTACATTGTTTGTCATTCAGATTGTGAATTTGTTGCAATAGTTTGCATCAAGTAATCTGATTGGTTGATAATCAGTCGTGGATGTGACATATTAAAATATTCAGCAGGACAAGGGTCAACACTTTCAACCTCGTAGACCGGTACAGATAACTACACACAAAGTAGATCTATGTTTAAATAGTGAATAATAAAAAAAAACATTCCATGATTTTCAGCCATTTGTGTTGGAAGATTTCTGTCATTAGTTTAAATGTATTTATCTTATTTATCATATGTATTCAGACAGACAGGTCGTTGCAAACAGTGTAGACCCGGATGAGATGCCGCAGAACATGGCATCATCAGGGTCTACACTGTTTGCCACTCATCCAGCTATTCTTAGACACAACATCGGGTAGTAAATTGCACTTGCTCAAATTTTAGAACAAATATGGTAAGGAGTTGACATGGTTGAGGTGTCCGAATAATTACTTATTTAGGGTAAATACTGTTCTATGGATGCGAGCAGAATGGACTGCATGATGCTTCCACGCAGAGCTGAATCCGGCCCGCACACTAGTACTGGTAAAACGCTTAGACGATCTAAGCCTGTCCAGGCACGCGGTGCGAGGCGGACCGTCCATGCTAATAAACCCTATTGGTTTCATTGGGCGACAGGGCTTGAGATGTCATTTCATCTCAATGTCGGGTAAAAGTCCCACAAAATTGGAAGCAACATCTCCAAAATGACCTTTACAGTGTTGACGGGGACGTTAAACCTCAAATCAAACAAACAAACAAATCCGGCAACTCTTAATTAGCTGTCTTATCAAGATCTAAAAGTAACAATTTTGGAAGAGTCTTCTTCAGAAACTCGGGGATGAAAGAGTTAAGGTACATGTAGGTGGTTACACTGCCATGGCAACCCAGATTTTGTGAGATTGCAGCATAGACTGAGGATAATTTGGGAATACACCTCAACCTCGTTATAACATGGAACTCTGGGTCCATCCAATGACCGAATTGTGTTATAAACAGTGACAGTATTTGTCAAAGATCAGACCATCCTACTATTACACACGCCTTGACCTATGTTCGGCGTGACAAGGTGCGAAAATAAGGTCAAGTTGTGTCTCTTGTTGGCATATATCCTTCAATCATAAAATTTAATCAACAATCGGTGTGAAAATGATTTAATCGTTCCTAAGGCAATAAGCAACTTCAAACAGGAGCTTTATGCATAATAAAAACATTATATTCTACTGTCTCATGAATGTTTGTGAACCACCAAATGTTAGTGAAAGCTTGGCATGAAAATTTTCATGCCAAAACACCAAAAGTGACTGCTTGGCACAAAAAGCGAATGTTTTGTGTAAACACATCTGTATGCTGTTATTGGTAAATAAAACTTGCAAAAATAAATTGGGAGTTACACAAGGCGCCATTCTCGGCAGGGCTTGAGATGTCATTTCATTCCCATGTTTGATAAAAGTCCCACAAATTTTGAAGGAACATCTCCAAAATGGCCTAAATAGTGTTGACGGGGACGTTAAACCTCAATACAAATGTCACAGGGGTGGAAGAAGAACATGGCTCGACTGGATCTCGAACCCAGGGCCTTTCGCATACCTTGCAAACACTACCGACTGAGCTACCGAGACACAAGGTCGACCTGTTACACAAACAAAATAGATAATTATGAATCAGTTTGAATCAGCCATGGCAAATGAGCCATCGGTGTTTGAGAGATTGAAGTTTCACTATAATCAACCCATTTTGTACCAAATCTTCCTCTTTATATATAGCATGTGTCCATTTAAAAATTTAGGCATGTCAGGTTGTGTTTTCTTCATTATACCCCCGCAAACGAAGTTTGAAGGGGGCCTTTCGCATACCTTGCAAACACTACCGACTGAGCTACCGAGACACAAGGTCGACCTGTTACACAAACAAAATAGATAATTATGAATCAGTTTGAATCAGCCATGGCAAATGAGCCATCGGTGTTTGAGAGATTGAAGTTTCACTATAATCAACCCATTTTGTACCAAATCTTCCTCTTTATATATAGCATGTGTCCATTTAAAAATTTAGGCATGTCAGGTTGTGTTTTCTTCATTATACCCCCGCAAACGAAGTTTGAAGGGGGTATATAGGAGTCAGCTTGTCGTCGTCGTCGGTCCGATACAAAAAACTTTAACATTGCTCATAACTTCCTTATTCTTTGACCGATTCCTTTAATATTCACACACCTTGCCACTAGTACTTAAGATTGATATACACAAACCTGACCTTGACCTTTACGTTGACCTTCCTCAAGGTCAAATACTTGTAAAAATTTGTCGTCGTTGTCGGTCCGTTCCAAAAAACTTTAACATTGCTCATAACTTCCTTATTCTTTGACCGATTTCTTTAATATTCACACACCACACACCTTGCCACTAGTACTTAAGATTGATATACACAAACCTGACCTTGACCTTTACGTTGACCTTCCTCAAGGTCAAATACTTGTAAAAATTTGTCGTCGTCGTCGGTCCGTTACAAAAAACTTTAACATTGCTCATAACTTCCTTATTCTTTGACCGATTTCTTTAATATTCACACACCACACACCTTGCCACTAGTACTTAAGATTGATATACACAAACCTGACCTTGACCTTTACGTTGACCTTCCTCAAGGTCAAATACTTGTAAAAATTTGTCTGACAACGCATGCGAGGGTATAATTGGCGCCCGTTAGGCCGCAGCTCTAGTTTGGAATTAAAATATTGCTGAACATTTTGCAAACAGTGTAGGCCCTGATCAGACGCCGCGTTCTGCGGCGTCTGATCTTGGCCTGCACTGTTTGTCAGTTACCTGTTTCGGTGGGATTCTGGTACAAAATGGGTTAACTTGTACTATAGGGCACACCCACAAAAGATGAGATAAAGAAAGAGGTTGAACAATGGTTGGAGGAGGATGATGCCCCTAAGAAGGTGGAGCCAAACAGACCTAATTTCTATGGTGCTGTAGAAGGTAGGATCATTTTAGCAGGGATATTTCTAGGATGGGCCCAACCCATTTAATGATAAAACTATTAGTGACAGGCTGCAACTGAATTTAGATTAAGCTGGGCCCACTATATAAACTACTCAAATATCATGCTTATTTTGCTCAAAGTCGGTTAATAAGGACATTGGGGCCCATCAAAATTTTCAGAAGGCCCATGAAAATTTGAAAAGGCCCATCAAAAGTTTAGATTTTACATGCATTTGAATGGGACATGGGCCCATTTCAAAGGCCCATCATTATTCTGGGCCAGAAATATCCCTGTTTTAGGATCATGATCTTTATCCCATTTCAGAGGGGGAAACCCAAGGAAGCGACACTGGCCAGTAGAGCAGGTCCTGTGGCCAGTTGTTCAAAATTAACGATTTCATTAGCATGGTTAGTTAACATATTGTTAAAACTTTGATCATTTAATATGGCAAATATACTAATGTTTATGCTGAAAAAATACAAGCATATTTTGCGCAATTTTTCAGCAATAATAACACTATATAATATTGTATTTACTAGAACAACCACTAACGAGCTCGTTAAGCTAACAATGCTTTGAACAACCGGCCTCAGATCAGATACTGCAGAGTGCAGCGTTCTGTCTCCCCTGTCCCTCTATTTATACCCCCGGCATACGAAGTATGCTATGGGGGTATATAGTTTTCGTCCTGCTGTTCGTCCTTTCGTCCGTCCGTCCGTGTTTCCGTCCTTCCGTATGTCCGTCCGTCCGTCCTTCCGTCCGTCCGTCCGTCCGTTAACATTTTGGTTAAAGTTTTGCGTTAAAGTTTCTAAGAGTTTGTATCTTCTGAACCCTACTATAGATTTAGTTGATACTTACACTGAAGTTACATACTGGTCTAAAGATTTCATTGATGCATGTCCCACCCCCCACAGTGACCTTGAGGTCAAGGTCACAGACTTAGAAATTTTACATTTTGGTTAAAGTTTTGTGTTAAAGTTTCTAAGAGGTTGTATCTTCTGAACCCTTTGATAGATTTAGTTGATACTTACACTGAAGTTACATACTGGTCTAAAGATTTCATCGATGCATGTCCCACCCCCCACAGTGGCCTTGAGGTCAAGGTCACAGACTTAGAAATTTTACATCTTGGTTAAAGTTTTGCGTTAAAGTTTCTAAGAGGTTGTATCTTCTGAACCCTTTGATAGATTTAGTTGATACTTACACTGAAGTTACATACTGGTCTAAAGATTTCATTGATGCATGTACCACCCCCCACAATGACCTTGAGGTCAAGGTCACAGACTTAGAAATTTTACGTTTGGTTAAAGTTTTATGACAAAGTTTATAGATGCCTGTATGTTCTAAACTCTTAAGACAAATTCAGTTGATACTTGCATCAATGTTGCATACCAGTTCAAAGATTTTGAGGGTCATGGACTTAGAAAGTTTACATTTGGTTAAATTTTTATGACAAAGTTTATAAATGCCTGTTACATAATGTTCTAAACTCTAAGACAAATTCAATTGATACTTGCATCAATGTTGCATACCAATTCAAAGATTTCATTGATGCATACCCCACCCTGCTGCTTCAGTAACATTGATGCCCCCACCCCTTCAGTAACTTGATGCTCTCACTCCCTTGGTCCATTTAGAAAGATTATGTTTGGTTTAGATTTTATAAGCACATTATAGATTCTTCTAGCTTCTAGACTTCTTCATTCATGTTACATACAAGCTCGAAAGATATATCAGAGGGTGGCACTGGCCGGGGGTATACGTGACCGACAGGTCGCTTTCTCTAGTTAATAAATTTCTTAAAATTAACTAAACACAACACCCAAAAAATTTCAAAATAGACACAAGGGCCCTATTCTTCAGAACTAACAACATCGTTAGTTAATAAATCGTTAAAACATTGATCATTGAATATGGCCAGTATACTATCATTTTTGCTGAAATTTTTTTTCAGCAAAAATACCAGAATTTTAGATGAAATGTCTAAAACTTGCTAGAACAGTCAATAATTTGACCACTAACAAGCTTTTTAAGCTAACAATGTTTTGAACAACTGGCTCCTGATGTATATGAGGCAGAAGATTCTTCTTAGAACAAAATAGTTTTAAGATCATCTGTAAGAGAGTACAGACAGCAGCTGGAGCTTGATCACAGATGGGCCGGCCTGAGTAGCTTAGTCGGATGTGCATCTTACTGGTGATCTGGAGGTTGCGGGTTAGACACAGTAGACAACACTCTTTAGTTTATTGAATATTGATCATGAAATATTTTCTGCAGTCATTCTAACCCTTTCGCTGATTCAAGAAGGGCTGTTAACAGTTTCTGGTAAAAGAATGTGCACTGTACTGGTTAACTGCTTATGTATAAAGTAGAAGTAAAACAAAGATCAGGAATTGATACAATTAACTTACTCCATCCATAAAAGACACCAAAGGGAAAGAAATACAAACATTAAGCGACCAGACCATAATGGAAACCTAAACAAAGGAAGGCCATATGGACAGTTACTTTCCCACAAAATGGCCATATGGCCATCCAAAATTAAAAGACACAAGTGATACACACAGTAAGTAACAAACAACAACATAAATAAATCGCCACAGAAGAGCAGCCTTGGAACGGACAGTGGAAGATTTCCACTGGGGGGCTTAAATCGATTTTACGTGGCCACAATCCTCGCCCTTACTTCCGTCGCGATTTAGACAAATAATTAGTTCAGTCCGCATGAAGGCCTCCTAACTCATCAGTGCAACATCTCCGTGAACACAGAAATCAAAGAACCACAGAGGTGAGACAACGGTGAGGACTTGACAACAAGAAACCACTGAAATGCTGGAGCAAAAGAAAACCAACAGCTAGACTCCGATGAGCCCGACCAGAGACAGAGCATCAGGCACCAACCAACATTATCTCTTTAATTTTCAATAAGCCTTTACGTTGGAGCCGTCATAGAATCTGAGGCCTGACCCACCGGCGTGCAATTAAAGAGGGAAGCAAAGTTGCCAACCGTGATTGGGTTAACTACCATGCATGCAGTCTGTCGTATAATATCCATGTTGTACCCAATCTTTTTATATCGAAGAATGATTTTACGAAATTGGGTGCTGAAGTCATTGCGGTTATATATTTTTCTGAATTTATATACTAAGTCACCATAAAATTCGGGTTCCGATAGATCTTGTTGCAGAAGAGATTTAAGTCCAATATTGAATTTTGAAATTAAATCAGAATGGCGTCTATAAACCTGTCCAGGAAAAGTTAGGTTATTAAGTAAACTAACTTGCCAGATATGACCTAAATAGTATTTGCTGGGTCATTAAACAACTAAACAAACAAAAAACAATAACTTTTGTACACTTTGAGGGAGAGTCTTCATATTTAGCCTGTATAGTCCGGGATTTGAGACCAGATTTCGAAAAATTTAATGCACCCAAAATTCTCACGCTTTATTTGTGCCGTTTCATTGAGATAGGAGCCTAACCTATATGACATATGATTATTTAGCAAATCTGGTGGGGAAAAGGGGTTGAAAATTCTATGAGTTTACACCCACCCCCATTAGGATGGTATAGTTGGGTTGAGTTTAGTTATGTGTAGCTTGCGCTTACATATGAATGTTGATTTATTGCATCAGCCAAAATATTTGTCAATACTCGAAGACACCAAAATTCATGATATGACGTAATTATGTCTCCCCCGAAAAATTTTTTTTCGGAGAGACATATTGTTTTTCCCCCGGGCGTCTGTCCGTCTGTCCGTCTGTCCGTCTGTCTGTCTGTCTGTCTGTCCGTCTGTCTGTCTGTCCGTCTGTCTGTCACACATTCGTGTCCGCTCTATAACTTGAAAACCGTTGGAGCTATCGTCACGAAACTTAGTATAAATATAAATCAGCATTAGACGACATGCAGTGCGCAAGAACTATAACTCTCGCATTTATACTTTTTGAATTATCTCCCTTGGAAGTTTGTTGGTATGTATGTATGTATGGGCAAATCGTGTCCGGTCAATAACTTTCTTATTTTCAGATGGATTTTAAAATTACTTGGCAGAAATATTAACAACCATAAGACGATGTGTGGTGCGCATGAATCAGGTCGGTACCTCAAAGGTCAAGGTCATACTTAGAGGTCAAAGGTCAAAAAAGGGGCCTTTTTTTCGTATTTGGTCAATTACTTTCTTATTTTGAGATGAATTTTAAAATTACTTGGCAGAAATATTAAACACCATGAGACGATGTGTGGTGTGCATCAGGCAGGTCAGTACCTCAAAGGTCAAGGTCATACTTAGAGGTCAAAGGTCAAAAAAGGGGCCTTTTTTTCGTGTTTTGTCAATAACTTTCTTATTTTGAGATGGATTTTAAAATTACTTGGCAGAAATATTAACAACCATGAGACGATGTGTGATGTGCATCAGGCAGGTTAGTACCTCGAAGGTCAAGGTCATACTTAGAGGTCAAAGGTAAAAAAAGGGGCCTTTTTTTCGTGTTTTGTCAATAACTTTCTTATTTTGAGATGGATTGTGAAATCACTTGGCAGAAATGTCAATCAATATAAGACGATGTGTTGGGTGCATGACCCAGGTTGGTACCTCAAAGGTCAAGGTCATACTTAGAGGTCAAAGGTAAAAAAGGGGCCTTTTTCCGGTTTTGTCAATAACTTGCTTATTTTTAGATAGAATTTGAAGTTACTTGGCAAAAATGTTAACTATCATGAGACGATGTGTTGCATGCATGATTCAGTTTGATACCTCAAGTGTCAAGGTCATACATAGAGGTCAAAAGTCAAAAAAGGGGCCTTTTTTTTTCGTGTTTGGTCAATAACTTTCTTATTTTGAGATGGATTTTGAAATTGCTTGGCGGAAATGTTAAACACCCTGAGATGATATGTTGCACGCATGGCCCAGTTTGGTACCTGAAAGGTCAAGGTCATACATAGAGGTTAAAGGTCAAAAAAGGGGCCTTTTTTGTGATCTGTCTATAACTTTCTTATTTTTAGATGGATTTTGAAATTACTTGGCAGAAATGTTAACCACCATAAGACGATGTGTAGCCTGCATGACCCAAGTTGGTACCTCAAATGTAAAGGTCGTACTAAGAGGTCAAAGAACAAAAAGGGGCCTTTTTATGCCTCCAACTTTGAAAAAGTTGGAGGGGCATATTGGTTTTGGTTCGTTTGTCCGTTCGTCTGTCCGTTACGCTTTTGATGCATAGCATAACTAAAGAACCGTGTATGCTAGGGTTTTGAAATTTCATATATGGATTCCTCATGGAAAATTAGCTGACGCGTATTTTTTTTCTCGTCCGGATTATGCCCCCTTCAAGAGTTATTGCCCTTTGAAATTTTTTTAATAAAATCTTGTCAGCAAGATATCTCAAAAACTATTGGAGCTAGAGCCTTGAAAGTTGGTGAATATATTGGTGGTGATGAGTAGATGAACTGATTAACTTTTGACAAAATTCCGAAAAATGCTTTGTGAGTTACGGCCCTTTGTCATTTTGGTAATTTGTGCCCATTGTAATGTATGCTAAAAGTGATGCATAGCATAACTTTAGAACCGTGTATGCTAGGGTTTTGAAATTTCATATATGGATTTCTCATGGAAAATTAGCTGACGCGTATTTTTTTTCTTGTCCGGATTATGTCCCTTTCAAGAGTTATTGCCCTTTGAAATTTTTTCAATAAAATCTTGTCAGCAAAATTTCTCAAACACTATTGGAGCTAGAGCCTTGAAAGTTGTTGAGTATATTGATGGTGATGAGTATATGAACTGATTAACTTTTGACAAAATTCCGAAAAATACTTTGAGTTATGGCCCTTTGTCATTTTTGGTAATTTGTGCCCATTGTAATGAATGCTAAAAGGGATGCATAGCATAACTTTAGAACTGTGTATGCTATGGTTTTGAAATTTCATATATGCATTCCTAATGGAAAATAAGCTGACGCGTATTTTTTTTCTCATCCGGTATATGCCCCTTTCAAGAGTTATTGCCCTTTGAAATTTTTTGAACATTTTTAAAGTTACTTTGCAGAAATGTTTATCTTCATTAGATGATGTGTTGCACACAAGACCCGGCTCAATACCTCCAATGTCAAGGTTATACTTAGAGGTCAAAAACGGGGGAGACATCTGTGTTTTTGTAGAAAAACAAATTCTAGTTACATCCGGTGTTACCATAAATTTTGACCATTGAAATTTGACCCCAAAATTTTGGTAAATTTTACACTATTTTCGCGCAAAATAATTTTTAGTACTTTTTGAAACAATTTCTTTTTCGTCAGTATGAAGGACGGTTATTTTTGCACTTGCATATGAAACTGGATGACTCTGTTTCAATCCGGGCATGAACAAGGGACTCCGAAACCTATGGACCATTGTACCACTTTTTCCTGTTGTGTCACAGATCGTGATAAAAATTTATATTAAAACCAATTTAAACTAAATTATTTTACTGGCTGGTCATAGATGTATCATAACAGGGACCGATAGATATATTTTTGAAAAGTTAGTGATGGCCATTTATTTCTGGTTTATATTTAGTGAGGGGAATATACATCACCAAGCATATTTGTCAGCGGTGAACTGGCAAGTGATTCTCTACTGGTGACTTGAAACAATCAACATTTAATGAATACATTGTATATTTCAAGAATCAGTACTCAAACTTTCCGGTTTGTGCTGAAGGCTCCCAAAGTAACATCGACATTATTATATTTTAAACACGTAAATGTTACTGGCCACTTGAAATCTTACTGGTTACCTTATTTTCTGTTAAGTCGCACAACTAAAAATGAATTGTACCCGAGGTTTAATGTAATGTAAAGCCATCCCTTAAACATTCCTCTATCTTCCCTTTTCCCAGAGTTGTGGTATAACCTGTAAACTTGCATCTTAAGATGTCACCTGCACTTACTTTCTACCATTTTGTTGGGCGACCTGCCTACGATAGCCTTGTCCCTCTATTCACCATTAGCTCTTAATCATCCTGTGTCTCTTGTCACACACTGATTTATCTGTTCTTCATCTCGTTTATTACTACTTCCTTTTTCTGACATTTGTCTCATATATTGATTGTTTTGGGTTTAAAGACACGTCACCCCTTGTTGGTCATTTTTGTCCTCTCTCCAGAGAAAGGGAGAAAAGCGACAGAAAAGATAGTTGAGCAAATGAAAGTAAGGGGCAGAGGAGAAATGGAAAATGGAAAAGCAGAAACAGAAGAAATAACAGTTTTCCCCATCTACCCTTAACTGCTGGAAGAACAGCAGGTCTTGTCCAGCTGTAAGCCACTATCAGCCGGACGCCCTATTGACGCAAGATACACGTCACCTTTGCCTCACCCAACCACCCCAATTGTCCCATATAGATTGGATAAAAAGGCCTTCTATAACAAGCCATCAGGAGTTATCACATTTGAAAAACAGAGTGTATGCAATGATCAGGAATCTATACAAAATATCTCGCACCTCCCATTCAAAACACCAAAATGAAAACGTCATGGATGGAAAGCCAGAATGAGAGTTATCTCCCCACATGACCAAACGGCTATCCAAAATAAAAAAGGCATTAGCAATAGATACATCTTAAGGACTAACAATGAAAATAATAAAACACAAAAAAGGATCAACGACGGGGTCATTAAGAAGTTTTACGGGGGCCGAGGTGGGGTTGGACACTTTAATAGATTTTAGATGGTCACACTTATCGCTCTTGATTGTCGTGGTTAAAACCGATAAGTTGTTCACTCTACATGATGGAGTTCTAGCTCATCAGTACAACATCTCCGAGAACAGCAAATCAAACGACTAAAGAGATGAAACAACTATGAGGACTCGACAGCATGAAATATCTAGAATTCTTCAGCAAAGGAAACCAAACAGTTAGGCTCTGGTTAACCCTACCAGAGACAGAGCATCAGACACTTACCTTCATGCGTTCTGGCAGACATGCGTTCGTACATATGAAAGGAACTAGGCGGGCGGGTTAATTTACTCGAGGTTGAAACCTTATATGTCAGATATATTGAACAGTGAACAGGGACGATGGTTGGCATAATAAATGTTACGATTCCTGCGTAAATCAAGCTTCTTCTCTTCACTATTGTCACGAAGGGTGGAAACATTGGGTTCAACACCGACCCGCGCCTGAACTTTTCTGCAGCTTCATGTAACTTGGTGACCTCAATTTGCGCATGTTTGCCAAATGATCGACCAAAACCAGAGTCATTCAATCAGCAAATAAGCTGAAGTTTATCAAATCCGCTGCTGTATCATGACAACGCCAATTAGATATGGTTTACGCTTGCCATCAAGTTTACGCGACTTTTCCCTGAACACAAAATTGTAAACAAGCGGCCGATGGGAAACTACGCTCACCAGACCTCAAGTGAGCATAAAATACCCCCCCCCCCCCAACAAACACACACCCGTTCAAATTAATTTTAACAGACCATAGTGGTTTAGTAGAGGCCAATCCCAGGACCATTGATGCCAAATTATTTTGAAATCAACCATTGTTTTCTTTTGTTGCCGTCGCATACATTATAGTCAGCTTTGAACCATCTTAGGGCTAGAGACCAAAATGCTGCAAACCAAGGTCTTGTATTTCCTGACATGCAGAATTTAAAATCCCTTTTAGCCGTTTATTGGTGTGCCGATCACACAGATCCCTCTAACAAACTTGGATTTCTCGACCACACTTATGCAGTATATGTAATTTGGTATCAGTTAGCCCAATAGTTTTAGAAAAATTAAAAACTATTTAATCTTATGGCCCCAGGATTATTTAGCTGATTGCAAATATCAACTATGATGTCATAAGCTGCAACAGAACCAGAAAACCCTGTCTTTTCCATACAAAATCCTAAGTGACCGCATGTGACCTTGACGTAAGAAAGGTCAAGGTCAACGAAATATCATCATTTGAACAAAATCGATAGGGCCCGGGTACCATATATTGTATACCAAGTTTCAAGGTCATTGGTCGATTGGTTCCTGAGAAGGTGATTTTCAAAGGTTTTTACCATATATGGGCATGGTGGACATTTTGGTCATGTGACCCAGATATTCAGAATATATGTTTGTTCTTCCACCCCATGGCGGCTTCACATATAATTTGGTTCCAATTGGCCGTGTAGTTTCAGAGGTGATGTCGTTTGGAATTGTTTGGATGCTTAAATGAGAAAAGAGGGTAGGAACATTTATCTCCCCTTTTTATGTCTTTTTCCCCACTTTTTTGATTTTCTAACTCCATTTTCAAGATGCTGAGAGACCTCTAAATAAATTTGTATCATAGTTAAGTGTGAGAAAGTAAGGTGCATTAAACTCCTTAAATACGCGTGCTACGAATTTCAAATCACCGACTAGTAGGTTCCTTGTGACAAGGGCTTTACATTCATTCAAAAATGTTTGACCTGTGACCTTGACCTGTGACCTACTTTATGAAAGAGAAAATAATGTTTGTGTTTCACAAACACATCTTGTTTAATCAGATTTTATTGCAGAAGAATTTCATATAAGAAATCGTAGGGTTGTAATGGACATGACATTACACGCCAGTAACCGTGTGTTAATATATCTGTGGTCATGATTTTTATGACATGTTGTTATCCACTAAATAATGGGGAGGTTAAATGAGCCCCGCCAAGCGAATTTGTGTCTTCGAGCATTCCGTCATGACAATTTTAACTGCGCATGCCCAGCCATTCAGAGGGGCCAGGGATATGGCTTTCTGTCTGAATGTTCCTCTTGATTCACTGCTTATATGAGCGAGCAGCGAAGGTTCTGGCGAGACTGCGCGGATGCGCAGGCTCACCTGAACCTTCGCTGCTCGCATAGGCGATAAGTACCAAAATCACTTGACGGGGCCCAAATGATAAAACCAGATATTACTTTCAGGAGTAGATGTGGGAACAGTCTGGCTGACCAGAATGGAGTGTTGTAGAGATGGAGTGCACAGGTAAGATTAAACGTGATTTTGGACTGTTTCCATCTGTTTCAAGAGTTTAAGACTTGATTTCAACTGACACTTGTGGAAAGCATAATTATAAATTAACATTGTGCTACAATGGCATCTTTCTTTTTTATAGATAATTGTCTAATTTCTAGTCAAAACATAGGTTGTTGGTGCTCATTAGAACCACCTCAGTAAGACATTTTTAACAAATACCATTTTGAGCAAAACTAAGGAAAAAAACAGCATTTGCAGCTATGCACGGCCCCGGACCAATGAAAAAGAGAGATTTGCTAAAGAACATAGATTATATAAAATAATATAAATTATATAAATATATCATTGTAACCTACCAAAGATTTAAATAGATTTTGGTGACCATGACCTTATTTTCAAGGTTATAGGCTCCCGAAAAATGTTCAATTTTGGGCAAATAAAAGCTTATCTGCATCCTGTCTCATTTAAGAATTGATGATTGTTGGTCAAACTTGGTACAATATAGATTGCAACCTACCACAGATTTGATTAGATTTTAGTGACCTTGACCTTTTTTAAGGACACAGGCTCCCAGAAACTTGGTTTATGGCCAAGGTCAAATGGGTGTTTAATGGTAGGGGGACACTGTTTTCCTCTGAAAACATTCTAGTTGCTGATGTAAAAAAGGTCATTTGTCAGTTACTTGCTAAAGAAATTGTATTGCAGAGGTAATCACTAAGTGACTATTTCAAGTCAAATCTGGATGTGACCTTGTTTGTTTGAGTTGAGTTTTAACATCCTATCAACACTATTTAGGTCATTTCGGAGACGTTGCTTCCAATTTTGTGGATCTTTTACATTGCAAGTCCTACCACCCGAAGAAACCACTAGGGTTTAAGGAGCAAGTCGAGTCATGCCACTTTTCCTGGGCAGGCTTAGACCTAAGTGGTTTACCAGTGCTGTAACTCTAGCATTATACAACTCTATCTATTTCTCCAAGCCCTGATAGGTAGGACACTCCTAATAGTGTTGACTGGTCTGTTAAACTTCATTACAAACAAGTTTTTTGTTTCTTTGATTTGAGGTTTAATGTCCGAGTCACATTTTGGAGACATTGTTTCCAATTTTGTGGGACTTTTACCCATCATGGTTATGAAATGACATCTCAAGCCCTGTCGCCCAATGAAACCAATATAGTTTATAAGCATGGACAGTCTGACTCGCACCGCTTTGCATACGGTAATAACAGAAATCATTTAACACAAATGGCTGTTTGTTTGTTTGTTTCATTTGAGGTTTAACGCCCCTGTCAACACTGTATAGGCCATTTTGGAGATGTTGCTTCCAGTTTTGTGAGACTTTTAAGCAACATTGAGATGAAATGACATCTCAAGCCCTGTCACCCAATGAAACCAATATAGTTTATAAGCATGGACAGTCTGACTCGCACTGCTTTGCCTGGGCAGGCTTAGATTCTCTAAGCGGTTTACCAGAACTCGTGTGCTGGTCGGTTTCAGCTCTGCGTGGAAGCATCATGCAGCCCATCTATTTCTTCAAGCCCAGATGGGCGGGGGCGCATTACAAACAAGTACTTTACCCTTTTTGTACCAAATGGAATCTCCCTCCTTAAATATGGCAGGAGTTCATTTCGAAATTTAGGGATGACAGGTTTTGTTATCTTTAAAATTTATTCAGAAAATAGCTGAAAGTTTTGCAGATAGTGTAGGGCCTGATCAGAAAGTGCATTCTGTGGCATCTGATCTGAACCTGCACTGTTTGCCATGGGTTAAATACAGAAAAGTTTGTGTTTGGTTTGATTTGAAATTTCACAGCACAGACAACACTTGTTTTGGTCAGTTAGCCTTACCATACTTTACTTGGGCATGCTTTCACGTAAGTGGTTAACTAGTGCAATGTACATTCTTTTACCACATCAATCTCGTCAGACACAGTGGGGATCAAACCTGTGACCTCCAGATCACCGTAAAACTCGAGATGTGTTTGTGTTGTTCATTCATGGTTTATTGAATTTTCTTACATATTTACATGCAGTCTGTCTTGTTACATACAACACTCTCAATATATAGAGGATCTTACATGAGTGTTCATGTATTATTATACCCCCGGCGTATGCCATGGGGGTATATAGTTTTTGTCTTTTCCGTCTGTCTGTCCGTAAACAATTATTTTGTGTCAAAGATATCTCAGGAACTGCTTCACATAGAAACTTGAAATTTTGCACACATGATCAGTATGACTACTTGTATTGTGGGAAAGAAAATAAGGGCCAAGGGGTCAGACCTTTTAGAGTTATTTCCCTTTGTAGTTTGGCACTGGCCGGGGGTATACGTGCCCCACTGGGCACTTTTGTCTAGTTGAATTTATTATTTATTAAATGAGTTGAGGAAAAGGGATTAAATGCAAGGGTTTGCAGAGCATTTTATGCCTTTTCCTGAACAAGTTTAATAAATTCATTAATACATGAGCAGGAATGCAGGATTCTGTTTATAATATGACATTTAAAATGAATATTATTAAAAAATGTCAATATTCTGCCATTAGTAAATGGGACATCATTAAGAACGTCCTCTGTGTAACATGTTGATGGGGACGTTAAACCTCAAATCAAACAAACACATATTACATGTCAGATGCGATGTCATATGATTAAGTAAGATCATGTGAAGATGTCTTTGAAATTTTTGTCCAATTTGAAAGATGGAAAACATATTTAACCCTTATCTTGCTGTTCACGAAAACCTCTATCTTTGCAAACAGTGTAGATCCAGATCAGATGGCTTCTGAAGAAGCCATCTGATCAGGATCTACACTGTTTGGCATTCAGTTTATGAATTTGTAGCAATAAATTACATCAAGTAATTTGATTGGTTGATAGACAGAAATGGGTGTGGCTTAAATGAATATTCAGCAAGATAAGGGTTAAGTTTAACCCTTACCCTGCAGTTCATGACAACACCTACCTTTGCAAACAGTGTAGATCCAGGATCAGGATCTACACTGTCATTCAGTTTGCAAATTTGAATGAATAAATTAAATCAAGCAATTTGATTGCTTGAAGTGTAAATGGGTGTGGCTAAATTAATTAAATTTATGCAGTGGGAATAAGGGTTAATACATGCGTAAACCTTAAACCATTTTGTATCAGAAACCCTAAAATGGGTACCCTGGCAAGCATTGCAGGCCCAGATCAGACGCTGCAGAATGATCAAGGCCTACACTGTTTGCAAAAAGGTCTGCTATTGTCCAAATAAATTTTGAAGAAAATCACAACCTGTCACCCGTACATTTTGAAATGGACTCCTGCTGTATATAAGGAGGAAGATTCCATTTGGTACAAAAAGGGTTAATTGAATTAAGGGTGTCAGGTTGTGTTTCCATCAAAATTTATTCGGAAAATGACTGAACTTTAGCAAACAGTGGAAGCCCTGATAAGTCGCCGTATTTACCTGCACTGTTTGCCCAGGGTACCTGTTTTGGGGTTTCTGGTACTAAATGGGTTAAACATTATGGTCTGCACTGTTTGCCAGGGTACCTGTTTTGGGGTTTCTGGTACTAAATGGGTTAAACAATGTCTTATTTGAATTTGATCATGTATAGCTCCAGATAAGGAGGTTTATTTATTATTTTGTGGATTTTATTGATATGTAAACTCGGGCGAATCACTCACAAACTGCAGCCTGAAGACCAAATTATGCCCCTTTGCAAACATTGGCATTTTGGCATAGGTAAAAGCTTATAATCAAAATATCTCAAACAACTGTGTGGGCCAGGCCATTATCAAGTACCCACAACATAATGAAGAAGTCAGAAAAACTAAAAAATGATTATCCCCAAAAACCTTCATAAATTGATGGTGACATGACAAAACAGTGCTTTCTTTCTACAGGCCAACAGTTGCTGGGATTCATGGTGGACCAGAAGGGGCTTACTCTATAGCCCTGTCAGGGGGCTACGATGACAACATAGATTTAGGGGACTGTTTCACATACACTGGAGAAGGTATTCTTCATTTTGGCCAACCCATGAAACAAAGGCCCTTAGGGTTCTTCAGTTTATATTCTTAACGCATTGTATGCTAGTGGACTGTTCCATTGCTATATGTGGGACAAGTCCATTTGTCATATAAGGGGTGTCAGGCCTATTTTTTCGTTCTTATTCTATTTTTTGACGAAAATTCTGTTAGTAAATGTTGCAGGCCCTGATCAGACGTCGCAGAACGTGGCATCTGATCTGAGCCTGCACTGTTTGCCAAGGTACCCCTTTAGGGGTTTCACGCATGCATGTTTGCAGCCAACTATTACACCCGTGGTCATGAAAGTGTACAAACTTTGATGGGGTCCATTTCATTTCTGTTTGAAATACACCTCAACCTCTTTATAACACGGAACTCCGAGTCCAACCAACGGAACTTGTTAGTTAACCGAACCGTGTTATAAACGCCAACTGTATTTGGCACAGATCAACCATTGACACTATGGTGATCAATAGTTTTCCAAACAAGATGATGTGTGGTCCGGTTAATAACCGTATTTCCTGACTAAAATGTGTTTAGAACTAATCAATGGCAGTAAATACCATGGCCCATCAAGTCAAACAAGTCTCTTTAATCGAAACCAGCTGATAAACCATGTTTATATCCAGAAAATCGTCCGATATGATAGCAAATATGACGCCATTTTGATAGCTGGTTCCTGGCTAACTTTGTTGTAACTGAGTGTCCGGGACCGTACCGGACTACAATACCGTTAATAGATTTCAATGGTAAAATTACCTAATTAAGGTTCGGAACCGGACAATGGTCAACACTTATGAGAAATTTGAATTACTTCCCTTGGAATGTCTTACCCTTAATATTTAGCCATTTGAAACGATTTTTAATGGTGCACATGGTCTTTGTATGATTTTTTTACTGCAAAATTTGATCTTGAATATTATGTTTTATCATTTGCTGTTAACCCTTTACCCTTTTTGTGAATTTCGCTGATTTTCACAGGGTTGTACCTGACAGCAACTTCAACTAGCCATTGTTTCATAATGGATGGTCTGTTTAACACCAAACTCGGTATGAATGTTCATTGGGCAGTAGCCTTTCAAATGCAACCTTTCATGACTTGATCATTGTTGTCATGGTAAAGAGGGGGCATCGCAAAGTTGGCAAAAAGTGTGTTAATTATTTTCACATGAATTTTTGACCACATTTTAATCTTCACACATCTGTCAAGGCAACATTTAAGGTGTTTGGCACTGGCCATTTTCACTGTTTGCAGCATGTTTTATCAGCATCAATTTTCAGGCATTTTTAACCCCAGACACCCTCAGATATAAATTTTAGCGGCCGGTTGGGCCATACACCCAAAAATACACCCCCCCCCCCCCCCCCGGAATATTTTTAGTGGGGAGGGGCGCGAAAAAACAGGTCAGTTTTTTGCCCAACAAATCCTAAAGCAAACATAACTATCCAGGGGTAGGAATGCAGATTTTAGGTGCTTCTTGGGCTTAAAATGGCGGGTGAGGGGGGGGCTGTGTGCAGACACGTAAAAACACGAATCTGAGTGGGAAAGGGTTAAGCTGGAATAAATCTGACCTTCTATTACATGCGGCTCTAGAAAATCAGTTTTATTGCAGTTGACCGATCACATCGTCTGCATCGATGTTTAAATTTTCTACTGAGTAGTGGACAGTGGTGATAAATATCTTTTTCTGGTTGCGTAACTGAATTCTTTAATCTCTTTATCTCGCTAAGCCAACACTTTTGATTGTGCCAATGGCAGTTCATGTTTACCATGCGTGTCAAGCTAAACAAGTTTATATACTGAATATTCAACTGTTTGGAGGCCTGCAATAAATATCAAAAAGTACCATTATAGGCTGTGTTAGCTACCGTATTACCGCAGTCAAAAGTGGGAGGAAAATAAAGTTGTTGTGCTTAAAACCTGACAGAATCCTTGGATAATATTTATAAATGTTGGTTGAGAAAAATATGGGGTCCAAACCAAAACCGTGTTATATCCGAATTCCTGCTGTAACGAATCGTGCTATAACGAGGTCCGGGTGTACATGTATTCAATATATCCTAACCCTCATCTTACTGAATATTCAATTTAGCCACACCCATTTCTGACTGTAAACCAATCAAATTACTTGATGTAATTTAGTCATATAAATTCACAAAATGAATGTCAAACAGTGTAGATCCTTATCAGATGGCTTCAGCTTCAGAAGTCATCTGAACTAGACCTACATTGTTTGCAAAGATAGTGGTTGTCGTGAACAGCAAGATAAGGGCTATCATTCTGTTCATCAACTGCCAGCAGCAGAAATTCAAACACATCTCTGATGTGTAGCACCAGACAGGGTAAGTATTTTGTGATAATTGAAGGACAGGGTAAGTATTTTGTGATAATTGAAGGACAGGTAAGTATTTTGTGATAATTGAAGGACAGGGTAAGTATTTTGTGATAATTGAAGGACAGGGTAAGTATTTTGTGATAATTGAAGGACAGGGTAAGTATTTTGTGATAATTGAAGGACAGGGTAAGTATTTTGTGATAATTGAAGGACAGGTAAGTATTTTGTGATAATTGAAGGACAGGTAAGTATTTTGTGATAATTGAAGGACAGGTAAGTATTTTGTGATAATTGAAGGATAGCTTTCCTTATTCTTCATATAGACCTATGTTGTGGATACTCATTAGAACCACCTCGGCCAGGCTCCACAACATAGGTTTTTATGGAGAATTTACAAAAACTATCCTTCAGCTATCACAAAATAAAACCTTATCTGTTGCAATGATGCCACATGGAAAATTAGGACTAATTGTGTTAACCTCTATAAATAAGGTTGATTATTATAAATCGGACCTGAAAATGAAGCAAGTACAAGTATTTGCCAAAATGAGATCAATGTATATTGCTTGATCCAGTTTTAGGATAGTTTGGTTAACCCTTATCTTGTTGAATAAATTAATTTGCCACACCCATTTCTGACTAGCAACCAATCAGATCACTTGATATAATATATTCATTGAAATTCGCAAACTCAGTTCCAAACAGTATAGATCCTGATCAGAAGAAGACATCTGATCTGGACCTACACACTGCAAAGGTAAGATTGATAGAGGATCTAAGCCTGCCCAGGTAAAGTGGTGCAAGTCGGACTGTCCATGCTTATAAATCCTATTGGTTTCATGGGCGACAAGGCTTGAGATCTCATCTCAATGTCGGGTAAAAGTCCAACAACATTGGAAGCAACATCTCCAAAATGACCTATACCGTCTTGACGGGGATGTTAAACCTCAAATCAAACAAACCAAACAAACAAATAAAATGTTTGCAAAAACTTTTAACAGTCAACATAAACAGAATACATTTTCAGGTGCAGTTTTTCTCAGCATCTTAAGGGTTGACAGTATTTTCTTAAAATATAAAACTTTCCAGAAGTTACTGCTATTATTTTTCAGGTGGTAGAGATTTGAAAGGAACATCCAGTAATCCCAAGGTATTCACTTTCTCTGTTGAGTTGCAAGGCATGTCATGAAGATCTTTGTCAAAGTTGACAGTGTCAAATTCAGCACTGTCCAGTACACTTCTCATGTCAACACATATCAAGTTGTCAAATTTGGCATGAAGATTACATTAAAAAAATCTGCAGTTGTGTTTATATTTGGAATTCTGTGAAAAAATGTTTAACATTTCCACATCATCAATCATGACATGTTTATTTTTATACCCTGCCAGTACCATGCAGCAGGGAATTATGTTATACTATTGGGTGTCTGTCCCTCAACACCTCATTTCAGGTCTCTAATTTGAATGGTCTTTGACAGATTTCATTCAAATTTTTATACACATTAAAATCAGGGCAGGGTGATTTGGGATTGTTAAATGGCAAATCCAGCAGACATTTGACATAGTTATTGTCCTTTTCAGTTCAATATATCTAGATCACTATGACCTATATTTCATGGTTCAGTGATTTTGCTTATAATCTTGAATACTATTTGATGGAGAAATGTTATACCTGGGATATTGCTTCAATGCAACCAGATGGTTGACCTCAAATTATATGCAGGTCCGTGTGATGTATATTTCATGGTTCAGTGATTTTGCCTATTATCTTGAATACTATTTGAGGGAGAAATGTTATACCTGGGATATTGCTTCAATGCAACCAGATGATTGACCTCAAAATATATGCAGGTCCGTGTGATGTATATTTCATGGTTCAGTGATTTTGCTTATTATCTTGAATACTATTTGAGGGAGAAATGTTATACCTGGGATATTGCTTCAATGCAAACAGCAGCCCCCACCCATAGGGGCTTAAAGAAATATATGGGCTGCATGATGCTTCCACGCAGAGCTGAATCCGGCCCGCACACTAGTACTGGTAAACCGCTTAGAGGATCTAAGCCTGTCCAGGAACCGCGGTGTGAGGCGGACTGTCCATGCTAATAAACCCTATTGGTTTCATTGGGTGACAGGGCTTGAGATGTCATTTCATCTCATTGTCGGGTAAAAGTCCCACAAAATTGGCAGCAACGTCTCTAGAATGACCTTTACAGTGTTGACGGGGAAGTTAAACATCAAATCAAACAAACAAATCAATGCAAACAGATGATTGACCTCAAAATATATGTTGATCCATGTGAGGTATATTTCATGGTTCAGTGATTTTGCCTATTCTCTTGGATACTATTTGAGGGAGAAATGTTATACCTGGGATTTCGCTTCAATGCAAACAGATGATTGACCTCAAAATATATGCAGGTCCGTGTGAGGTATATTTCATGGTTCAGTGATTTTGCCTATTCTCTTGGATACTATTTGAGGGAGAAATGTTATACCTGGGATATTGCTTCAATGCAAACAGATGATTGACCTCAAAATATATGCAGGTCCGTGTGATGTATATTTCATGGTTCAGTGATTTTGCCTATTCTCTTGGATACTATTTGAGGGAGAAATGTTATTCCTGGGATATTGCTTCAATGCAACCAGATGATAGACCTCAAAATATATGTAGGTCATGTGACCTTTATTTCATGGTTCCGTGACTTTGCCTTATATCTTGAATATTAGTTGATGGAGAAACTTCAGATCTGAATAATCGTTTCCATGTGACTCGATGAATGAAATATATCTAGGTCAGTGTGACCTATATTTCTCAGTGATTCTGTCATCTATTTTGAATACTGTTTGATGGAGAAACTCCAAACCTGAATTCAGCCCCCGCCCATCGGGTCTTGAAGAAATAAATGGGCTGCATGATGCTTCCATGCAGAGCTGAAACAGACTGCACACGAAACCGCTTAGCGGATCTAAGCCTGCTCATGCAGAGCAGTGTGAGTCGGTCCGTCCATGCTTATAAACCCCATTGGTTACATTGGGCGACAGGGCTTGAGATGTCATTTCATCTCAGTGTCGGGTAAAAGTCCCACAAAATTGGAAGCAACGTCTCCAAAATGACCTATACAGCGTGATGGGGACTTTAAACCTCAAATCAAGCAAGCAAGCAACCAAACCGGAATTATAAGTTCCATGTGACCAGATGATTGACGTAGAAATATATCTAGGTCAGAGTGACCTATTATCATGGTTCATTGATTTTGCCTTATAATTCAGACACTGTTTTATTATGCCCCCGCCATTCGAAGAATGGTGGAACGGGCATATAGCGTTGCCCCTGTCCGTTCGTCCGTGCGTCCGTCCGTGCGTCCGAAACTTAAACGCAGTCAATAACTTCCTTATTTCTTGATGGATTTTCAAATTACTCGGCAGAAATGTTAACCATCATGAGACGACGTGTCACATGCAAAACCCAGGTCCGTACCACCAAGGTCAAGGTCATACTTAGAGGTCAAAGGTCAAAAAAAGGGTCCGAAACTTAAACACAGTCAATAACTTTCTTATTTCAGGATGGATTTTGAAATTATTTTGGAGAAATGTTAACCATCATGAGTCGATGTGTCACCTGCAAAACCCAGGTCCGTACCTCCAAGGTCAAGGTCATACTTGGAGGTCAAATGTCAAAAAAGGGTTCGAAACATAAACGCAGTCAATAACTTTCTTATTTCTGGATGGATTTTGCAATTACTTTGTAGAAATGTTAACCATCATCAGTCGATGTGTCACATGCAAAATCCAGGTCCGTACCTCCAAGGTCAAGGTCATACTTGGAGGTCAAAGGTCAAAAAATGGGTCCGAAACTTAAACGCAGCCAATAACTTACTTATTTTTGGATGGATTTTGAAATAATTTTGAAGAAATGTTAACCATCATGAGACAATGTGTCACGTGCAAACTTGGTCATACTTGGAGGTCAAATGGCATAAAAAGGGTCCAAAACTGTCCACTGTCAACCACTTTCTATGGATGAATACGAACATAGACATATTTTCGGGTGGGGGCATCCGTGTCCTATGGACGCATTTCTAGTTCTGAAATGTAATATCTGGAATTGAAGGTACAAGGTAGAAGTTATCGTGGCTTTGCAGAATAAAGGTTAATTTAACACAAGTAAAATATACCTTAGATCTGGTAAAATTCACAAAAAAATGAATTCAAACCTCATTGAATGCTAAATCATTTATTTACAGAATTTAAGGACAGCCCCTCAGTCAAAAGACCAGACTTTAACCAGAGGAAACTTGGCTTTGAGTAAGAATGTGGAGACAGGAAACCCAGTAAGGGTCATCCGAGGATACAAACTGACCAGTCAGTTTGCCCCAGAGGAGGGATACAGATATGATGGTAGGTTGATAATTGACCCAGTTAGGGTCATCCGAGGATACAAACTGACCAGTCAGTTTGCCCCAGAGGAAGGATACAGATATGATGGTAGGTTGATAAATGACCCAGTTAGAGTCATCAGAGGGTACAAACTGACCAATCAGTTTGCCCCAGAGGAGGGATACAGATATGATGGTAGGTTGATAATTGACACAGTTAAGAGTCATCCGAGGGTACAAACTGACCAGTCAGTTAGCCCCAGAGGAAGGATACAGATATGATGGTAGGTTGATAATTGACCCAGTTAGAGTCATCTGAGGGTACAGACTGACCAGTCAGTTTGCCCCAGAGGAAGGATACAGATATGATGGTAGGTTGATAATTGACCCAGTTAGAGTCATCTGAGGGTACAGACTGACCAGTCAGTTTGCCCCAGAGGAAGGATACAGATATGATGGTAGGTTGATAATTGACACAACTTTCAGATGATAGGATACATTCAGTATTAAAACATACAGTCGAACGTTAGTGGCTCGAACACCTTTGGGACCTCTCAAATATGTTCGAGACAGGGGTAGTTCGAGCCACTGAGCGTGACTGCCAAGACGCATAACGAGATACTTTTGGACATCTTTTTCTGTATTCTATAATGAAAATGTATGCTGTTTATACTCATTAGAATCGCCTCAATGAGGCGATTCTAATGAGTACACACAGCATACATTTGCAAGATAAAAGACTAAAATCTCCTTAATTATCCCCCACTATTTCTTATGTAGAGGATTTCGCTAGGGGCTCAAGAATGGGTTCGACTCAGCCATGGTAAACGAGCCATCAGTGTTCGAGCCATCAAAGTTTTACTGTAGGTTGATAATTGACACGACTTTCAGATGATAGGATATATTCAGTATTAAAACATACTTTATGTTTTTCCCATGAAAAAACTTATGTTCCCTGTACTTGTTAGAATTGCCTCATCATGGCAAGTACAGAAGTTTTTGTTTGTTTGATTTGAGGTTTAACGTCCCCGTCAACACTGTAAAGGTCATTTTGGAGACGTTGCTTTCAATTTTGTGGGACTTTTACCCGACATTAAGATGAAATGACATCTCAAGCCCTGTCGCCCAATGAAACCAATAGGGTTTATAAGCATGGACGGTCCGCCTTGCACCTCGGTTCCTGGACAGGCTTAGATCCTCTAAGCGGTTTACCAGTACTAGTGTGCGGGCCAGATTCAGCTCTGCGTGGAAGCATCATGCAGCCCATATATTTCTTCAAGCCCCTATGAGCGAGGGCGGTCAAGTACACAAGTAGGGCTGGCTAATCGGAGCTGAAAAGATAATCGATTATCAGTCCTGTTATTGCGATTGATAATCGATTAGTAATCGCTAAGATTTTTGTCATTATTTTACCTGTCTGGCTTTCTGTCTGAGCATGACTCTTACCATATGTTGCACTTTACCATATGTATATTTGAACAGACAGTCCTGATCAAACATAATGCGGCGTCTCATCAGGGTCTGCACTGTTTGCCACTCATCCAGCTATTTTAGGCATAACTTTGGGTAGTAAATTGTACCTATCAAGTAATCAATCAAAAGCAAATCAGAAATGATAATCATTTTTGTGGAATTTATCGATCGATTATACGATTAATCGTGGCAGCCTTATACACAAGTACCTGCAGCATAAACTTTTAAGATGTAGTCAGACAATACATACTCTACAACCTCCTTATAACACTTGTTGGGGTCCAAATTAGAAACCATGTTAGTTGAACAACCGTGTTATATACAAACAAAAATTTATAGATTATTTAGAGCCGGCCTCGCTAGCTCAGTCAGGGTCTGCAACATTCTTTCGGTAGATTGACAATGAAGTGTTTTCTACGATCAGTCTCACCCTTCTGTTCCAAGAAGGGCAGTTGTCTGTTTCTGGCAAAGGAATGTGCACTGTACCGGTATAAGCCTGCCCAGGAAAAGTGTGGATTTGTAAACTGACCAGCTTAAAAAGAACCTAAATAGTGTTGACTGGGCTGTTGAACACCAATACCAACAAACAAACTATAGATCATTTAGATGGCCCCCGCTAATTGGGGCTTAATAGTTAGGGTTGCATGATTCTTCCATGCAGAGCTGAAACTGACCTCAAATGAGTACTGGTAAACTGCTTAGAGGATCTAAGCCTGCCCAGGCAAAGTAGTGCACCCAGACAGAGTAGTGCAAGTCGGCCCATCGATGCATTTTAACCTATTGGTTTAATTGGGTGGCAGGGATATCGACTGAGATGCCATCTCATCTCGGTGTCGGGCAAAAGTACCACAAAATTGGAAGCAATGTCCAAAATGACCTAAATAATGTTGAAGGTGATGTTAAACCTCAAAGCAAACAAATAGATTATATAGAAAAATGACAATATATGGTAATTTTTCTATATAATCTATACAATGAATAGAGGTGCTACTAATGAGTACCCACAGCATAGGTTTATATGGAGAAATATGGAAAACTATCCTTCATTCATCACTAAATACTTATCTAGGGCTGGCTAATCGGAGCTGAAAAGATAATCGGTTATCAGTCATGTCATTGCGATCGATAATCGATTAGTAATCGCTAAGGTGTTTGTCATAATTTTACCTGTCTGGCTTTCTTCTTCGCATGACTCTTACCATATGTTGCACTTTATCATATGTATATTTGAACAGACAGGCCTGAGCAAACAGTGTAGACCCAGATGAGACGCCGCAGAATGCGGCGTCTCATCAGGGTCTGCACTGTTTGCCACTCATCCAGCTATTTTAGGCATAACTTTGGGTAGTAAATTGTACCTATCAAGTAATCGGTTAAAAGCAAATTAGCAATGATAATCATTTTTTGTGGAATTTAATTGATCGATTATACGATTAATCGTGGCAGCCTTATACTTAACTGTTGCTATGTTTCAAGTGTTTTGTAGTCTGGCGGCTACATGGATTTGAAGGCTGAGCTGCTAAATGTTTGGACACTTTTTATTGAGCCTTGCAGTTTGTTTGTTTGATTTGAAGTTTAACATCCCTGTCAACACTGTATAGGTGATATTGGAGACATTGCTTCCAGTTTTGTGGGACTTTTACCCGACATTGAGATGAAATAACATCTCAAGCCCCATCACCCAATGAAACCAATAGGGTTTGTAATCATGGATGGTTCGACTCGCACTGGTTTGCTTGGGCAGGCTTAGATCGTCTAAGCGGTTTACCAGTACTTGTGTGCGGTCGATTTTCATCTCAGCCTGGAAGCATCATGCAGCCAATCTATTTCTTCAAGCTCCGATGGGCAGGGGTGATGAGCCTTGCAGTATCTTAAATAATTTATATTATAAGGTGAGCTGATTCAAGAAGGGCAGTTGTCAGTTTCTGACGAAAGAATGTGCACTGTACTGGTTAACCGCTTACGTATAAGCCTGCCCAGGAAAGTGTTGATAGGTAAACTGACCGGCTCAAAAATGACCTAAATAGTGTTGACTGGGCCGTTAAACTCCAATACAAACAAACAAAATATTATAAGGTGAAATCCCGCTATTTAGACAAGCTATATTAAAACTAATTCTGCTTTTAATTGAATGTTTTAAAGGTTTCAGGTATTCCGACTTTGTATGTTTCTAGACCCTGGTCATCCAGTATCTTCAGTATCAGACCATCTTTGGGACTGTTCAAAAGTGGTCTTAAAGACCACTTTTGAACAGTCCCAAAGGTGGTCTTAATAAAGGAATTTTACTGTATATTGCCAAATATACAAAAAATCTATCACTCAGTGACAAGCAGTGTAGACCTAGATCAGACTGCTACCTCAGGCTAACTTTTGTGCAATTTTTTGTTGTCAGAGTATTTAGAGTAAATAAAATATTTTTGACATGAGACCTTTTACCTTATCTTAAAATTTTTGTCATTTTTGTTCACAGGGTTATACACTGTGCAGAAAGCTTGGTTTACCACTGGAGTGTCTGGGTTTGGTGTTTGGAAGTTTGCTCTCATGCGGTGTGAGGACCAAACCCCTCCTCCATGGACATTTGCTGAGGTATGAATTTATCAAGTGTTAAAATCTACTTATATGTAGAGGCTCTCATATGAGTGATCATTTCATATAAAATCTATGGAACGAGCCTGTGGCGAGTTTTCATAATTCCAGGCAGTCGTAGACCTAAGCACTTTACCAGTATCAGTGGAGTGCTGTGCTGCAGTGGTAAAGCATCGGATTTGAGATCTAGAGGTAGCTGGTTCGATCCTTGCAAGCGCCAAATGTATTTTCCTTGAGTGACAGATTTTATCCACATTGCTGTGTATGGTTTCTACCCAGGAAAAAGAGACCACATGGAAGATTAGTACTAGTACTAACTGGTTACCCTCTATGAATAAGGTTGATTGTTATTATTATTATTGTTATTATTATTATCAAATGTTTGATCCGTTTCAGGTTTGCCCAGAAGCTAAGAGTTGTTAGGTTAGCTGACTGGCCAACAGTTGTTTGTTCAACTGACAGACTCAGAGTTGTTAGATTAGCTGACAGGATAAGAGTTATTAGATTAACTGACAGGCTAAGAGTTGTTAGATTAACTGACAGGCTAAGAGTTGTTAGATTAACTGACTGGCTCAGAGTTGTTAGATTAACTGACAGGCTCAGAGTTGTTAGATTAGCTGACAGGCTCAGAGTTGTTAGATTAGCTGACAGGCTCAGAGTTGTTAGATTAACTGACAGGCTCAGAGTTGTTAGATTAGCTGACAGGCACAGAGTTGTTAGATTAACTGACAGGCTCAGAGTTGTTAGATTAGCTGACAGGCTCAGAGTTGTTAGATTAACTGACATGCTAAGAGTTGTTAGATTAACTGACAGGCTAAGAGTTGTTAGATTAACTGACAGGCTAAGAGTTGTTAGATTAACTGACAGGCTCAGAGTTGTTACATTAACTGACAGGCTCAGAGTTGTTACATTAACTGACAGGCTCAGAGTTGTTAGATTAGCTGACAGGCTCAGAGTTGTAAGATTAACTAACAGGCTCAGAGTTGTTAGATTAACTGACAGGCTCAGAGTTGTAAGATTAACTAACAGGCTCAGAGTTGTAAGATTAACTGACTGGCTCAGAGTTGTAAGATTAACTGACAGGCTCAGAGTTGTAAGATTAACTAACAGGCTCAGAGTTGTAAGATTAACTGACAGGCTCAGAGTTGTTAGATTAGCTGACAGGCTCAGAGTTGTTAGATTAGCTGACAGGCTCAGAGTTGTAAGATTAACTGACAGGCTCAGAGTTGTTAGATTAGCTGACAGGCTCAGAGTTGTTAGATTAGCTGACAGGCTCAGAGTTGTAAGATTAACTGACAGGCTCAGAGTTGTAAGATTAACTGACAGGCTCAGAGTTGTTAGATTAGCTGACTGGCTCAGAGTTGTAAGATTAACTGACTGGCTCAGAGTTGTAAGATTAACTGACAGGCTCAGAGTTGTTAGATTAGCTGACAGGCTCAGAGTTGTTAGATTAGCTGACAGGCTCAGAGTTGTAAGATTAACTGACTGGCTCAGAGTTGTAAGATTAACTGACAGGCTCAGAGTTGTTAGATTAGCTGACAGGCTCAGAGTTGTTAGATTAGCTGACAGGCTCAGAGTTGTAAGATTAACTGACAGGCTCAGAGTTGTTAGATTAACTGACAGGCTCAGAGTTGTAAGATTAACTGACAGGCTAAGAGTCATTAGGTTCGCTGACTGGCTCAGAGTTGTTAGATTAGCTGACAGGCTCAGAGTTGTAAGATTAACTGACAGGCTCAGAGTTGTTAGATTAACTAACAGGCTCAGAGTTGTTAGATTAGCTGACAGGCTCAGAGTTGTTAGATTAGCTGACAGGCTCAGAGTTGTTAGATTAGCTGACAGGCTCAGAGTTGTTAGATTAGCTGACAGGCTCAGAGTTGTAAGATTAACTGACAGGCTAAGAGTCATTAGGTTCGCTGACTGGCTCAGAGTTGTTAGATTAGCTGACAGTTAGATTAGTTGACAGGCTCAGAGTTATTAGGATTAACTGACAGGCTCAGTGTTGTTGGATTAGCAGACAGGCTGAGTTGTTAGATTAGCTGACAGGCTCAGAGTTGTTAGATTAACTGACAGGCTAAGAGTTATAAGGTTAGCTGACTGGCTCAGAGTTGTTAGATTAGCTGAGTCTGACAGTTAGATTAGCTGACTGGCTCAGAGTTGTTAGATTAGCTGAGTCTGACAGTTAGATTAGCTGACAGGCTCAGAGTTGTTATATTAGCTGACAGGCTCAGAAACAGTTGTACGGTTAACTGACCAGCTCAGAATGAGGTGTTATGTTAACTAAACATCAAAGAATTGTTAGATTAACTGACAGGCTCATAGTTTTAGATTAGCTTACAGGCTCAGAAGGAGTTGATAGGCTAATTAATCATCTCAGAATGAGCTGCTAGGTTACTTGCCAGGCACAGAAAGAGTTGTTTAGTTAACTGACAAGCTTAGAAAGAGTTATTAGGTTTACCGACAGGCTAGAGTTGCAAGGTTAACAGACCAACTCAAAGTCATTAGGTTAGCTAACCGACTCAGTAAACTGATCAACTCAGAAAAAGTTCACTGACTGGCGCAGGAAGGTTCGGTTAACTGATCAGCTCATAAAAAAGTGGTTAGGTTAACTGACCATCTCTGAAGAAGAGATGTTAGGTTGACCGATCAGCTCAGAAAAAGTGTTGTTAGATTAAATGACCAGGTCAGGAAAATGTGGTTCTGTCAACTGACCAGCTCAGAGAATGAGTAGTTCAGGCCTCGTATTTTTCCGGCATATTCAGGATTTCAGGCTTTTAAATCTTGATTTTTTTGGTTGATTTTTGTCTTTTAGATTTTGATTTTTCCTCCTTTATTCTGTTTAAAATGACTATTTAACCCTTATCCTTCTAAATAAAATTATTTAGCCACACCCATTTCTGACTATTCAACAATCAAATTACTTGATATAATGTATTTCTTCAGTTTACAAACTGCATTACAAACAGGGTAGATCCTGATCAGATGGCTTCTTCATAAGCGATCTGATCTGGATCTACACTGTTTGCAAAGGTAATGGCTGTCATTTTCAGCAGGATGAGGCTAAAGTCTGCAAAATCGGGCCTTTCAGGCATGGAAAAGCTTGGTCAGTAATAAGCCTGGTAGTTAGGTTGACTGATCAGCTCAGAAAAGGAGTTGGTAGGATAACAGACCAGCTCAGAATAAAAGTTGTTACATTCACTGATCAGCTCTGAAAAAGAGTTGTCAGGTTTACAGATTAGCTCAGAAAAACAATAGGGTAACTAATCAGCTCAGAGAAATAATAGTAAGGTCAACTGATCAACTCAGAAAAAGGGAGCTCAGAAAAAGAGTAGTTATTTTCACTGATCAGCTCAGAAAATGAGTTGGTAAGTTAACTAATTAGTTCAGAAAAAGAGTAGTAAGGTTAACTGATTAGCTCAGTAAAATAGTTGTTAGGTTAAATGGTCAGCTTTATGAAAGATAGCAGTTAAGTTCACTGATTAGCTCAGAAAAATAGTAGTTAGGTTAACTGATTAGCTTATGAAAGAGAGCAGTTAACTGATCAGCTCAGAAAATAGTAGTTAGGTTTACTGATCAGCTTATGAAAGAGAGCAGTTAACTGATCAGCTCAGAAAAATTGTAGCTGGTTAACTGATCAGCTTATGAAAGAGAGCAGTTAACTGATCAGCTCAAAAAATTGTAGCGGGTTAACTGATCAGCTTATGAAAGAGAGCAGTTAACTGATCAGCTCAAAAAATTGTAGCGGGTTAACTGATCAGCTTATGAAAGAGAGCAGTTAACTGATCAGCTCAAAAAATTGTAGCGGGTTAACTGATCAGCTTATGAAAGAGAGCAGTTAACTGATCAGCTCAAAAAAATTGTAGCGGGTTAACTGATCAGCTTATGAAAGAGAGCAGTTAACTGATCAGTTCAGAAAAATTGTAGTTATGTTAACTGGTCAGCTTAATGAAAGAGAGCAGTTAATTTAACTGATCAGCTCAGAAAAAAAGTAGTTAGGTAAACTGATCAGCCAACTGATCCGCTCAGAAAAAGAGAAGTTAGATTACCTGACTTAGGTTAATTGACTAGCTCAGAAAAAACACACACAGATAGTTCTGATGAATGAAATTAATTCATATCCTGCTGTTCATGACATACCCTACCTTTGCAAACAGTGTAAATCCAGATCAGATGGCTTCTAGAGAAGATCAGGATCTACACTGCTTGTCGTTCAGTTTGGGATTTTGAACAAAAACATTATATTGTGTATTCCCAATGGCTAATAAACAGAAATGGGTGTGGCTTATTATACCCCAGGCATACGAAGTATGCTATGGGGGTATATAGTTTTCGTCCTGCCGTTCGTTCGTCCATCCGTCTGTGTGTCTGTCTTTCTGAGTGCATCCACGGGCAAATGTTGGGTAGACATGAGTTTGGTACTTGCCGTTTATTCTGTTAGTGTCCAAAATAGTAGCCAACAAATTTGATGGGACATGTTGGGTACTTGTGCAAATTGAGCTGATTGTTGGGTACTTACAGGTGAAAAATTAACACTGTAGTGCCCAACAAATGTCCATCTGTACGAATGTCCGTCCATTAACATTTTGGTTAAAGTTTTGCGTCAAAGTTTCTAAGAGATTGTGTCTTCTGAACCCTTCGATAGATTTAGTTGATACTTACTCTGAAGTTACGTACTGGTCTAAAGATTTGATTGATGCATGTCACCCCCCACCCCCCACCCCCCCCCCCCCCACCCCCACAGTGACCTTGAGGTCAAGGTCATAGACTTAAAAATATTTCATTTGGTTAAAGTTTTATGACAAAGTTTATAGATGCCTGTATGTTCTAAACTCTAAGACAGATTCAGTTGATACTTGCATCAATGTTGCATACCAGTCTAAAGTTTTTGTGATGTATGTCCCTTTTCCAACCGATGGTGACCTTGACCTCAAGATCACGGACTTAGAAATTTTACATTTGGTTAAAGTTTTATGACAAAGTTTATAGATGCCTGTATGTTCTGGATTCTAATTCAATTGATACTTGCATTGATGTTGCATACCGGTCCAAAGATTTCATTGATGCATACCCCACCCTGCTGCTTCAATAACAATGATGCCCCCACCCCTTCAGTAACTATGATGCCCTGACTCCCTTGGTCCATTTAGAAATTTTATGTTTGGTTTAGCTTTTACAAGCACATGTATAGATTCTTATAGCTTTTTGACCATATTCATATTACATACAAGCTCGAAAGATATATCAGAGTGTGGCGCTGGTCGGGGGTATACGTGACCCACTGGTCGCTTTCTCTAGTAAAATTATTCAGCAAAATAAGTTTTAAACAAAAAAGAAACAACTTCATGTATGCCTTAAGCTTCCATCAACTGAAAGTCTCTTCTGTTTTAGAGCTGTGATAAAGACACAAGTGGACAGACAAACAATAATGATGAGAGCAAGCCAAATCTGAATGAAGAGGTAGGAGATCATAGAGATAGTTTTCTTTATTTTTCCATGAAAAACACATAGCAAAATGGTTCTATGAAGTACCCATAACGTGTAAAGAAACATATAGAGAAATAATTTCTTGATATATTCTATTTACAGGTATCGGAGGCCAAGGGCCTGTAACTTTTAATGTTAAATACCTTGATAGGTTAATTGTTAAAATGTTTATTACAGATTTCTTTGGAACTATAATAGCTGTAAAGTTGAAACTTAGTGAACACACAAAGCTGTGGATATACCAGAATTAGGGCCAGGGGCCTATAACTTTCTGAGTTACATACTTTGATAGATTTGACAATTTGCCATTAATGAAAAATTTCCATGAAACTATTCTCAAGAACTGTAAGGGTTACAAAGTTGAAAACAGGTACACATATGGAAAGTGGATTGATGTTCCATGTATATATTGGAATCCGGGCTTACGGCCCAGAACTCATGGAATTAAATCACAGGTTTTATGTTACCATGTCAGAATCAGAATCAGAATTGTTACTGGTGACACGTCAAATGACATTCATACACCAGGACCTGTGATGTGGGAAGTTAGTCCCTAGCTCTAACCAAAGAGGTAAATTTAGCTACACAATCATCAGCACCTTCAGCTGTCGAAATAATCGAATCGGGAAGGGCATTCCAATCTCTAATGGTTCTGGGGAAGAACGACTCTTTATAATTGTCAGTTCTTGCGCTAAGGGTCTGAAACGCCAACGAATGGTGATTTCTACAGTGTCTAGCTGGGGGAACAAGGTCATCTGTTGGAATGCTGGCAGCACCCTTTAGACCTTTGTATAAAAGGATTAGCCTACTGTCTTTTCTCCTTTTCTTGAGAGACTCCCATTTTAATTTTCCAAGTATTCCAGTCATGCTCCCAGTTTCAAAGCAGTAATTGCCTGTTACAAACCTAGCAGCTCTATTCTGAACTTTCTCAATTTCATCGTTAAGGACCACTCCACTGGGGTCCCAGATACAACTACCATATTCCAAGATTGGGCGAAGAAGACCTCTATATGCTGCCTCTTTTACATCCTGAGGGCACTGATGAAGATTTGGCCTCAGGAAACCAAGCGTTCTATTTGCCTTAGTACACATGTTGCTAATATGAGTATTCCATCTCAAGTTGTGTGAGATTGTCACTCCAAGGTATTTAATGGAGTCCACATTCTCGAGGACTGTTCCCTCTAAGGTGTAAGAAGCCTCAACTTTATTAGATCTCTTCCTAGTTATCTGCATAATATTGCATTTAACTGGCTGAAATCTCATGCCCCATTTACGTGCCCAACATCCTAATCTATCTATGTCAGCCTGAAGTTTCAATGAGTCATCTGAATCTCTAATTTCCCGGTAACAAACACAGTCATCTGCGAACAGTCTTATTTCTGAGTCAATGTCAGTGGAAATATCATTGATGTACAGGGAGAACAAAAGTGGACCAAGAACGGTCCCTTGCGGGACTCCAGACAAAACTGGGGCCCACTCCGAAGATTCACCATTAACAACAACCCGCTGTTTTCTGTAGCAAAGAAAGGAATCTATCCATTTGAGGGTCTTTCCCCCAATTCCATAACCAAATAACTTAGATTTAAGTAGTTCATGAGGAGGGGTGTCAAAAGCCTTCTCGAAGTCCAGAATAAATGTGTACCATGTCCTACAGTGATGTTTATCTGGGAAGCACAAATTCAAAATATTTTTCCTCTAATAGTACTGCAGCAGGGCTATAGTCACTTCCTCTGAAAGCTCCAGTTATAGCCCCACTTTGAAACTGGATTGTCCATGTCCTTCCATGATTCCATTCTTCGGTGACTGTAAAATAAAAATTTTGCTTTATTACTTTCATGTTTGTGGTCATAGTTCAGTGAAACTTAAACTAAACTTTGTCTCAAATGTAAGGAAGGTTTAGTAGCTGTCCTTTTGGCTTTCCGCTATTGATGTTTCCATTGGGGTCTAGTTGTTTCATGTTTGTGTTTCTTTCCCTTTAGTCTCTGATGGGAGCTGGGGGTTAATTGTATCGATTCTTGATCATTGCCTTCACTTCTATTTAGTAACAGAATAGTGACCAAGGGCATATAATGCTTAGAGTTCTGTTCTTTGGTAGGTTTACAAAGTTTGCCATTCTTGAATATTTTTGTAACAGATTTCTCAGGAACTATGTAGGCTAGACTTGTATATCGAGTTATGTCCCTTGATATGTTAAATTTTAAATAACTTTATGTTTGTGGGTTCCCACTTCAATGAAACTTATACTACACTTGGTCTCTAAGATAAGGAAGGTGTACTAGCAGAATAGAGACTAGGGGTCCATAACTCTTGGTTAGTCAGTGTTATCCTCCCCGTACATTAATGATATTTCCACTGACATTGACTCAGAAATAAGACTGTTCGCAGAGGACTGTGTTTGCAACCCGGATATTAGATATACAAAGGACTCGATGAAACTTCAGAATGATATAGATAGATTGGGATGTTGGGCACGAAAATGAGGCAGGAGATTTCAGCCTGTAAATGCAATATTATGCAGAAAACTAGGAACAGAACAAACTAGAGCTGCCGCCTAACGGGCGCCAATTATACCCCCGCATGTGTTGTCAGATAGTAACTCCAAGTAAGAGTCACAGAGATATAAGTTTTTTGATAGTCTGAGCCACACAATGACATAATAATAGTTTCTGATAACACAAATGATTTAACATAAATAGTAGCAAGGAATGAGGAAGTTATGTGCAATGTTAAAGTTTTTTTGTACCCACAAATTTTTACAAGTATTTGACCTTGAGGAAGGTCAACGTGAAGGTCAAGGTCAGGTTTGTGTATATCAATCTTAAGTACTAGTAGCAAGGTGTGTGGCGTGTGAATATTAAAGAAATCGGTCAAAGAATGAGGAAGCTATGTGCAATGTTAAAGTTTTTTTGTACCGACAAATTTTTACAAGTATTTGACCTCGAGGAAGGTCAACGTAAAGGTCAAAGTCAGGTTTGTGTATATCAATCTTAAGTACTAGTGGCAAGGTGTGTGGTGTGTGAATATTAAAGAAATCGGTCAAAGAATAAGGAAGTTATGAGCAATGTTAAAGTTTTTTGTAACGGACCGACGACAGACGACGACGACGACAGACGACAAGCTGACTCCTATATACCCCCTTCAAACTTCGTTTGCGGGGGTATAATTAAAGAAATCGGTCAAAGAATGAGGAAGTTATGTGCAATGTTAAAGTTTTTTTGTACCCACAAATTTTTACAAGTATTTGACCTTGAGGAAGGTCAACGTGAAGGTCAAGGTCAGGTTTGTGTATATCAATCTTAAGTACTAGTAGCAAGGTGTGTGGTGTGTGAATATTAAAGAAATCGGTCAAAGAATGAGGAAGTTCTGTGCAATGTTAAAGTTTTTTGGAACGGACCGACAACAAATTTTTACAAATATTTGACCTTGAGGAAGGTCAACGTGAAGGTCAAGGTCAGGTTTGTGTATATCAATCTTAAGTACTAGTGGCAAGGTGTGTGGTGTGTGAATATTAAAGAAATCGGTCAAAGAATGAGGAAGTTATGTGCAATGTTAAAGTTTTTTTGTACCCACAAATTTTTTAAAAGTATTTGACCTTGAGGAAGGTCAATTTGAGGAAGGTCAACGTGAAGGTCAAGGTCAGGTTTGTGTATATCAATCTAAAGTACTAGTAGCAAGGTGTGAGAATGAGGAAGTTATGTGCAAGTTTTTTTGTACCCACAAATTTTTTACAAGTATTTGACCTTGAGGAAGGTCAATTTGAGGAAGGTCAACGTGAAGGTCAAGGTCAGGTTTGTGTATATCAATCTAAAGTACTAGTAGCAAGGTGTGAGAATGAGGAAGTTATGTGCAAGTTTTTTTGTACCCACAAATTTTTTACAAGTATTTGACCTTGAGGAAGGTCAATTTGAGGAAGGTCAACGTGAAGGTCAAGGTCAGGTTTGTGTATATCAATCTTAAGTACTAGTAGCAAGGTGTGTGGTGTGTGAATATTAAAGAAATCGGTCAAAGAATGAGGAAGTTATGTGCAATGTTAAAGTTTTTTTGTACCGGCAAATTTTTACAAGTATTTGACCTTGAGGAAGGTCAACGTAAAGGTCAAGGTCAGGTTTGTGTATATCAATCTTAAGTACTAGTGGCAAGGTGTGTGGTGTGTGAATATTAAAGAAATCGGTCAAAGAATAAGGAAGTTATGAGCAATGTTAAAGTTTTTTGTAACGGACCAACGTAAAGGTCAAGGTCAGGTTTGTGTATATCAATCTTAAGTACTAGTGGCAAGGTGTGTGGTGTGTGAATATTAAAGAAATCGGTCAAAGAATAAGGAAGTTATGAGCAATGTTAAAGTTTTTTGTAACGGACCGACGACAGACGACGACAAATTTTTAAAAGTATTTGACCTTGAGGAAGGTCAACGTAAAGGTCAAGGTCAGGTTTGTGTATATCAATCTTAAGTACTAGTGGCAAGGACCAGGCTTTCAAGTAGTCCTACTTTTTCCTACTTTTCCTACTTTTTTGGTCTCTTCCTACTTTGTTCCTACTTTTTCCAGAAAAACTCCTACTTCTCCTACTTTTTTGATTTGTTCAAAAACTAAGATCCCAAATAAATAAATAACCAAATAAAGCATTTAAAAGTATAACATATATCTCAGTCTATTTGTAGATTGTTTATTACATGACATATGTGCTGATTATCCTCGACATTCATCTGCTGTTTTTAGCTGTACCACTAGTTTGAATATGTTGATGTAAAGCAAAACTGCAATGACCATCTACAGTTTTGTCTTGTTGAACATGACAAGAATTTTTGCAGTTAGTAGTGTAGTGATGCTTTAACTAAATGACCAACTGGAGCTCTGTCTTGTTGAGAATGGTAGGAAATTCTCTACAGCAATGCTTTGATGCCCTAACTGCTGTGACAAACTCTTCTGTCTTGTTTAGCATTACAGAAATTCATTGCAGCAGTCCAGTGATACCTTAACTGCAGTGACCAGCTATAACTCTGTCTTGTTAGCATTCAGCAATGCTGTGATGCCTTAACTGCAGTAACCAGCTTGAGCTTTGTCTTGTTTAGCGTGACAAAATTCATTGCAGCAATGCTTTGATGCCTCAGCTGCATTGCCCAGCTAGAGCTCTGTCTTGCTCAGCAAGGCAGGATTTCATAGCAGCCGTGGTTTGATTTCTTAACTGCAGTGCTATGTTTTGGTAAGCATGCGAGGAATTCATTGCAGCAGTGCTTTGAGGCCTTAACTGACCAGCAGGTCACAGCAACAATGCTTTGATACCATGTCTTTGACGCCTTACTAGAGCTCTATCTTGTTTAGCATGACAGGAGTTCAATGCAGCAATGCTTTGACACCTTAACTGCAGTGATCAACTAGATCTCTAGTCTTTAGCACAAGAGGAATTCATTTCAGCAGTGCTGTGATGCCTTAACTGCAGTGACAAACTAGAGTAGCTTGGTAGAAATTCATTGTAGCAGCCATGCTGTAATGCCTTAACTGTGGTTACCATCTAGAGCTATGTCTTGTTGAGCATGACAGAAATACATAGCAGCAGTGCTTTGATGACTAAACTGCAGAGACCCACTGGAGCTCAGTTTTGTTGAGCAAGACAGAAATTCATTGCAGCAATGCTGTGATGCCTTGACTGCAGTGATCAACTAGAGTTCTGTCTTGAGCATGAAAGGGATACACTGCAGCATTCCTATGATGCCTTAACTGCAGTTTCCCACTAGGGTTCCGTCTTGTTGAGCGTGGCAGCAATTTATTGCAGCACTTCTGTGGTGCCTTAACTGAGTTACCAACTAGAGCTCTGCCTTTTTGATCATAACAGAAATTCATTGCAGCAGTGCTGCTTAAATTTGCCTTAAATGCAGTGACCAACTAGAATTATTGTCTTGATAAGTATGAAAGTAATTCATTGTTGTCATGCTTTGATGCCTTTAACTGCAAAGACCATTTAGAGTTCTGTCTTGTTGAGCATGACAGGAATTCATTGCAGCAGTGCTGTGTTGCCTTAATTGAAGTTACCAACTAGAGTTATGTCTTGTTGAACATGACAGGAATTCATTGCAGCCATGCTGTGTTGCCTTAATTGAAGTGACCAACTAGAGTTTCATCTTGTTGAGCATGAAAGGAATTCATTGCAGCAGTGCTGTGTTGCCTTAATTGAAGTGACCAACTAGAACTGTGTCTTGTTTAGGATGAGAGAAAACAATTGAAACAGTGCTATGATGCCTTAACTGCAGTGAAAAATCTGGAGATCTGTCTTATGGAGGATGACAGGAATTCAAAGCAGCAGTAATGCAATACATGTCTTAACTGCAGTGAACACCCAGCAGGAGATCTTTCTTGTCTAGCAGGACAGAAATTCATTGCAGCAGTGCTGTGATGACTGGAGTGACCAACTAGAGCTGTGTCTTGTTTAGCATTACAGAAATTCATTGCAGCAATGTTGTAATGACTGGAGTGACCAATTAGAGCTCTGTCTTGTTTAGTATGACAGAAATTCATTGCAGCAATGCTGTGTTGACTAAACTGACCAACTAGAGCTCTGTCTTGTTTAGCATGACAGAAATTCATTGCAGCAATGCTGTGATGACTGAAGTGACCAAATAGAGCTCTGTATTGTTTAGCATGACAGAAATTCATTGCAGCAGTGCTGTGATGACTGAAATGACCAACAAGAGCTCTGTCTTGTTTAGCATGACAGAAATTCATTGCAGCAATGCTGTGGTGACTGAACTGACCAACTAGAGCTTTGTCTTGTTTAGCATGACAGAAATTCACTGCAGCAATGCTGTGGTGACTGAAGTGACCAACTAGAGCTCTGTCTTGTTTAGCATGACAGAAATTCATTTCAGCAAAGCTGTGATGACTGAAGTGACCAAATAGAGCTCTGTCTTGTTTAGCATGACAGAAATTCATTGCAGCAATGCTGTGGTGACTGAAGTGACCAACTAGAGCTCTGTCTTGTTTAGTATGACAGAAATTCATTTAAGCAATGCTGTGGTGACTGAACTGACTAACTTGAGCTCTGTCTTGTTTAGCATGACAGAAATTCATTGCAGCAATGCTGTGGTGACTGAAGTGACCAACTACAGCTCTGTCTTGTTTAGCATGTTTAGCTCAGTGAGCAACTAAAATGCTGTCTTATTTTGCATGACAGGAATTCATTGTAGCAGTGCTATGATGCCTTCACCTGGACATCTTGTAGCTGATGCTTCTCACAAATGTAAAGTTTCAAAATTCATCAATTCTTTTGAATTAATATTTTGACATATGTCAATATCTAGGTACAGATATCTGCCAGTGACAAACTCTTGACAAAATCATTGGAAGTTCAGGCTGCATGCATGAATAACTGTACTAGATGGGTTAGCCACTTACATTTTACAGGTGCCTGCTAACTTTGATGTAAAAACATTAGACTCAAATGCACAACTAAAACTGCCCAAAATGAAAAACTGATAAAATGAGAGACATATGGATATGTTCGTGTCCATTAGCTCCTACTTTTTATATCAGGTTCCTACTTTTTTCCTACTTTTCTCCTACTTTTTGATATCTCAGGCTCCTACTTTTCTCCTACTTTTTCACCAGGAGTCACTTGAAAGCCTGCAAGGTGTGTGGTGTGTGAATATTAAAGAAATCGGTCAAAGAATAAGGAAGTTATGAGCAATGTTAAAGTTTTTTGTAATGGACCGACGACAGACGACGACGACGACAGACGACAAGCTGACTCCTATATACCCCCTTCAAACTTCGTTTGCGGGGGTATAATAAAATTATCGAGGCTTCATACACCTTAGAGGGAACGGTCCTTGAGAATGTGGATTCCATAAAATACCTTGTTGTGACAATCACACACAATTTTAGACATGGATTCCATTAAATTCCTTTGTGTGACAATTACACACAACTTGAGATGGAATTCACATATTAGCAACATGTGTACTGAGACAAATAGAACCCTTGGTTTCCTGAGACAAAATCTTCATCAGTGCCAACAGGATAAAAGAGGCAGCATATAAAGGACTGTTTGCCCAGGCTTGGAATATGGGAGTTGTATCTGGGACCCCATATTGGAGTGGTCCTTAATGAAGAAATTGAAAATGTTCAGAACAGAGCTGCTAGATTTGTAACAAGCAATTACTGCTCTGAAACTGGGAGCATGACTGGAATACTTGGAAAAGTTATATGTACATGATGATGTTGATGGTTCGATGAAGTTGGGCGCCAAACTGTAACCCGGTGCACAAGGCAGAACTACGAGCCTCAGTTGTTTTTCAGATGTTTAATGTACATGTAAAAGGCATCCCTAAAATAGACATAAAATACTATTGTTTACTAAATGTCCTCATGTTCGAAGACATGTACACAAATATGACAGTGTCGAAAACCGGAGCCGGGGAATACTGACTGTCATTGATACTGACAAGAATATCATAAAAACAACATAAATGGTCTTTAATACTTGACTAACAGAATCCTCTCACATTAGTGTTATAAATCCTCATCCGTATTAAACACTGTTGTTGTTGTGGACAAAATTTCACCATTCGCGATGTGTAAACTATTTATAGAATACACAAATTTCCACACGACAAATATAAACAGAATATCGATAAGACAGTTTACCTGGAGAATAAATAATCAGCCGTATAGGCTATAAATGATGAGCCATGTCAATGTGAAATTGACGACAGACATAAATATGATCTATAATGGCGTCTCTACTCTCAGTACTCTCTTTGAAAAATGTGCAGTGCGTGTAAATGCATTCACGTGATATAGACATGCAAATGTGCGTGGGTGTTATGTTATTATACCCCCGCAAACGAAGTTTGAAGGGGGTATATAGGAGTCAGCTTGTCGTCTGTCGTCGTCGTCGTCGGTCCGTTACAAAAAACTTTAACATTGCTCATAACTTCCTTATTCTTTGACCGATTTCTTTAATATTCACACACCACACACCTTGCCACTAGTACTTAAGATTGATATACACAAACCTGACCTTGACCTTTACGTTGACCTTCCTCAAGGTCAAATACTTGTAAAAATTTGTCTGACAACGCATGCGGGGGTATAATTGGCGCCCGTTAGGCGGCAGCTCTAGTTACTTCAGTGATGCATACGTCATACACTCCTATTTTTATTCGGATCTAAAAATAGAATGAAATTCCCGATTCAATACGGAGAGGGGCGTTCAAAATGTATTCTGTAAAAAGTCACTGTGTGACATTAAAATGCGAGTCTCGCAAGAAAAGGAAAAAAGACAGTCGGCTCATACTTTTATACAAAGGTCTAAAGGGTGCTGCCAGCATTCCAACAGATGACCTTGTTCCCCATGCTAGCACTATAGAAATCATCATTCATTGGTGTTTCAGACCCTTACTGCAAGAACTGACATTTATAAAGAATCGTTCTTCCCTTGATCCATTAGAGATTGGAATGCCCTTCCAGATTTGATTATTTCCACAGCCTAAGGTGCTGAGAATAGTGTAGCTAAGTTTTTAAATGCATTTTGCTCCATGAAAATTTATATTTGTGGTCCTACTTCAATGAAAGTTATACTATACTTGGTCTCTAAGGTATGGAACATGTAGTAATAGAATAGTGGCCAAGGGTCCATAACACTTTGGAGTTATGTCCCTTGATAGATTTTAAAATTTTGCCATTCTTGAAAATTTTCATAACAGATTTCTAAGGAACTATGAAAGCCAGAAAGCTGAAACTTTGTATAAATATTAACAATGAATGTATCATGTATACTGTATGGGGGTAAAGGTCCATAACTCTTTGAATTATGTCCAATGTTAGGTTTTCAAAGGGTCCATAACTCTTGGTTTGGACCAAAATATCAGATTTTTTTATCAGAAAAAATTCAGTTATCACGAAAACACGCCTATGTGATTTTGACCCCCTTGAACCCCACTTTTGTATAGTAAAACTGGGGTTTACAGGGCTAAACCTTTTTTTTTCTTAGAGCAGATATATGAAAATTATCACAGTTTTTCATCTGAAAATTTTCATTTTTTGGTAGTATTATTTACAATGTACAGTGAAATGCCTCTATTAAGACCACTAAAATGAAGACTAATTCTGCTTATTTATACCCACGGCATACGAAGTATGCAATGGGGGTATATAGTTTTTGTCTTTCCCGTCTGTCTGTCTGTCTGTGTGTCCGTAAACAATTATTTTGTGTCAAAGATATCTCAGGAACTGCTTCACATAGAAACTTGAAATTTTGCACACATGATCAGTATGACTACTTGTATTGTGGGAAAGAAAATAAGGGCCAAGGGGTCAGGCCTTTTAGAGTTATTTCCCTTTGTAGTTCTTGCTGTTTAATAGTGTATATTTTTATTTTGTGTCAAAGATTTCTCAATAACTACTGTACATAGAAACTTGAAATTTTGCAAACATGATCAGTATGACTAGTTGTATTGTGGGAAAGAAAATAAGGGCCAAGGGGTCAGGCCTTTTAGAGTTATTTCCCTTTGTAGTTGTTTCAGCTGAGGTGATGGCACTGGCCGGGGGTATACGTGCCCCACTGGGCACTTTTGTCTAGTAGGCTGAAGTTATTCTTTCTTTGTGTTTACTGCTGTCAGTGACCTCTGGTCAGGGACCACCTTTGGGACTGTTCAAAAGTGGTCTTGAACAGTCCCAAAGGTGGTCTTAATATATGAATTTTACCGTATTTGAATAGGTGTGTTTTTCGCAATGATTAGAGATACGTAAAAATACCAAAATTTTTAGATATTGTACTTGCTAGAACAGTTAACAGTATGCCCACTAACAAACTCGTTAAGCTAACGAGGCTTTGAACAACTGGGCCCAGCTGATGTTATTAAATTTGTTATGCTTTCTGTCTGTTTAAGGATAAGCTAGGTGAGGAAATACCAGAGGACGCAAATATAAAAGAAGACCGCTTAGAGACTGGTAAGCAGATAGATGAAACATCAGGAGAGCTCAATGAAGTCACAAGCAGTGAAAATACAAATAAAACCCCGACACAAGACAATGACAATGCAGACAAGCCTCCAGTTGCTGAAGAAAATGAAAAGACAGATACACTTTCAGTGGAAAAAGAAAGCCTGGATCAAAATGAAGAGAAGAGTGTAGAATTACTTGCCTGTAATGACAGTGCAGGACTGTCTGAACAAAAAGAATAAGCGAGATATAAATGGTGGCCAGAGTTCTTAACCATTAGCCCTTATCCTGTTGAACACCGCAACCTTTGCAAACAGTTTAGATCCAGATCAGATGATTTCTCCAGCCCATTAGGGCTTGGCTCCATGCGGCTTCATCATAGAGCTGAAACCAACCACACACGAGTACTGCTAAACAGGTTAGAGGATCTAAGCCTGCACAGGCAAAGTGAGTTGGATTGTCCTTTCATATAAACCCTATTGGTTTCATTTGGCAGCAGGGCTTGAGATGTAATCCAAAATTGGAAACGGGATTTCCAGAATGACCTTTATAGTGTTGAGGTTAACACTAAATCTCAAACCAAACAAACAAACAGATCAGATCTGGCTTCTGAAGAAGCCATCTGATCAGAATCTACACAGTTTGCCAATGAGTTTGAATGATGACCTTTACAGTGTTGACGGGGACATTAAACCTCAAATCAAACAAACAAATACATCAAGTTATTTGATTGGTTGATTGTCAGCAACGAGTGTGACTAAATAAACCAATTCAGCGGGACAAATGGCCCCCGCCCATCGGGGCTTGAAGAAATAGATGGGCTGCATGATGCTTCCATGCAGAGCTGAAATCCGACCGCACACAAGTACTGGTAAACTACTTAGAGGATCTAAGCCTGTCCAGGCCAAGCCGGACCGTCCATGCTTATAAACCCTGTTGGTTTCATTAGGCGACAGGGCTTGAGATGTCATTTCATCTCATTGTCGGGTAAAAGTCCCACAAAATTGGAAGCTACTTCTCCAAAATGACCTATACAGTGTTGACTTTGATGTTAAACCTCAAATCAAACAAAACAGCGGGATAAAGGGTGGATTACCTGAAGTCACTTATGTTCTTCCAACCAGGGAGACATCTTTCAGGACTTCCTATTTACTTACCGTTGAAATTAACCCATATTAAATTTTAAGAGTCTACTCTTAAAGGAAATAATTTGCTCCCCTTTTGTTTCGGAAGATAAAACTATATTTCGATAAATTTTTCTCCCTTGAAGGTGAATTGTTTTACTTAAATGGAAATTAACCCATTTTGTACCGGAGACCCCAAAACAGGTACCCTGGCAAACAGTGCAAGCCCAGATCAGACGCCGTAGAACAGGCGTCTGATCAAGGCCTACACTGTTTGCATAAAGTTATGCCATTTTCCAAATAAAATTTGAAGAAAACACAACCTGGCACCCCTAAATTTTGGAATGGACTCCTGCTATATATAAGTAGGAAGATTCCATTTGATACAAAAAGGGTTAACTTACCTGGTATATGAAGTAGTTGGCTGTGGTATTCCAGTCCAGCAGGAAATGAAATTATCTTCCTCAGAAATCATCATCATTGTCATCATCTTCTACTACTGCAGTTTCCTTAATTGTTGAGATCTTCATTATGAAGGTCACTTATCATAGCAAATGAATAGTTTGTTTGTTTGATTTGAGGTTTAACACTATTTAGGTCATTTTGGACACATTGCTTCCAATTTTGTGGAACTTTTACCTGACATTGAGGTGAAATGACATCTCAAACCCTGCCGTCCAATTAAACCAATAGGGTTTATAAGCAATGACGGGCCAACTCGCAGCAGTTTTCCTGGGCAGGCTTTCTAGAACATATTTGAAGTCACTACAGCTGTTGTCTGGGAATGTGTGGCGACCGTAGAAAGTCACCCTGCCCTACAACATAGTGTAGTTTATATTTTCTTGTCCTTTGGGATCATTGATTCCATTGTGGAATTTTGAAAATATTTGAGGGTCATGATGAGGCCTAGCCCTTTCTAGAACATATTAGACATTCTAAGCGGATTACCAGTACTCATGTGGTCGGTATCAGCTCTGCGTAGAAGCATCATGCAGCCCAATGTATTTCTCCAAGCCCCGATGGGCGGGGGCGGAAATGAAAAGTTATTTTACCTGTACAGTGAAATAAACCCCACTTTATATAGAGAAAACTGTGGTTTACGGGGGTATACCTTATTGTTCTTATTTCTGTTCGTAGACATGGGTTGTGGGTACTCGTTAGAACTGCCTCAATGAGGCGGTTCTAACGAGCACCCACAACCTATGTTTGCAGTATAAATAAGAAAAATATCACAGATTTTCTTCAGAAATGTAGCCATTTGGAGATGTGAAAAATGCACTTTGTTGCACAGGTGTGTTATCATAATGCTGACCACAATTCTTTCACATATCTGCCACTAAGGTAATCGTGATAACAAGACCGTGAAATGAACACCCCTCGAAGTCCGGGTTTATATAGAAAAAACAGGTGTTTACAGGGGTATACATCATTTTGCTTATTTCTGCTCCTAGACATAGGTTGTGCGTACTTAATGAGGTGGTTCTAATGAGCACCCACAACATGTTTGGAGTATTATTAAGAAAATTTTCACACATTTTCATTGGAAAAATAGCCATTTTGAAGATATAAGGGTGTGTTATCGTGTGAAAACAATACAACTTCAGGGGAGGCAATTTTATCAAAATACATGTATATAGAGGATTTTTGATTTTTCAGTGTAAGATCAATTTTAAATTCCCCAAATGAACACCAAATGAAGTGGAGTGAAAATACTAATTTTGGTGTTCATGAGTGAAATAAAAATTTATTTTGCACCGAAAAATCGAATTTTTTTGTTTCTTTTCATACTTTAAACTGTAATTTTTAATGAAATTTCAAAGCGTTAATTGTCACAACAGAGCACAAACTTTTTCCATGGTGATATAGCATCAATTTAGAGGTGCTCAGCTGGCTTGGAGGGTGTAATATTTGGTATAAACTGGAAGTTTGCACCTGTTCACTTGTAATTTGCAATCAAATAATGGCTAGTTGTCAGATTCATTTATAACATAACAGCTCTAAAAGTGATTTCATCAGCGTCTTGATGACATGCGAACGTGCATGACATTATTTCTGAAACATAAATTTACATAAACAAGCACACAAGGTCAAGGTGACGCTAGAGGTCAAAGAATTCACACGAACAGTGAGACCCAAAAATCGTATCTTCACTGTTTGCAGTGATGATATGAGATTTCGGTTACACTGAAAAAGTCTGTAAATTTCATTGAAAAGCATGTAAGAAATTTTTATCTTATCAAAAAAAGTCATCATCATCACCCCACCATTGTGCCACCACCACCACAATCATAGGCTACAATTTCCATTGTTATCATCACGCGAACATGTCCGTGAAATGAACACCCCCTTAAACCCCACTTTTTATAGGGAAACCTGGGGTTTACGGGGCTATACATTATTTTTCTTATTTCTGCTCCAAGACATAAGTTGTGGGTACTCGTTAGAACCGCCTCAATGAGGCGGTTCTAACGAGCACCCACAACCTATGTTTGAAGTAAAAATAACAAAAATATCACAGATTTTCATTAGAAAAGTAGCCATTTTTGGAAGTGTGAAAAAAATGCTCTATTTCGTACTGGTGTGTTATCGTAATGTATAGATAAGAGACCCTTGTAAATAGATTATTTTGTTTTGTTAGCTCACCTGTCACGTAGTGACGAGGTGAGCTTTTGGGATCACTTTTTGTCCGGCGTCCGTCGTGCGTGTGTGCGTGTGTGCGTATGTGCGTGTGTGCGTGTGTGCGTGCGTAAACTTTTTCTTCAAATGACATCTCCTCCTAACCCACTGATTGGATTTTAACCAAACTTTACAGGAATGATCCTTAGGTGATCCCCTTTCAAAGTTGTTCAAATGGTTCCGGTCCATTGCACATCTAGGTCACAGGAGCTAAAAATAGATTTTTAAAATGAAAACTTTAAAAATCTTCTTCTCTGAAACCGCAAGGCCCAGGTCTTTGATATTTGGTATGAAGCTTCATCTAGTGGACCTTTACCAAGATTGTTCAAATTATAGCCCTTGGGCTAGAAATGCCCCCGCCCCGGGGGCCTTTGGGTTTACATAGGCTTATATAGGAAAAATCTTTAAAAATCTTCTTCTCCGAAACCACAAGGCCCAGGTCTTTGATATTTGGTGTGAAGCTTCACCTAGTGGACCTTTACCAAGATTGTTAAAATTATAGCCCTAGGGCCAAAAATGCCCCCGCCCCGGGGGCCTTTGGTTTTACATAGGCTTATACAGGGAAAATCTTTAAAAATCTTCTTCTCTGAAACCACATGGCCCAGGTATTTGATATTTGGTATGAAGCTTCATCTAGTGGGCCCTCTACCAAGATTGTTCAAATTATGGCCCTTGGGCCAGAAATGCCCCCGCCCTGGGGGCCTTTGTGTATACATAGGCTTATATAGGGAAAATCTTTAAAAATCTTCTTCTCTGAAACCACAAGGCCCAGGTCTTTGATATTTGGTGTGAAGCTTCACCCAGTGGACCTCTACCAAGTTTGTTCAAATTATAGCCCTGGGGCGAAAAATGCCCCCGCCCCGGGGGCCTTTGGTTTTACATAGGCTTATACAGGGAAAATCTTTAAAAATCTTCTTCTCTGAAACCACAAGGCTCAGATCTTTGATATTTGGTGTGAAGCTTCATCTAGTGGACCTCTACCAAGATTGTTCAAATTATAGCCATAGGGCCAAAAATGCCCCCGCCCCGGGGGCCTTTGGTTTTACATAGGCTTATAAAGGGAAAATCTTTAAAAATTTGCTTCTTTGACATCACAAGGCCCAGGTCTTTGATATTTGGTGTGAAGCTTCACCTAGGGGACCTTTACCAAGATTGATCAAATTATAGCCCTAGGGCCAAAAATGCCCCCGCCTCAGGGGCCTTTGGTTTTGCATAGGCTTATACAGGGAAAATCTTTAAAAATCTTCTTCTCTGAAACCACAAGGCCCAGGTCTTCGATATTTGGTATGAAGCTTCATCTAGTGAACCTCTACCAAGATTGTTCAAATTATGGCCCTTGGGCCAGAAATGCCCCCGCCCCGGGGGCCTTTGGGTTTACATAGGCTTATATAGGGAAAATCTTTAAAAATCTTCTTTAAAACCACAAGGCCCAGGTCTTTGATATTTGGTGTGAAGCTTCACCTAGTGGACCTCTACCAAGATTGTTCAAATTATAGCCCTAGGGCCAAAATTGTCCCCGCCCCGGGGGCCTTTGGTTTTATATAGGCTTATACAGGTAAAATCTTTAAAAATCTTCTTCTCTGAAACCGCAAGGCTCAGATCTTTGATATTTGATGTGAAGCTTCATCTAGTGAACCTCTACCAAGATTGTTCAAATTATAGCCCTGGGGCCAAAAATGCCCCCATCCCCGGGTCCCTTTGGTTTTTCATAGGCTTATATAGGGAAAATATTTAAAAATCTTCATCTCTCAACCACAGGCTCAGGTCTTTGATATTTGGTAAGAAGCTTCACCTAGTATAGCCCTTGGGCCAAGAATGTACTAGAGACACTGATTCTCAGGTGAGCGATTCAGGGCCCTCTGGGCCCTCTTGTCTTTATATTAGAATCAAATTCTACATTGTCATTGTTATCATCATCATCATTGTTATCCACCATAAGCGGCAATTTCTCTTAATAATAATAATAGACCTTATTTATAGAGGGTAACACATTTAGTACCACATGTAGTACTAATCTTCCTTGTGGCCCTCTTTTCCTGGGTTGGTACTTAGCAATGTGGATAAAGTCTCTTGCTCAAGGAATCAACACTTGGAGCTTGCAGGGATCAAACCGGCTACCTCTGGATCTCAAATGCGATGCTTTACCACTGCACAACACTGTCATCATTCTCATCATCATCCTAAACATCATTATCATCATCATTCTCATCATCATCCTCACTATCAACATCATTATTCTTATCATCATCCTCAACATCATTATCATCATCATTCTCACCATCTGTCTCATCATCATCCTCACCATCATTCTCATCATAATCCTCACCATCATTCTCATCCTCCTCCTCATTCTCATCATCATTCTCATCATCATCATCCTCACCATCATCACCATCATTCTCATCATCAGCCTCACCATCACCATCATCTTTCTCATCATAATCATCCTCACCATCATTATCATCATTCTCATCATCATCCTCACCATCATTATCATCCTCACCATCATTATCATCATTCTCATCATCATCCTCACCATCATTATCATCCACACCATCATTATCATCATCCTCACCATCACTGTCATCATTCTTATCATCACCATCATCATTCTCATCATCATCCTCACCATCATCATTCTCATCATCATCCTCACCACCATTCTCTTCATCACCATCATCATTCTCATCATCAACCTAACCGTCATTATCATCATTCTCATTATCAGCATCAACATCATTCTCATCATCACCATTATTCTCATCATTCTTATCATCCTCACCATCATTATCAGCATTCACATCATCACCACCACCGTCATCATTCGCATCATCATCATAATCCTCAACATCATTATCATCATAGTTCTCACCATCATTCTCATCATCATCCCCACCATCATTCTCATCATCATCCTCACCATCATTCTCATCATAATCATCCTTACCATCATCACCATCATTCTCATCATCAGCCTCGCCATCACTGTCATCATTCTCATCATCATCATAATCCTCAACATCATTATCATCATAGTTCTCACCATCATTCTCATCATCATCCCCACCATCATTCTCATCATCATCCTCACCATCATTCTCATCATAATCATCCTTACCATCATCACCATCATTCTCATCATCAGCCTCGCCATCACCGTCATCATTCTCATCATAATCATCCTCACCATCATTATCATCATCCTCACCATCATCGCCATCATTCTCATCATAATCATCCTCACCATCATTATCATCATTCTCATCATCATCCTCACCATCATTATCAACATTCTTATCATCATCCTCACCATCATCATTCTCATCATCATCCTCACTACCATTCTCTTCATCACCATCTTCATTCTCATCATCATCCTCACCATCATTATCATCATTCTCATTATCATCCTCACCATCATTCTCATCATCATCCTCACCATCATTATCATCATTCTCATTATCATCATTACCATCATTCTTAATATCATCCTCACCATCATTATCATCATTCTTATCATCCTCACCATCATTATCATCATCATATTCTCACCATCATCAGTATCAATCTCATCCTCACCATCATCAGTATCAATCTCATTCTCACCATCGTCAGTATCAATCTCATCCTCACCATCATCAGTATCAATCTCATTCTCACCATCATCAGTATCAATCTCATCCTCACCATCATCAGTATCAATCTCATCATCTTCACCATCATCCTCATCATCATTATCATCTTTGTCATGATCACTCTCCTCATCGCCACCAATCATCATCCTCATTGTCATTTGCAGCAGCAGTCGCAGCATCACCAGAATCTTCATTGCCTTTTATGTAAAAATCAGTTGCCACTGGTTATTTTTACCTTAAATCAAATTTTTACAGCTTTGAATTGTATCATGTTCTTGTAATATTTTTGTTGTTGTTTGAGTTGTGGTATTATGACCCCCTCAGCACTATATAGGTCATTTTGGAGAAGATGAAATGACATCTGAAGTCCTACCGACCAAAGATACTGCTAGAATTTGTGTTTCTTGCATCCCTTTTCCTGGGCAGACTTAGACCTATGTGGTTTACCAGTACTGGTGTTCGGTCGGTTTCAATTCTGCAAAATCACCATCATTGAAGCACCTTGCAACCCAATCTGGAAGCACCTTGCAACCCAGTCTATTACTACTAGCCTCCAAGGCGGGGTACTGTTATCATTTGTATATAATCTGCAATAATGTGCTTTTAGAAATCAAATGTTTCCCATTCTGATTGTATTTTCTGCTTTTTATACCCCACACAAACAGTTTGGATGAAAATATACTGTTTCAAGTTATCCATTGACTTGTGCACAAAATATTGGTTTTTCCTTGGTGGCTTCATCAATTATATTAGGAATCTTATCATAATTTGCATAAATGTTGATATTCATGAGATGTTGCTGCCACAGAAAAATAAAGATGGTGGGATCAATATTGTTATAGTTATTCCCCTTTGTAATTCTTTAAAAGTTGTCTGTCACACTTTTGTCTGTAACACTTTGATTTTTCCTGCATATCTTGCTTAATTATATTGGGAATCTTAACATTTTTGCATAAATGTTGATATTTATGACCTGTTGATGCTAGGGAAAATAAGGGTCAAGGAATCAATACTGTTACAGTTAAACCCTTTGTAAATCTTTACAAGTTGTCTGTTACACTATTGTCTGTCATTACGAAAATACGCCTATACATATACCTACATAACCTTTATCGCCGAAAAAATGAAAATTTTAAGATGAAACATTGGGATATTTTTCATATTTGTGCTGAAAATATGTATTGTGAGGCAGTTCTAACGAGTACCCACAATCTGTTTTTGAGCAGAAAAATAATGTATACCCCTGCAAACCCCAGTTTTACTATATAAAAGCGGGGTTCGAGGGGGTCAAAATTATACAGGCTTGTTTTCGTGATGAACACGGGTTTTTCCTGCATATCTTGATTGATAATATTAGGAATCTTATATTTTGCATTAACATTGAAATTCACGAGATGTTGCTGGTACAGAGTAAGGGTCAACAGTTCAATACTGTTATAGTTATTCCTCTTTGTAAAGTTGCGTTTTTGCTTCTCAGTCTGCAGAATTCTTGACACTTGCATAGTCCAGGTTAAAGGGGAATGGGAACACCTGGCAGATTTTTCTGCTATTTTTCAAAGGGAGACAACTGTCGGGACTGCCTGTTCGCTTTTCTGTAAGCCCTATCTTGCTGGAAAACGGGCTACTCTTGAAGGAAAGAATTTGCCCCTCAGGAGCAAATTCTTTCCTTTAAGAGTTGACCTCTATTGCCATGGGAAACAAAAATACTTTTGCAGGAGTTGCCTCCCCTGAAGGTGTTCCCATTCCCCTTAAACAAGCAAGCTAATCTATCCTGCAACATTTCTTGATAACAGTTTCTGTTATTATGGAATAATACCATCTGACCCCCGTAAGCCTACCTTGCATCCTTTGTTACTGAATCTGTGTGCTCTACTGTGAATATATTCAGTCCATGTTATATAATGTCTTTTTATGCAAACACTGAAGGCCATGAATTGACACCTCATTCTGTCGTGACGTCTGATTGGTTCAGTGTTATATGGACACACCAAGCAAAAAAGGGTGTTCAAGCCAGCGAAGACTTAGATCAGCCTGTGCAGCTGTTCAATCTTATCAGAGTCTTTGCTTTTTATCCCCCGACCGATTATGTTCTGAGAATGTAGTTATCAGCCTGGCGTCCATCCTGTGCAGTCTAATAAGTCTTTTCAAAGGTTGTGGGTGCTCGGTAGAAACGCCTCATAAAGGCGGTACTAACGAGTACCCACAACATGTGTCTTAGAACAGGAATATAGCCCTGTAAACCCTAGTTTTCTCCATATAAACTGGAGTTTAGAGGTGTGTTCCATTACACAGACTTGTTGATTTGATGAATCAGTCAAGGAAGGTTTCTGACAAAGTTTTGAGACTCTGCTGAACATGCTCAGAGACTCCTTTTTCCAGCCAATTAAATATTGTTTTCTGGCTTCAAAAAATTCCAGTTTCTTTTCTTTAGCTCACCAGTGCCAAAGGCTCCGGGGGAGCTTATAGTATAGGCAGTTGTCCGTCGTCGTCGTATGTCTGGTGTCAACTCTTTTAAACGACTTCTCCTCTGAAGCCACTGGGCAAATTGGGTCCAAATTTCATCTGTAGCATCCTGGGGCTGGGGGATTGAAAAGTAGAAGTAAAACAAAGATCAGGAATTGATACAATTAACTTACTCCACCCATAAAGACACCAAAGGGAAAGAAATACAAACATTAAGCGACCAGACTATAATGGAAACCTAAACAAAGGAAGGCCATAAGGACAGTTACTTTCCCACAAAATGGCCATATGGCCATCCAAAACCAAAAGACACAAGTGATACACACAGTAAGTAACAAACAACAACATAAATAAATCGCCACAGAAGAGCCGCCTTGGAACGGTCAGTGGAAGATTTCCACTGGGGGGCTTAAATCGATTTTACGTGGCCACAATCCTCGCCCTTACTTCCGTCGCGATTTAGACAAATAATTTGTTCAGTCCGCATGAAGGCCTCCTAACTCATCAGTGCAACATCTCCGTGAACACAAAAATCAAAGAACCACAGAGGTGAGACAACGGTGAGGACTCGACAGCAAGAAACCACTGAAATGCTGGAGCAAAAGAAAACCAACAGTTAGACTCCGATGAGCCCGACCAGAGACAGTTTGTGTTTTTAGCTCACCTGTTACGTAGTGACGAGGTGAGCTTTTGAGATCACTTTTTGTCCGTCGTGCATGTGTGTGTGTGTCCGTGCGTCCGTAAACTTTTTCTTCAAACAACATTTCCTCCTTTACCACTGATCCGATTTTGACCAAACTTCACAGGAATTATCCTGAGGTGGTCCCCTTTCAAAGTTGTTCAAATGGTTCAGGTCCATTGCACATCTGGGTCACAGGAGCCAAAAATAGATTTTTTCACCGAAAACTTAAAAAATCTTCTTCTCTGAAACCACAAGGTCCAGGTTTTTGATATTTGGTATAAAGCTTCATCTAGTGGACCTCTACCAAGATTGTTCAAATTATAGTGCTGGGGCCAAAAATGCCCCCGCCCCGGGGCCCTTTGGTTTTACATTGGCTTATATATGGAAAATCTTTAAAAATCTTCTTCTCTGAAACCGCAAGGCCCAGGTCTTTGATATTTGGTATGAAGCTTCATCTAGTGGACCCCTACCAAGATTGTTCAAATTATAGTGCTGGGGCCAAAAATGCCCCCGCCCTGGGGCCCTTTGGGTTTACATGGGCTTATATAGGGAAAACCTTTAAAAACCTTCTTCTCTGAAACCACAAGACCCTGATCTTTGATATTTGGTATGAAGCTTCATCTAGTGGACCTCTACCAAGATTGTTCAAATTATAATGCTGGGGTGAAAAATGCCCCCGCTCCAGGGCCCTTTTATTTTACATGGGCTTATATGGGGAAAATCTTTAAAAATCTTCTCTGAAACTGCAAGGCCCAGATCTTAGTTTATACTAATTTATTTATTTTAGTTTGATTGCGATGAAAGCTTCAAGCTTATTGAATCGCTCTCGAACACTCATTCCGGATGTTTTTCACGCGCGCGAGAGAGAGGCAGTGGCTTTTACACCACTGCTGCCCATTTACACCTGGGTGGAGTGGGGCAGTGTCATTACATGTCTTGCCCAAGGACACACCTCGATACCGGTGGCCTGATTCGAACCCAGGTTTTTGATATCTGGTGTGAAGCTTCAACTAGTGAACCTCTGCTGAGATTGGTCAAATTATAGCCCTGGCGCCTAAAATGCCCACGCGCCAGGGCCTGCTGGTTTTACATAGGCTTATATCCTTTAAAAATTTTCTTTTCTGAAACCAGAAGGTCCAGGTCTTTGATATTTGGTCTGAAGCCTTATCTAGTGGACCGCTACCAAGTTTATTCAAATTATAGCCCTTGGGTCAAGAATGCACTAGAGACACTGATACTCAGGTGAGCGATTCAGGGCCGGGCCCTCTGAAACACTACCGGTCTTAAAGAATAGAGAAGTTAAAAGTCAATATGTTTTAATGTTCATCAATTCATGCCGAAAGCGAAGTGAGCCTGTCGTCTTACATAGGTGAAAAACAGTCTGCTAGGCGAACGAAATGCCCAGCTTATATAGTGCTCCCCACTCAGGCAAGCCCTGTGCCCAGTGGTACTTTAACATGACATTTAGTTATGTTTATGATGTCCATTGATCTCCATCAATCACCCGGTAGTTTCGTCTGCCGTGGGGTGACCAATGAGAGCCCTAGAACGGACGGTTTCCTGGAGGAGAGACAGATTGCTTACAATTAAAGTTGACATATAAACAAATTATAACAACCTCACCCTTGTTTTGCTTTTTATCATTAATTGATTATCTTAATTATAAGGTTGGTGACCGTTTGTTTTATAACCTCCTATGCGTAGGACAAAAGTGTTACACCTCTTGTTTTATGAAAATTGGCTCTTTAGGTTGGCTGCTATGGAACTAAGAGTATCCATAGACTTATAATGGGGAAAATTGAAAATTGGCATTTACTGCCAAGTCATTGCAGATATTTTGACAAAACTTTCATAGAAATGTTTCTTGAAAAATTCTCTCAGCCATATGCTTTTATGCCAACCTGAGGGTCCCAGGGTTGTGCTGAGGCCCTATTCCACCCCTTCCACTTCATAGAAGGCCATATATCTCAGAAACCATTCAGATCCCCACCCCTAAACCATATATATTCTTGTTCCTTATGATAAGACGCATTCAGTGACACCAACCTAGGGCCCCTAGTATGCGCCGGGGCCTTGCCCCACCCCCTGCACTTCATAAAAGGCCCAATATCTCAGAAATCTTACAGATCCCCAGCCTTGCCCCACCCCCTGCACTTCATAAAAGGCCCAATATCTCGCAGACCTTACAGATCCCCACCCCTTAACCATATATATTATTGTTCCTTATGATAAGACACATTCATTGACACCAACCTGGGGGGCCCAGGGATGCGCCGGGGCCTTCCCCCTCCCCCTCCACTTCATAAAAGGCCCAGTATCTGGGAAACCTTACAGATCCCCACCCCTTGACCATATATATTCTCGTTCCTTATGATAAGACGCATTCAGTGACATCAACCTGGGGGCCCCCAGGATGCGCCAGGGCCTTGCCCCACCCCCTGCACTTCATAAAAGACCCAATATCTCAGAAACCTTACAGATCCCCAGCCCTAAACCATATATATTATTTTCCTTATAATAAGACACATTCAATGACACCAACCTGGGGGTCCCCTGGGATGGGCCGGGGCCCTGCCCCACCCCCTCCACTTCATAAAAGGCCATATATCTCAGAAACCATTCAGATCCCCACCCCTGAACCATATATATTCTTGTTCCTTATGTTAAGAAGCATTCAGTGACTCCAACCTGGGGGCACCCCGGGATGTGCTGGGCATTGCCCCACCCCCTCCATTTCATAAAAAGGCTCTATATCTCGGAAACCTTACAGATTCCCACCCCTAAACCATATATACTCTTGTTCCTTATGATAAGACACATAAAGTGACACCAACCTCATGGTCTGCCAGGGCGTGGCCGGGCCATGTCCCACCCCTCCAGTTCACAAAAGGCCATATATGATATCTTAGAAACTGCTCAGAGCCCCCCCCCCCCTAAACCATATATATTCATGGTTCTTATGATTAGGGACATTCAGTGACACAAACATGGGGGTGCCCTGGGCAGTGGCCCAACCCTCCACTTCATAAAAGACCCAATATCTCGGAAACCTTACAGATCCACACCCCTAAACCAACAGGGCTTTTTTTTATTGAAATTTGGCTCTTAGTTTGGCTGCGATAGCATCTTAGAGTTTCCGGGAAAATTAGAAAATGGTATTCACCACCGCCTTTGCAGATATTTTGATAAAACTTTCATAGTAATATTGTTTCAGCTATCATCTATTTGCAATATGATTTTAGGCTACCTGCTCACTTTGACTGGTTGCCATGGAAACCAAAATACCCCCAAAAACTGAAGAAAAAAAAAACACTTAAAGGTCATCTCCTCGGAAACCATATGCTCCAGTACTGACATTTATAAAGAGTCGTTCTTCCCCAGAACCATTAGAGATTGGGATGCACTTCCCGATTCGATTATTTCGACAGCTGAAAGTGCTGATGATTGTGTAGCTAAATTTACCTCTTTGGTTAGAGCGAGGGACTGACTTCCCACATCACAGGTCCTGGTGTATGAATGTCATTTGACGTGTCACCAGTAACAATTCTGATTCTGATTCTCTATAAGGCTGAGAATTTATGCAAATATTCACCATATTTGCCTAAACAGGTTTCGTGTTTTTAATGAAATTTGGCTCTTTAGTTTGGGTTACTATGGCAGGTTAAGCATTTCCATAGACATATAATGTTGAAAAATGGAAAAATGACATTTACCCCTTTCAAGATATTTTATCAAACTTTTATGGAAATATTCCTTAAACAATGGTCTATCTGCCAAATAATTTAGGCCTATTGGTTGCCACAGATGGGCAGTCTGTTGTCTTGCAACAGCACATTCAAGCGACATCACTCCTCTGAAGACACTGGGCTGATTGGGTCCAAATTTCATTGGCTTCCATGGTTTATTAGCTCACCTGAGCCGAAGGCTCATGTGAGGTATTAGTATACCACGAGCCGGCGTCCGTCGTCCGTCGTCGTCGTCGTCCACACTTTCAAAGAAGTATATCTCCGGAACCAGTGGGCCAATCTTGATCAAATTTCATGTGAAGCATTATCAGGTAGGGGGAAAGGCTGCATACTGTTTTCAGGCAGATCGGATTGGAACTCTGGTTGCCACAGCAACAAAGAGCTCCCATAGACTTAACATAGGAAAAAGTTTGTCATCACTCTAGCTCCGTCAATTTTTTTCTGATCGACTTCATTCTTGCAGATAACGAAGACAGGCATGAAATCTCGATCAAGTTCGATTTTGGGCTGAATCGAATTATTCACTCAGGAGTTACGTGCCCTTGAGCGTTAGGAAAAAGCTTGTCATCACTCTAGCTCCGTCAATTTTTTTCTGATCGACTTCATTCTTGCAGATAACGAGCACAGGCATGAAATCTCGATCAAGTTCGATTTTGGGCTGAATCGGATTATTCACTCAGGAGTTACATGCCCTTGAGCGTTGAAAAAATTGCCTATTGACTTAACATGGGGAGAATGTTGTCATCACCGTAGCTGCTTCAATTATTTTCAGATTGGCTTTATTCTTGCAGATAACCAGCACAGCCATGAAATCTCGGTCAAGTTGGATAACTGGCAGAATCGGATCATTCACTTAGGAGTTACCTGCCCTTGTGTGTTTTTGCATTAGGGTTAATGGGAATTTCAAAAATGTATATCTTAAAGACTACTTGGCCAACTTTGATCAAATTTCATGTGTCGCATTATTGGGCAAGTGGAAAGGCTTCATTAGGTTTTCAGGCAGATCTTAGTGGAACTCTGGTTGCCATGGCAACATCTAGCTCCCATAGACTTCACATAGGAAAAAGCTTGTCATCACTCTAGCTCCGTCAATTTTTTTCTGATCGACTTCATTCTTGCAGATAACCAGTACAGGCATAAAATCTCGGTCAAGTTCGATTTTGGGCCGAATCAGATAATTCACTCAAGAGTTACGTCCCCTTGAGCCCCCGAAAAATTGCCTATCGACTTAACATGGGGAAAATGTTGTCATCACTGTAGCTAGTAACGAGGACAGGCATAAAATCTCGGTTAAGTTCGATTTTGGGCAGAATCGGAATATTGACCTCGGAGTTACGTGACCTTGAGCGACAAAAAATTTGCCCATAGACTTAACATAGGGAAAATGTTGTGACTACGATAGCGACTTGAATTTTTTTCAGATCAGCTTCAAACTTGCAGGTAACGAGGACAGACATAAAATCACAGTTAAGTTCGATTTTGGGCCGAATCGGATTATTTGCCTTGGAGTTACCTGCCCTTGAGCATGAAAAAATACGTTGTGACCACGATAGCAACTTTATTTTTATTCAGATCAGCTTCAAACTTGCAGATAACGAGGACAGGCATAAAATCTCGGTTAAGTTCAATTTTTGGCCGAATCAATATATTGACCTCGGAGTTACGTGACCTTGAGCGACAAAAAATTTGCCCATAGACTTAATTAGGGAAAATGTTGCGACTACGATAGCGACTTGAATTTTTTTCAGATCAGCTTCAAACTTGCAGGTAATCAGGACAGACATAAAATCTCGGTTAAGTTCGATTTTGGGCCGAATCGGAATATTTGCCTTGGAGTTACCTGCCCTTGAGCATAAAAAAATATGTTGTGACCACGATAGCAACTTTATTTTTATTCATATCAGCTTCAAACTTGCAGGTAACGAGGACAGGCATAAAATCTCGGTTAAGTTAGATTTTGTGCCGAATCGGAATATTGACCTCGGAGTTACGTGACCTTGAGAGACAAAAAATTTTGCCCATAGACTTAACGTAGGGAAAATGTTGTGACAGAAATAGCGACTTGAATTTTTAGCTCACCTGAGCCAAAGGCTCCAGTGAGCCGATAGTATACCAAGGCTCCGGAGTCCGTCGTCTGTCGTCCGTCCATCCGTCGTCCACACTTTCAATGAAGCATATCTCAGAAGGCAGTCGACCAATCTTGTTTAAATTTTATGTGTAGCACCATTGGGCAAGGGGAAAGGCCGCATTAGGTTTTGGAGCTAGTCTGGTTCATTTGTTCCTTCATTCTTCTTTCTCTCCATATAGAGATAATAGACCAATGTTAAATTTTTAATCAAAGATTTCTCAGGAACTATAAAAGCTAGAAGCATCAAATTTGGTATTCAATAGAATAATGATGACTTATTTTGTGTAAGAGACATAGGGATTTTTCTCAGCTTATTTGTTCATCTGTTCTTTCATTCTTCTTTCTCTCCATTTTGACCAATGTTAAATTTTCGTCAAAGATTTCTCAGGAACTATAGAAGCTAGAAGTCTCAAACTTGGAATGCAATGCAATAATCATGACTTATATCCTGTAAGGGTCAATGGGCTGGATTCTATTAGCAGATTTAGTAGTCAAGTCTGTGAATTGTTAAAACTTAAGTTCCTCAGGTGAGCGGTTTAGGCTCATTGAGCCTCTTGTTAAAAAAACATGGCTGCCAGTGGGGAGTGCCCCGCTGAGCTCTGGTGAGCATAGTGGCCAATGGGCCTCTTGTTTTCTAGATTGGTTAGATTAGGCAAAGATGACATGTATCTTGCATCACTGGAGTGTCCAACTGATATTGGCTTACAGTTGGGCAAGGCCTGCTGTCCTTGAGCAGGTAAGGGTAGAGGAGGAGTGTTGTTATTTTTTCTGTTTCTACACTTCCATTCATCTCTCTCTTCTGTCCCTTATTTTCATCTCTTCCCTCTCTTCTATCTTTTTCCTCCCTTTCTCAGAGAGACATCACAAAATGACCCACAAGGGTTGATGTGTCATTAACTCAAAAAACAATCAATGAGTCTAGTTTCATTTTCACATTTTTAGCTCACCCTGAGCATGAAGTGCTCAAGGTGAGCTATAGTTGTCACCTTTTGACATTCTTACATCGTCTGTCTGTCCATCAACAATTTCTTCAAATGACATTTCTGAAACCAGTGGCAATTTTAAAATAATTCTACAGGAATATACCTTGGGTGATCCTCTACGAAAAAGTGCTAAAATGGTTCCGCTCTGCTGAACAAAATGGCCGCCATAGCTAAAGATAGAAAAACCTTTAAATGACCTCTCCTTGGCCAATGGTCCAATTTCAAAATGTTCCTTTGGTGACCCTCTACCCAAATTGCTAAAATAATTCCGCTCCGCTAAACATAATGGCTGCCAGAGCTAAAAATAGAAAAATCTTTATAAAAACCTTTAAATGACCGCTCCTCCTAGGCTAATTGTCTGATTTAAAAATAATTTTGCAGGAATATTTCTTAGGTGACCCTCTACCAAAATTGCTAAAATGGTTCCGCTCCGCTGAACAAAATGGCCACCAGAGCTAAAAATAGGAAAAAAAACCTTTAAAGACATTCTCGAAGGCTAATGGTCCGATGTTCGTTTGGTGACCTCTACCAAAATTGCTAAAATGGTTCCGCTCCCCTGAACCAACTGGCCACCAGAGCTAAAAATAGATCAACCTTTATATGATAGATTCTTCTAAGCCAATGGTCTGATTTCAAAATACTTTCACTGGAATGTTCCTTGGAAGACCCTCTATCAGAATTGCTAAAATGGTTCTGCTCTGCTGAACAAAATGGCCACCTGGGCTAAAAATTGACAAACCTTTAAATGACATCTACTAGGCTAATGGTCTGATTTCAAAATAATTTCACAGAAATGATCTTTTGGTGACCCTCTCCCAAAATTGTTTAAATAGTCCACTTCTTTGAACAAAATAGCCATCAGAGTTAGAAATAGGAAAACCTTTAAAGGACATTTCTTAGGTTAATAATCCAATTTCAAAATTATTTCACAGAAATAGTCCTTTGGTGACCGTATAACAATATTGCTAAAATGGTTTCACTTCACTAAAGAAAATGGCTGCCAGAGCTAAAAAAAATAGAAAAAAACTTTGACTGACATATCCCCCTAGATCAATGGTGTAATTTCAAACCCATTTCACAGAAATGTCTCTCTTTTATTTTTGTACCAAAATTGATTAAACGGTATGGCTCATCTTAGATCTGTCTGCCCCCAGCCCATCGGGGCTTGAAGAAATAGATGGACTGCATGATGCTTCCATGCAGAGCTGAAACCAACTGCAGACCAGTTCTGGTAAACCGCTTAGACGATCTAAGCCTGCTCAGGCAAAGCCGTGAGAGTAAGACCCTCCATGCTTATAAACCCTATTGGTTTCATTGGGCGACAGGATTTGAGATGTCATTTCATCTCAATGTCGGGTAAAAGTCCCACAAAATTGGAAGCAACATCTCCAAAATGACCTATTCAGTGTTGATGGGGATGTTAAACCTCAAATCAATCGATCAAATGTTAGATTTGTTATATTGAAACATCCCATCTCAAAGAGGGTATTATTTTACTGATGATTTAGGTGTGAACCTTTACCCTGCTGTAGGCGACAAGCCCTATCTTTGCAAACAGTGTAGATCCAGATCAGATGGCTTCTGAAGAAGCCATCTGATCAGGATCTACACAGTTTGACATTCAGTTTGTGAATCTGTAGAAATAAGCTGCATCAAGTAATCTGATTGGTTCAAAGTCAGAAATGAGTGTGGCTTAATTGAATATTCAGCAGGTTAAAGGTTAATGATTGGGTGAGGCAAAGGTGACATGTATTTTGCATCACTGGGGCATCCAACTGATATTGGCTTATAGCAGGGCAAGGCCTGCTGTCCTATTTCTTCTGTTTCAACACTTCCATTCAATTTTGTCCTCTTCTACTATCCCTCACTTCCTCCTCCACTATCCCTCACTTCCTCCACTATCCCTCACTTCTTCCTCCACTATCCCTCACTTCCTCCACTATCCCTCACTTCCTCCTCCACTATCCCTCACTTCCTCCATTTCTCTGGGAGACGACACAAAAATGGCCCACAAGGATTCACATGACATTCAGCTCAAAACAATAAATCAGTCATGTACTGATGCTGAAATTGGCTTCGCTCTGCTGATCAAAATGTCCATATGACTGCAGAGGTAAAGATAGACAAATCATTTAAGAAGATCTCCAATGGCTCAGTTTCAAAAACACTTTGACAGAAATGGAGCATTTCGACAGAAACGGAGCATTTCTGTCAAAGTTATTTTGAAACTGAGCCATTCGAGAAGATGTTCTGTAACGTCAAAATGGCTGTTCTAAAACTGTAAACAACAATTTTGTCCTCCTCCACTATCCCTCACTTCGTCCTCCACTATCCCTCACTTCCTTCTCCACTATCCCTCACTTCCTCCATTTCTCTGGGAGACGACACAAAAATGGCCCACAAGGGTTGACATGACATTCAGCTCAAAACAATAAATCAGTCATGTACTGATGCTGAAATTGGCTTCGCTCTGCTGATCAAAATGTCCATATGACTGCAGAGGTAAAGATAGACAAATCATTTAAGAAGATCTCCAATGGCTCAGTTTCAAAAACACTTTGACAGAAATGGAGCATTTCGACAGAAACGGAGCATTTCTGTCAAAGTTATTTTGAAACTGAGCCATTCGAGAAGATGTTCTTTAACGTCAAAATGGCTGTTCTAAAACTGTAAACAACAATGTTAGTACATCATAATTCAGGTGAGCGAATTAGGTCCATCATGGACCTCTTGTTTAAATTTTTTTCAAACTATATATTAGGGGATAACTGTATTCAAAATTGTCATTTGGGGAGGTAAATCGGCGGTTTTACAGTCTGAAATTTCATTTTATGGCGACACGTCAGCAGAGCCATAAAACGGAATTTGAGACCGTAAAACCGTCGATTTACCTCCCAAAATGACAATTTTCAATACAGTTATCCCAATTCTAATGCATTTATTCGGCTGTTTTCTCAAAAAAGTGTGCGATTTTGCTCAAAGGGGCAAGCGCTGTCAGCTGCCTAAAACCAAATACCAGTCAATGGAAAGCGACGTTACATGATGACGCTGGGTTTCCGACAGTATATCGCAGAATATACTGTCACAAATTTTTGGCGTTATCCAATCAGACATCGCGTTACATACGCAGGTGCATAAGAATGTTACTTAATAAATGGCACTGCTTGATTTGTTTTATCCAAATAAACATATTTGTAAAACTTGATCGATTTTTTTTTTACTTTTGCCCTTATGTAGGGGTATTACCATGTTCAGCTTGGCCTCGGTAGCTCATTCGGATGCCTGTCTGACTGGTGATAAGGAGGGCGCGGGTATGATACCTGCCGGGGTTGGCAGCATTCTTTCGTGGAGATTGATCATGAAATCTTTTCTACGGTCATTCCCTCCCTTCCGCTGATTCAAGAAGGGCAGTTGTCAGTTTCTGGCGAAAGAATGTGCACTGTACTGGTTAACCGCTTACGTATAAGCCTGCCCAGGTAAAGTGTGGATAAGCCAACTGACCAGCTCAAAAATGACGTAAAATAGTGTTGACTGGACCGTTAAACTCCAATACAAACAAACAAAACCATATTCAGCTAGAACTTCTAAGATTTATACCAATCAGGATGTGTTCATCACGAAAACACGCCTATATATTTTTGGAACCCCTTAAACCCCACTTTTATACAGTAAAACTGGGGTTTACAGGGGTAAACCTTATTATACCCCCGGCATACGAAGTATGCTCCCGTTCATATGCTATGGGTGTATATATTTTTTCGTCCTGCCGTTCGTCCGTCTGTCTGTCCGTCCGTACTTCCGTCTGTCCGCCCGTTAACATTAACCAAGTTTCTAAGAGATTGTATCTTCTGAACCCTTTGATAGATTTAGTTGATACTTACACTGAAGTTACATACTTGTCCAAAGATTTCATTGATGCATGCCCCACCCCCAAAAATGACCTTGAGGTCAAGGTCACAGACTTAGAAATTTCACATTTGGTTAAAGTTTTAGGACAAAGTTTATAGATGCCTGTATGCACAAATTCAGTTCATACTGTACTTGCATCAATGTTGCATACCAGCCCAAAGATTTCATGATGTATGTCCCTTCCCCAACCTGCGGTGAAACTGACCTCAAGGTCATGGACTTAGAAATTTTACATTTGGTTAAAGTTTTATGACAAAGTTTATAGATGGCAGTATGTTCTAAACTCTACAACAAATTTAATTGATATTTGCATCGATGTTTCATACCAGGCCAAAGATTTCGTTGAAGCATACTGATATCCTCACTCCCTTAGTCCATTTAGAAATTTTATGTTTGGTTTAGCTTGTACTAGCACAATTATAGATGCTTATAGCTTCTTGATTTCTTCATTACACTATATACAAGCTCCAAAGATATATCAGAGGGTGGCGCTGGCCGGGGGTATATGTGACCCACTGGTCGCTTTCTCTAGTTTTTCTTATTTCTGCTCTAAAATATAGATTGATGAGGCGGTTCTAATGAGCACCCACAATCTATGTTTTGAGAAGAAATATGAAAAATATCAGGAATTTTATTTTTGGTGGTAAAATTTAACGGATATACGTGGTGTCTCGACAGAGTCTACACCATTGGGTCTACACTGTTTGCCACTCATCCGGATATTCTTAAGACACAGCATCAGTTAGTTAATTGTATTTGTTCAAATTTAAGAGCAAGTATCGTATGTTGGTGTCCCACAAAAATGTGGGGTAAACCTTATTTGTGTTCTTTCTGCTCTCGACGAGCCAGTACCCACAATCTATATTTTGAGCAAAACTAAGAAAAGTATCGCAATTTTTATGCCCCCGCATCATATGATGCCGGGGGCATATAGTTTTTCGGTTTTCCGTACGTGCGTACATGTGTACGTCCGTCTGTACGTGTGTGTGTACGTACGTACGTACGTGATCCTGTAACCTCAGGTTAAAGTTTTTGTAACAGGTAGAGTGAGTGAGTTTTTGAGTTTAACGTCCCATCAACAGCTAAGGTCATACGGAGACGGGACCTCGGTTTAAAGACTCATCCGAAAGTCTGGAGAAGCCCGGGATCGATCCTGCGACCCCTGGTTTACAAGGCGAGTAGCGTAACCACTACACCACGGGGGCTTCTGTGTAACAGAGCCTGAACTTTTAGAACTCATATTTTCCTAACCATTTGATGGAACTGGTTCATCTTTGGTATGATGATAGATATATGTCCAAAGTTTTATTAAGCAATACCCCCACCCATGCCTGACCTCACAGACTTAGAAATTTTCAGTGTTAAAAACTCAGATTAAGGTTTTTGTAACAGGTAGACTTGAACATTTTAGAACTTAAATTTTCCAAACCATTTGATGGAATAGGTTCATATTTTGTATGATTATAGATATAGGTCCAAAGTTTTATTCAGCGATACCCCCACCCATGCCCATGGCCTCAAGGTCAAGGTCATGGACTTAGAAATTTTCCATGTTAAAGACTCGAGTTAAGGTATTTGTACCTGGTAGAACCTGAACTTTTATGATGGCTTTGGTTCATATGATGATAGATATAGGTACAATGTTTTATTCAGCAATACCCATACCCATGCCTATGACCTCAAGGTCAAGGTCACAGACTTAGACAATTTTAATGTGAAAGATTTTAAAGAGCTCAAATTTTCCAAAATATATTATGGATTTGGCTTATGTATGCTATGATGATAGATACAGGTCCAAATGTTTATTTGGCAATACCCCCACTCATGCCTATGGCTTCAAGGTCAAGGTCACAGACTTAGAAATTTTTAATTAGATATTTTAAGAGTTGATATTTTCCAAATCGTGCAATGGATTGAGTTGATATTTGGTATGATGTTAGATACCTGTCCTTTTTATTCAGCGATACCCCCACCCATGCCCATGAGCTCAAGGTCAAGGTCACAGACTTTTACAAATTTTTAATTATCCCCTCGCACAACATATCTCTAGCGTATATATTTCTTCACTGATTTCAATATAACTTCACACAAATGTTCCTTATGACAATATCTCGAGCGAGTTTGACTTTCAAGGTCAAGGTCACTGTGGCTATTTTTAGAAAAACTTTGTCATCGCTCTAGCCACTACATTTCTTCACTGATTTCAATATAACTTCACACAAATGTTCCTTATGACAATACCTCGAGGGAGGTCGACTTTCAAGGTCAAGGTCACTGTTGCTATTTTTAGAAAAACTTTGTCATTGCTCTAGAGCTTACATTTTTTCACCAATTTCAATATAACTTCTCACAAATGTTCCTGACGACAAGGTCACACACTTAGAAAATTTTTTTGCAACATGGATTTTCGGGATGAGGCGGGCCCCTTGGCGGTGGCATCTGTGTCGTCTGGACACATTTCTAGTTCATCTTAAAACTCCTAACTCATTGTGATAAAAATATACCATATCACATGGCCATATAACAAGATTAATTATTTGATGCGTAACTGGGAAAAGGTTTATAAAGCATGTTTTCGTGATACATTTGTTCAAAATAAGGCATACCAAATATATATTATTCCTATATCCCCCCAAAAGACATTTATTTAGCCAAATAAAAGCTTTTTTGAGTGTGTTCCGGTAATTACCAGTGTGTTCCGGTGTTTTGGTGTGTTCCGGTATTTCTACGAACCGTAATTGGGTGGTATGTTGTGTGTACTCGCCAATCAGTCCAACATGCAGTTTCATGATTAATACAAGAATATCGGTGAAACCGATGGATGCTTCCCGAAGGTGCAATACTCGGAACAGGAAACATTATCCTAGTAAAAGATCGGTATACTGTGTATACTCGCTGTACTTCAAAAGGGAGTATAATAAAATCTGTCGGTGGACTGATTAGCTTGCCTGATGGCAGTGTCATACAAACATCACCAACATAAAAGTCGGAATAAATGAAAGGAAGTGTCTTCAGGTACGATACCATACCCCAAGATCCTGGGTGGTAGTTTAGCTACAAACTTCAATGGCTCGAACACCTTTTGGGCATCGAAAATCTGTTCGAGACAGGGGTAGTTCGAGCCACTGAGGTGACTGACAGGAGGCATAACGGGATACTTTTAGACATCTTTTCGGTGATCTATAATGAAAATGTATGCTGTGTGCACTCATTAGAATCGCCTCATCGAGGCGATTCTAATGAGTACACACAGCATACATTTGCAAGATAAAAGACTAAAATCTCCTTAATCATCCCCCACTATTTCTTATGTAGAGGATTTCGCTAGGGGCTCAAGAATGGGTTCGACACATCCATGGTAAACGAGCCATCGGTGTTCGAGCCATCTAAGTTCTACTGTATATTAATTGGGTAAAACTGTTTAATACAAATTATTGAAAACTTACTCTCATACACAGAGGCAATCCTCGTAGGACTGTCTCCAGGATTGGTCCTTTACATGCATATAAAATATCAGACTGGTTCGAAAATGGATCTGATTCTATCCCCTTGACTGTCAAAAAAGGTCATTTTGACCATTTGCCAAGACTAGCTTCTTTCACTTTGATCCAATTTATCTGCAACCCTAATGTAGATGGATGACTTGCGATTTTACATCCTTTTTAGCAGTATTTCGGTCATATCAGAATGTTAAAGGCTGTGTGCAATGGAACTCCGTTTACAGTTGGAAAGATTTCTGCCTCCAGGAAGTTTTTCTAAAAAAAGCCGCAGTGACCTTTACCTTGAGCCAAGGATGCTGAAAATCGAACTTGCTCGAGATATTATTATACCCAACATTTGTGTGAAGTTTATTAAAATCCATCATCAAATGACGTCGCTAGAGCGATGACAAAGTTTTTTTTCTAAAAATAGCCACAGTGACCTTCACCTTGAGCCCAGGACCCTGAAAGTCAAACTTGCTCGAGATATTATCATACCCAACATTTGTGTGAAATTATATTAAAATCCATCAATAAATGTAGGCACCAGAGCGATGACAAAGTTTTTTTTCTAAAAATAACCACAGTGACCTTGACCCCAGGATCCTGAAAGTTGAACTTGCTCGAGATATTATTATACCCAACATTTGTGTGAAGTTATATTAAAATCCATCAGCAAATGACGACGCTAGAGCAATGACATTTTTTTTTTTGCTAAAAACAGCCGCAGTGACCTTTACCTTGAGCCCAGGACCCTGAAAATTGAACTTGCTCGAGATATCAATCAACATTTGTGTGAAATTATATTAAAATCCATCGATAAATGTAGGCACTAAAGTTTTTTCTAAAATAGCCACAATGACCTAGACCTTGAGCCTAAGACCCTGAAAGTCATTGCTGAGAATTCGCGTGGACACGAAAAGTACCCTATATATATTCATGCAGAATTCATCAAAGGGCCATAACTGTTGGAAAAATCATCGAAAGTACCATAACTCTGTGACAAATCCTCTAACCAGCTAGCACAGGTTTGGAAAGATTTCTGCCTCCAGCAAGTTTTTTTTTTTCTAAAAATAGCCGCAGTGACCTTGACCTTGAGCCCGGGATCCTGAAAATTGAACATGCTCGAGATATTATTAAACCCAACATTTGTTTGAAGTTATATTAAAATCCATCAGTGACCTTGACCTTGAGCCCAGGATCCTGAAAGTCGAACATGCTCGAGATATTATCATGATCAACATTTGTGTGAAATTATATTAAAATCCATCGATACATGTAGGCACTAGCGCGAAAACAAAGTTTTTCTAAAAATAGCCTCAGTGAACTTGACCTTGAGCCCAGGACCCTGAAAGTCGAACATGCTCAAGATATTATTATACCCAACATTTGTGTGAAGTTATATTAAAAACCATCAATAAATGTAGGCACCAAGTAATGACAAAGTTTTTTTCTAAAAATAGCCACAGTGACCGTACACTGCAGCTTTAAACAAAGTACCATAACTCTGTGACAAATCATCTAACCAGATAGCACGGATAATATGCGCATCCCCTATTGCTGCTTAAGATTCCATTGAAGTTTCGTTGAATTTCTGCAAGTAGTTGCTGAGAATGTGCGTGGACACGAACAGTACCCTATATATTCATGCAGAATTCATCAAAGGGCCAGATCTGTTGAAAAAATCATCGAACCAAAACACGCAGGTGATATGCGCATCCACCTTCGATCCTTAATATTCCCATGAAGTTTCATTGCAATCCGACCAGTAGTTTCTGAGATTTCGCGTGGACAAGAGCGGGACGGACGCACGGACGAAGCGGCGACTATATTCTCCCCCGAAATTCTTCGGGGAGCATTAAATGTAGGCACTAGAGCGAAAACAAAGTTTTTCTAAAAATAGCCACAGTGACCTTGACCTTGAGCCCAGGATACTGAAAGTCGAACATGCTCAAGATATTATCATACCCAACATTTGTGTGAAGTTATATTAAAATCCATCAATAAATGTAGGCACCAAGTGATGACAAAGTTTTTTTTTAAAAAAAGCCACAATGACCGTACACTGCAGCTTTAAACAAAGTACCATAACTCTGTGACAAATCATCTTACCAGATAGCACGGATAATATGTGCATCCCCTATTGCTGCTTAAGATTCCATTGAAGTTTCGTTGAATTTCTGCAAGTAGTTGCTGAGAATTCGCGTGGACACGAACAGTACCCTATATATTCATGCAGACTATATGCTCCCCCGAAATTCTTCGGGGAGCATAAAAACTTCCCTCTTAATTAACACAAATATACCATATTTAACCTAAGTATTTGATCACCTCAATGCCTTACCATACATGTTCTTAAATTTGAGGAAGATCAATTTACTATTTATTGTGTCTTAAAATAGATGTACAAGTGTTATCTACGTAGTGTAGAACCATATGAGATGTTGTGTTCTGTGGCATCTCAGGGTTTGCAGTTTTCTCAGGCATGTCTGGGTGAATACCCTATAAATATCTGGAAATTGGGAAATTTTTACTTGAAACTCAGAACTGCTACAATAAACAAAGCAACACTGATCTTCTATATTGTAAACTTTAATTTTATATTTAACCTTGTAATAGAATATATAACAAAATCTAGACATATCGCAGATAAAAAAAGGCTGTTCTAGAATAAGCATTAATATCCTTCATTCTAATGCACCAGCATACGTAACGCAACGTCTGATTGGATAACGTCAAAAATTTGCGACAGTATATTCTGCGATATACTGTCGGAAACCCAACGTCATTACGTAACGGCTGGCCTTTGGTTTTATGAAGCTCACGGCGCTTGTCGCTTTGTGCAAAATAGTACAATTTTTAACAAAACAACCAAAAAATTGCATCAAAATGGGGATAACTGTATTGAAAATTTTCATTTTGGGAGGTAAATTGTCGGTTTTACGGTCGCAAATTACGTTTTACGGCTCCACTGACGTGTGGCTGTAAAACGAAATTTCCGACCGTAAAACCTCGGATTTACCTCCCCAAATGACAATTTTATATACAGCTATTCCCTTATTGCTACATAAGCTCCTGAAACAGATGACAATCTGATTTTGTAAAATAATTTTCACAATAAATGAGCCAGCGCTCAACAAAACCTACATTAAGACATGATTGTGCGCCCATCGAAGACTCAGATCAGCCTGCGCATCCATATAGTCTAACCAGAGACTTCTCTTGCTGCAGGAAGGAGCATTGGACCTTTAGCTATCCTTAGAGCGCACAAAGAAGACTGATCAGACTGTGCGGATGCACAGGCTGATCTGAGTCTTTGTTGGGCGCATATGTCTTATTGTAGGTTTTGTCATGCGCTCGCTCAAATAAGGCGGGCCAAACGAGTACCCACAATCTATGCTTCTGTCAGCAGGAATAAGAAAACAATGTACATCCCTATAAACCCCAGTTTTACTATATAAAAGTGGGGTTTAAGGAGTCAAACTTATATAGCCTAGGCGTGTTTTCGTTATGAGAAAAAGGAAGAGCAGCTTACAGATGTAATAATATCACAGATGAGCTTTATTTATAAATATTAAACAAAAATGTGGTCACGTCAAAACACGTGTAGAAAATCAAACATATCATTACGCAAACACGCCTATACAAATACATTGCCACCTTTATCGCCGAAAAAATGAAAATTTTATTATGAAAAATTGTGATATTTTTCTTATTTCTGTTCCAAATATAAATTGTGGGCACTCGTTAGAACCGCCTCATCGAGGCGGTTCTAACGAGTACCCACAATCTATATTTTAGAGCAGAAATAAGAAAAATAAGGTACACCCCCGGAAACCCCAGTTTTACTGTATAAAAGTGGGGTTCAAGGGGGTCAAAATTATATAGGCGTGTTTTCCTGATGTGAATCCTTTTCAAACTGCCCAGTATTTTTATTTTAAAAAAAGTTGGTACTAGTTTTTAACCCTTATCCAACTGAACACGACAACTACCTTTGCAAACATTGTAGATCCAGATCAGATGCCAATGATCAGGATCTACACTGTTTGTTATGCAGTTTATGAATTGAACAAATACATAGAATCGAGAAATTTGATTGGTGAATAGACAGAAATTGACATGCTTTAATAAATTTCATGCCTCTGTATCATTAGATATCTGTGGCCAATTGATCCAAACTAACAACGTCGTTAGCTAATGTATCATTAAAACTTTGTTAATTTAATATAGCAAATATGCTAATGCTTTTGCTGAAAAAAATGTGAGCAGCTTTTGCATCTGTAAAAGCTGCTCACATTTTTTTTTCAGAAAAAAAAACACCACTGTATTACATGTTGTATTTAGAAGAACACTTAACAATTTGACCACTAACGAGCTCGTTAAGCTAACGATGCTTTAAACAACAGGGGCCAGTTGTTCAAAGCATTGTTAGCTTAACGAGCTCATTAGGGGTCATATTGTTGACTGTTCTTGAAAGTTTAATATTTAAAATTTTGGTATTTTTGCTGAAAAAATGTGAGCAGCTTTTACATTTGCAAAAGCTGCTCACATTTTTTTTTCAGCAAAAATATCAGCATATTTGCCATAATAAATGATCAAATTTTTAACGATACGTTAACTAACGACGTTGTTAGTTTTGAACAACTGGACCCTGGATACTTCTGCAACAAAATAAGTAAATGGTTAAGCTGCCGAGAAAAACTTCATCAGAAAATGTCGTCTGCTTATGTCGTCTGCTGAATCTTCTTGCAAAGTTTTTTTTTTAAATATTTTTCATACCACACTGTTTGCAAGAATGACTTTTAAAATAACAGGCAGACGACAAAGCAGACGACAATTGTCGTGATTGGCATAATTCGGGATAATTTTCTTATGTCTCCATTAACCCATTCTATACCAAATGGAATCTTCCACCTTAAATAAAGCACATGTCCATTTCAAAATTTAAGGGTGTCAGGTGATTTTCTTCCAAATCTTTGCAAAAATGGCAACGTTGTAGGCCCTGATAGGATGCCACATTGTGCGGCGTCTGATCTGGGCCTGCACTGTTTGCTTATTTCCCGTTTTCATCACGTGATCAAGTTCGTGAAATGACCACCACCTTAACCCCACTTTGTATAGAGAAAACTGGGGTTTCAAAGATAAATATAGAAAATTTTCCCTTGGTTATCCGGATTACTATTCCTTATCTGTTTGCTATGACCGCAAAGTTTTTTGCCGGCTTCTAACCAATCAGAATTTATAATTCATTAACTCAATAGGATGGGTGTCTTTTTGTTGAGCAGATGTCCTAGTTCGATGCCCGCAGTGTCTGCTTAAAAGTTGGTGAATATATTGATGGTGATGAGTAGATGAACTGATTAACTTATGACAAAATTCCGAAAAATACTTTGCGAGTTATGGCCCTTTGTCATTTTTGTAATTTGTGGCCATTGTAATGTATGCTAAAAGTGATGCATAGCATAACTTTAGAACCGTGTATGCTAGGGTTTTGAAATTTCATATATGGATTCCTCATGGAAAATTAACTGACGCGTATTTTTTTTCTCGTCCGGATTATGCCCCTTTCAAGAGTTATTGCCCTTTGAATTTTTTTTAATAAAATCTTGTCAGCAAGATATCTCAAAAACTATTGGAGCTATGAGCCTTGAAAGTTGGTGAATATATTGGTGGTGATGAGTAGATGACCTGCTTAACTTTTGACAAAATTCCGAAAAATACTTTGTGAGTTATGGCCCTTTGTCATTTTGGTAATTTGTGCCCATTGTAATGTATGCTAAAAGTGATGCATAGCATAACTTTAGAACCGTGTATGCTAGGGTTTTGAAATTTCATATATGGATTCCTCATGGAAAATTAACTGACGCGTTAATTTGTTGAGCAGATGTCCTAGTTCGATGCCCGCAGTGTCTGCTTAAAAGTTGGTGAATATATTGATGGTGATGAGTAGATGAACTGATTAACTTATGACAAAATTTCGAAAAATACTTTGCGAGTTATGGCCCTTTGTCATTTTTGTAATTTGTGGCCATTGCAATGTACTCGTGTGCGGGTCGGTTTCAGCTCTGCGTGGAAGCATCATGCAGTCCATATATTTCTTCAAGTCCCGATGAGCGGGGGCCGAAAGAAGACATTGTACTTTGAATTTGAGAATAAAGTTGCACTGGTGTATACATATGTCTCTTGATAGAATTTCTGCAGCTCCTACGCCAGTTCTGCCCCCGCCCATCGAGGCCTGAAGAAATAGATGGGCTGCATAATGTTTCCACGCAGAGCTGATACCGACCGGGACACGAGTACTTGTGAACCGCTTAGAGGATCTAACCCTGCCCAGGCAAAGCGGTGCGAGTCGGCATGTCCATGCTTATAAACCTTATTGGTTTCATTGGGCGCCAGGGCTTGAGATGTCATTTCATCTCAAGGTCGGGTGAAAGTTTCCAAACATTGGAATCAACGTCTCGAAAATGACCTTTACAGTATTGACGGGGACGTTAAATCTCAAAACAAACAAACAAACAAATCATACGCCAGTCTGTGGCAGTCCTATAAGTTTGAACTATACAAGAATGCAGTCTGAGGAACAACCGAATTCCACGCCTCACTTTGTATCAGGGCTCAACCTTGTGACCTTGACCTTGAGTTGGCATGGTTTATTTATGGGTACTGCAAATCAGCTCACTGAGGGGGTATATTTCACAAAAGTTTAATGAAAATCCTTCCATGGGTAAATGAGATATGGAACGGACATTCACCTGTGTCCTTGACCTTGAGTTGGCATGGTTTATTTATGGGTTCTGTACATCAGCTCACTGAGAGTGATATTTTATGAAAGTTTAATGAACATCCTTCCAGGGGTAAAGGAGATATGGAACGCACACAGAATTCGACGTGTCAAACTCTTGACCTTCAACTGTGACCTTGACCTTGAGTCGGCATGATTTATTTATGTGTTCTGCACATCAGCTCACTAAGGGGGACATTTGACCAAAGTTTAATGAAAATCCTTTCAAGGGTAAAGGAGATATGAAACGGACACAAAATTCAAAGTTTCAAACTCATGGCCTTCCAATGTGACCTTGACCTTGAATCGGCATGGTCTATTTATGGGTTCTGCACATCAACTCACTGAGGGGGATAATTGACCAGAGTTTGATGAGAATCCTTGCAGGGGTAAAGGAAATATGGAACGGACATAAAATTCAAAGCTTCAAACTCTTAACCTTCAGATAAACCTTGACCTTGAGTCAGCATGGTTTATTTATGGCCCATGTACACCAGCTCACTCAAAAGAATATCTGGTCAAGGTTTAATGAAAATCCTTCCAAGGGTAAAGGAGATATGGAACGGACACAAAATTAAAAAAGATTCAAAGTTGTGACCTTAAACTGTGACCCTGACCTTGAGTCGGCATGGTTCATTTATGAATTCTGCACATCAGCTCAATGAGTCGAATAATTGACCAAAGTTCAATGAAAACCTGTCAGTGGGTTCAGACGATATGGAGCGGACAAGAAAGTGTTACGGACAGACAGATGGACAGATGGACGGACGGACAGTCGAAGGCCATTACTATAATCCCCGTTCCGCTTCAGGGCGGGGGATAAAAATGCGATGTACTGTCAACAGAGGTCGAAAAGAATTATACCGATATCAGACGTGGTGTCACAGCTAATGATTTTCCAAGTGAAGTGATCGTGCAAATAAACCATATACGCCCTTGTAATTTACAAGAGCTGTAACCACTTCTATATTTTATATGGTTTAAATGGGTGTGCCGAACCTGTCAAAATGTCTTAGTCTGTGAAAGGAAATTTCGATTTTGTAATTTTCTCCAAATAATCACAGCCTTTCCTGGTTGCCACAGAGGCATACGACTTGCTGGAGAAATCGGCGGAGGGTCAGGTCTAAAACTTTCCCATAGTGATGTATGGGCTAAAATGAGTATTAACAGCAAGAAACGATAAAATCGATGATTCAGATTTTCTGAACGGAGTTTAGTACTACATGTAGTACTAATCTTCCATGTGGCCCTCTTTTCCTGGGTTGGAACCAGTACTTAGCAATGTGGATAAAGTCTCTTGCTCAGGGAAGCAACATTTGGCACTTGCGTATCGAACAGGCTACCTCTCGATCTCAAATGCGATGCTCTACTACTGCACCACAGCACTTGGCATCATCAAAAGCCATTGTGAACAGACTGTTTCATTTTGCCTTTAAATACCTGTGTACCATTTACATCTTACCATCACCCTCACTATTCTCATCATCATCCTCACCATCATTGTCATCATTCTCATCATCCTCACCATCATTGTCATCATTCTCATCATCATCCTCAACATCATTATCATCATCATTCTCACCATCGTTCTCATCATCATCCTCACCATCATTCTCATCATAATCATCATCCTCACCATCATTGTCATCATTCTCATCATCATCCTCACCATCATAATCATCATTCTCATCATCATCCTCACCATCATTATCATCATTCTCATCATCATCCTCTCCATCATTATCATCATTCATATCACCATCATCTTTCTCATCATCATCCTCACCATCATCATTCTCATCATCATCCTCACCACCATTCTCTTCATCACCATCATCATTCTAATCATCATCCTCACCATCATTATCATCATTCTCATTATCATCCTCACCATCATTCTCATCATCATCCTCACCATCATTATCATCATTCTTATCATCCTCACCATCATTATCATCATCATATCATCCTCACCATCATTATCACCATTCACATCATCACCACCACCGTCATGATTCTCATCATCATCATTCTCATCATAGTCATCATCATCCTTCTCACCATCATTCTCATCATCACCCTCACCATCATTCTCATCATCATTCTCACCATCATTCTCATCATCATTCTCATCATAATCATCCTCACCATCCTCACTATCATTCTTATCATCAGCCTCACCATCACCATCATCATTCTCATCATTATCATCCTCATCATCATTCTCATCGTCAGCCTCAACATCATCACCATCATTCTCATCATCAGCCTCACCATCACCATCATCATTCTCATCACGATCATCCTCACCATCATTATCAACCTCGGTCCTCACGATCATTATCATCATTCTCATCATCATCCTCACCATCATTATCAACATTCTTATCATCACCATCATCATTCTCATCATCATCATTCTCATCATTATCCTCACCACCATTCTCTTTATCACCATCATCATTCTCATCATCGTCCTTACCATCATCATTCTCATCATCATCCTCACCACCATTCTCTTTATCACCATCTTCATTCTCATCATCATCCTCACCATCATTATCATCATTCTCATTATCATCCTCACCATCATTCTCATCATCATCCTCACCATTATTATCATCATTCTTATCATCCACACCATCATTATCATCATCATATCATTCTCATCATCATTATCACCATTCACATCACCACCACCGTCATCATTTTCATCATCATCATTCTCATCATAATCCTCAACATCATGATCATCATCATTCTCATCATCATTCGCGTCATCCTCACCATCATCAGTATCAATCTCATCCTCACCATCATCAGTATCAATCTCATCATCTTCACCATCATTATCGTCCTCATCATCATTATCATCTTTCTTGTCATGATCATTCTCCTCATCGCCACCCATCATCATCATTGTCATTAGCAGCAGCAGTCGCAGCATCACCAGAATCTTCATTGCCTTTTATGTAAAAATCAGTTGCCAATGGTTATTTTTACCTTTAATCAAATTTTTACAGCTTTGAATTGTATCATGTTCTTGTAATAGTTTTTGTTGTTGTTTGAGTTGTGGTATTATGACCCCCTCAACACTATATAGGTCATTTTGGAGGAGATGAAATGACATCTGAAGTCCTACCACCCAAAGATACTGCTAGAATTTGTAAGTGTTTCTTGCATCCCTTTTCCTGGGCAGACTTAGACCTATGTGGTTAACCAGTACTGGTGTTCGGTGGGTTTCAATTCTGCAAAATCACCATCATTGAAGCACCTTGCAACCCAATCTGGAAGCACCTTGCAACCCAGTCTATTAACTAGCCTCCAAGGCGGGGGTACTGTTATCATTTGTATATAGTCTGCAATAATGTGCTTTTAGAAATCAAATGTTTCCCATTCTGATTGTAGTTTCTGCTTTTTATACCCCACACAAACAGTTTGGATGAAAATATATACTGTTTCAAGTTATTCATCGACTTGTGCACAAAATATTGGTTTTTCCTGGGTGGCTTCATCAATAATATTAGTAATCTTATCATAATTTGCATAAATGTTGATATTCATGAGATGTTGGTGCCACAGAAAAATAAAGATGGTGGGATCAATATTGTTATAGTTATTCCCCTTTGTAGTTCTTTAAAAGTTGTCTGTCACACTTTTGTCTGTAACACTTTGATTTTTCCTGCATATCTTGCTTAATTATATTGGGAATCTTAACATTTTTGCATAAATGTTGATATTTATGACATGTTGATGCTAGGGAAAATAAGGGTCAATGAATTAATACTGTTACAGTTAAACTCTTTGTAAATTACAAGTTGTCTGTTACACTATTGTCTGTCATTACGAAAACACGCTTATGCAAATACACAGTAACCTTTATCGCCGAAAAAATGAAAATTTTAAGATGAAACATTGTGATATTTTTCGTATTTGTGCTGAAAATATGTATTGTGGGTACTCTCTAGAACCGCCTCAATGAGGCAGTTCTAACGGGTACCCACAATCTGTTTTTGAGCAGAAAAATAATGTATACCCCTGCAAACCCCAGTTTTACAATATAAAAGTGGGGTTCGAGGGGTTCAAAATCATATAGGCTTGTTTTCGTGATGAACACGGGTTTTTCCTGCATATCTTGATTGATAATATTAGGAATCATATATTTTGCATTAACATTGATATTCACGAGATGTTGCTGGTACAGAGTAAGGGTCAACAATTCAATACTGTTATAGTTATTCTCCTTTGTAAAGTTGCGTTTTGCTTCTCAGTCTGCAGAATTCTTGACACTTGCATAGTCCAGGTTAAAGGGGAATGGGAACACCTGGCAGATTTTTCTGCTATTTTTCAAAGGGAGACAATTTTCGGGACTGCCTGTTCGTTTTTCTGTAAGCCCTACCCTGCTGAAAAATGGGTCTACTCTTGAAGGAAAGAATTTGCCCCTCAGGAGCCAATTCTTTCCTTTAAGAGTTGACCTCTATTGCCATGGGAAACAAAAATCCTTTTGCAGGAGTTGCCTCCCCTGAAGGTGTTCCCATTCCCCTTAAACAGGCAAGCTAATCTATCCTGCAACATTTCTTGTTAACAGTTTTTGTTATTAACAAATAATACCATCTGACCCCGTAAGCCTACCTTGTATCCTTTGTTACTGAATCTGTGTGCTCTACTGTGAATATATTCAGTCCATGTTATATAATGTCTTTTTTTGCAAACACTGAAGGCCATGAATTGACACCTCATTCTGTTGTGTCGTCTGATTGGTTCAGTGTTATATGGACACACCAAGCAAAAAAGGGTGTTCAAGCCAGCGAAGACTTAGATCAGCCTGTGCAGCTGTGCAATCTAATCAGAGTCTTTGCTTTTTATCCCCTGACCAAATATGTTCTGAGAATGTAGCGATCAGTCTGGCGTCCATCCTGTGCAGTCTAATTAGTCTTTTCAAAGGTTGTGGGTGCTCGGTAGAACCGCCTCATAAAGGCGGTACTACCGAGTACCCTAAACATGTGTCTTAGAACAGGAATATAGCCCTATAAACCCTAGTTTTCTCCATATAAACTGGAGTTTAGAGGTGTGTTCCATTACACAGACTTGTTGATTTGATGTAACAGTCAAGGAAGGTTTCTGACAAAGTTTTGAGACTCTGCTGAACATGCTCAGAGACTCCTTTTTCCAGCCATTTAAATATTGTTTTCTGGCTTCAAAAAATTCCAGTTTCTTTTTTTTATCTCACCAGAGCAAAAGGCTCCAGGGAGCTTATAGGATAGGCAGTTGTCCGCCGTCGTCGTATGTCTGTTGTCAACTCTTTTAAACGACTTCTCCTCTGAAGCCACTGGGCTGATTGCGTCCAAATTTCATCTGTAGCATCCTTGGGCTGGGGGGTTGAAAATTTGTGTTTTTTTTATGAAAATCGGCTCTTTAGTTTGGCTGCTATGGCAAATTGAAAATTGGCATTTACTGCCAAGTCATTGCAGATATTTTGACAAAACTTTCATAGAAACTTTCATTTCTTGAAAAAACTTCTCTCAGCCATATGCTTTTATGCCAACCTGAGGGTCCCAGGGTTGTGCTGGGGCCCTGCTCCACCCCCTCCACTTCAAAGAAGGCCATATATCTCAGAAACCATTCAGATCCCCACCCCTAAACCATATATATTCTTGTTCCTTATGATAAGACGCATTCAGTGACACCACCCTAGGGGCCCCCCAGGATGCGCTGGGGCCTTGCCCCACCCCCTGCACTTCATAAAAGGCCCAATATCTCAGAAACCTTACAGATCCCCAGCCTTGCCCCACCTCCTCCACTTCATAAAAGGCCCAAGTTCTCGCAGACCTTACAGATCCCCACCCCGTAACCATATGTATTATTGTTCCTTATGATAAGACACATTCATTGACACCAACCTGGGGGGGCCCAGGGATGCGCCGGGGCCTTCCCCCACCCCTTCCACTTCATAAAAGGCCCAGTATCTGGGAAACCTTACAGATCCCCACCCCTTGACCATATATATTCTCGTTCCTTATGATAAGACGCATTCAGTGACACCAACCTGGGGGCCCCCAGGATGCGCCCGGGCCTTGCCCCACACCCTGCACTTCATAAAAGGCCCAATATCTCAGAAACCTTACAGATCCCCAGCCCTAAACCATATATATTATTTTCCTTATAATAAGACACATTCAATGACACCAGCGTGGGGGTCCCCTGGGATTGGCTGGGGCCCTGCCCCACCCCCTCCACTTCATAAAAGGCCATATATCTGAGAAACCATTCAGATCCCCACCCCTGAACCTTGGCCAATGGTCCAATTTCAAAATAATTTCACAGGAATGTTCCTTTGGTGACCCCCTACCAAAATTGCTAAAATAATTCCGCTCCGCTAAACATAATGGTTGCCAGAGCTAAAAATAGAAAAATCTTTATAAAAACCTTTAAATGACCTCTCCTCCTAGGCTAATTGTCTGATTTAAAAATAATTTTGCAGGAATATTTCTTAGGTGACTCTCTACCAAATTTGCTAAAATAGTTCCGCTCCGCTGAACAAAATGGCCACCAGAGCTAAAAATAGGAAAAAAAACTTTAAAGACATTCTCCAAGGCTAATGGTCCCATGTTCCTTTGGTGACCTCTACCAAAATTGCTAAAATGGTTCCGCTCCCCTGAACCAAATGGCCATCAGAGCTAAAACTAACTGACCACTAACGAGCTAGTTAAGCTTACGATGCTTTAAACAACAGGGGCCAGTTGTTCAAAGCATTGTTAGCTTAACGAGCTCATTAGGGGTCATATTGTTAACTGTTCTAGAAAGTTTAATATTTAAAATTTTGGTATTTTTGCTGAAAAAATGTGAGCAGCTTTTGCATTTGCAAAAGCTGCTCACATTTTTTTTCAGCAAAAATATCAGCATATTTGCCATAATAAATGATCAAATTTTTAACGATACGTTAACTAACGACGTTGTTAGTTTTGAACAACTGGACCCTGGATACTTCTGCAACAAAATAAGTAAATGGTTAAGCTGCCGAGAAAAACTTCATCAGAAAATGTCGTCTGCTTATGTCGTCTGCTGAATCTTCGTGCAAAGTTTTTTTTTAAAATATTTTTCATACCACACTGTTTGCAAGAATGACTTTTAAAATAACAGGCAGACGACAAAGCAGACGACAATTGTCGTGATTGGCATAATTCGGGATAATTTTCTTATGTCTCCATTAACCCATTCTATACCAAATGGAATCTTCCACCTTAAATAAAGCACATGTCCATTTCAAAATTTAAGGGTGTCAGGTGGTTTTCTTCCAAATCTTTGCAAAAATGGCAACGTTGTAGGCCCTGATAGGATGCCACATTGTGCGGCGTCTGATCTGGGCCTGCACTGTTTGCTTATTTCCCGTTTTCATCACGTGATCAAGTTCGTGAAATGACCACCACCTTAACCCCACTTTGTATAGAGAAAACTGGGGTTTCAAAGATAAATATAGAAAATTTTCCCTTGGTTATCCGGATTACTATTCCTTATCTGTTTGCTATGACCGCAAAGTTTTTTGCCGGCTTCTAACCAATCAGAATTTATAATTCATTAACTCAATAGGATGGGTGTCTTTTTGTTGAGCAGATGTCCTAGTTCGATGCCCGCAGTGTCTGCTTAAAAGTTGGTGAATATATTGATGGTGATGAGTAGATGAACTGATTAACTTATGACAAAATTCCGAAAAATACTTTGCGAGTTATGGCCCTTTGTCATTTTTGTAATTTGTGGCCATTGCAATGTATGCTAAAAGTGATGCATAGCATAACTTTAGAACCGTGTATGCTAGGGTTTTGAAATTTCATATATGGATTCCTCATGGAAAATTAACTGACGCGTATTTTTTTTCTCGTCCGGATTATGCCCCTTTCAAGAGTTATTGCCCTTTGAATTTTTTTAAATGAAATCTTGTCAGCAAGATATCTCAAAAACTATTGGAGCTATGAGCCTTGAAAGTTGGTGAATATATTGGTGGTGATGAGTAGATGACCTGCTTAACTTTTGACAAAATTCCGAAAAATACTTTGTGAGTTATGGCCCTTTGTCATTTTGGTAATTTGTGCCCATTGTAATGTATACTAAAAGTGATGCATAGCATAACTTTAGAACCGTGTATGCTAGGGTTTTGAAATTTCATATATGGATTCCTCATGTCAAGGTAATACTTAGCAGTCAAAAACGGGGGAGACATCTGTGTTTTTTGTAGAACAACAAATTCTAGTTATTTTTTAAATTACATGGCAGAAATGTAAAACCATCATAAGACGATGTGTCGCGCGCAAGACTTAGTCAAAGTCATACTTAGAGGTCAAATGTCAAATAAAAGGCATTTTCCGTGTCCAGTCAATAACATTCGTTTTTGTTAACAATCCTCAGAAGATTTTTGTGGCTTGCTAGACCCAGGTAGATGCCACCAAGGCCAATGTCATCTTTAGAGGTCAAATAGCAAAAAAAAAAAGGTCTTTTTGAGTCATGTCAATAAATTTGGTATTCCTGCATGGATTTTAAAATCAACTGGCCAAAATGTTAATCATTTTCAGATGATGTGGCATACGTAACACTCAGGTCCGCAGCTCAAAGGTGAGGTCATACATGTTTTCCTCACAGAGACTATACATAACACTCATTTCTATGTCCAATGTCATATGGCGGGGCATCCGTGTCCCATGGACGCAATTCTAGTTTCTTTCTTCTTTTTCTCTATCCCATCATTCCATCTTTCGATGGTACCTTTCTCGGAAGACGGCTTAAGGTGAACGGCTCTACTAGGCTCGGCCGTCGCCCTCCGGTTCTTTTAACGGCGGGGTAGGGGTGCGATCTCACATCAGTACTTGTAACTGGCCGATCCGACGAGGCCTTAACCACAAGGCATAGCATTCACTGTCGTAACAAATTAATTATCACTGTTTCGCTCACCTTCGTGCGAATCAGAGAGAGAGAGAGAGAGAGAGAGAGAGAGGGGCAAAAAAAGACAATGTTTGTTTGTTTGTGTGTTTGATTTGAGGTTTAATGTCCCCGTCAATACTGTAAAGGTCATTTTGGAGACGTTGCTTCCAATTTTGTGGGACTCACACCTGACATTGAGATGAATTGACATCTAAAGCCCTGTCGCCCAATGCAACCAATAGGGTTTATGAGCATGGACGGGCCGATTCGAACCGTTTTGACTGGGCAGGCTTAGATCCCCTTAGCGGTTTATCAGTACTCGTGTGCGGGTCGGTTTCAGCTCTGCGTGGAAGCATCATGCAGTCCATATATTTCTTCAAGTCCCGATGAGCGGGGGCCGAAAAAAGACATTGTACTTTGAATTTGAGAATAAAGTTGCACTGGTGTATACATATGTCTCTTGATAGAATTTCTGCAGCTCCTACGCCAGTTCTGCCCCCGCCCATCGAGGCCTGAAGAAATAGATGGGCTGCATAATGTTTCCACGCAGAGCTGATACCGACCGGCACACAAGTACTTGTGAACCGCTTAGAGGATCTAACCCTGCCCAGGCAAAGCGGTGCGAGTCGGCATGTCCATGCTTATAAACCTTATTGGTTTCATTGGGCGCCAGGGCTTGAGATGTCATTTCATCTCAAGGTCGGGTGAAAGTTTCCAAACATTGGAATCAACTTCTCGAAAATGACCTTTACAGTATTGACGGGGACGTTAAATCTCAAAACAAACAAACAAACAAATCATACGCCAGTCTGTGGCAGTCCTATAAGTTTGAACTATACAAGAATGCAGTCTGAGGAACAACCGAATTCCACGCCTCACTTTGTATCAGGGCTCAACCTTGTGACCTTGACCTTGAGTTGGCATGGTTTATTTATGGGTACTGCAAATCAGCTCACTGAGGGGGTATATTTCACAAAAGTTTAATGAAAATCCTTCCATGGGTAAATGAGATATGGAACGGACATTCACCTGTGTCCTTGACCTTGAGTTGGCATGGTTTATTTATGGGTTCTGTACATCAGCTCACTGTGAGAGTGATATTTTATGAAAGTTTAATGAACATCCTTCCAGGGGTAAAGGAGATATGGAACGCACACAGAATTCGACGTGTCAAACTCTTGACCTTCAACTGTGACCTTGACCTTGAGTCGGCATGATTTATTTATGTGTTCTGCACATCAGCTCACTAAGGGGGACATTTGACCAAAGTTTAATGAAAATCCTTTCAAGGGTAAAGGAGATATGAAACGGACACAAAATTCAAAGTTTCAAACTCATGGCCTTCCAATGTGACCTTGACCTTGAATCGGCATGGTTTATTTATGGGTTCTGCACATCAGCTCACTGAGGGGGATAATTGACCAGAGTTTGATGAAAATCCTTGCAGGGGTAAAGGAAATATGGAACGGACATAAAATTCAAAGCTTCAAACTCTTAACCTTCAGATAAACCTTGACCTTGAGTCAGCATGGTTTATTTATGGCCCATGTACACCAGCTCACTCAAAAGAATATCTGGTCAAGGTTTAATGAAAATCCTTCCAAGGGTAAAGGAGATATGGAACGGACACAAAATTAAAAAAGATTCAAAGTTGTGACCTTAAACTGTGACCCTGACCTTGAGTCGGCATGGTTCATTTATGAATTCTGCACATCAGCTCAATGAGTCGAATAATTGACCAAAGTTCAATGAAAACCTGTCAGTGGGTTCAGACGATATGGAGCGGACAAGAAAGTGTTACGGACAGACAGATGGACAGATGGACGGACGGACAGTCGAAGGCCATTACTATAATCCCCGTTCCGCTTCAGGGCGGGGGATAAAAATGCGATGTACTGTCAACAGTGGTCAAAAAGAATTATACCGATATCAGACGTGGTGTCACAGCTAATGATTTTCCAAGTGAAGTGATCGTGCAAATAAACCATATACGCCCTTGTAATTTACAAGAGCTGTAACCACTTCTATATTTTATATGGTTTAAATGGGTGTGCCGAACCTGTCAAAATGTCTTAGTCTGTGAAAGGAAATTTCGATTTTGTAATTTTCTCCAAATAATCACAGCCTTTCCTGGTTGCCACAGAGGCATACGACTTGCTGGAGAAATCGGTGGAGGGTCAGGTCTAAAACTTTCCCATAGTGATGTATGGGCTAAAATGAGTATTAACAGCAAGAAACGATAAAATCGATGATTCAGATTTTCTGAACGGAGTTTAGTACTACATGTAGTACTAATCTTCCATGTGGCCCTCTTTTCCTGGGTTGGAACCAGTACTTAGCAATGTGGATAAAGTCTCTTGCTCAGGGAAGCAACATTTGGCACTTGCGTATCGGACAGGCTACCTCTCGATCTCAAATGCGATGCTCTACTACTGCACCACAGCACTTGGCATCATCAATAGCCATTGTGAACAGACTGTTTCATTTTGCCTTTAAATACCTGTGTACCATTTACATCTTACCATCACCCTCACTATTCTCATCATCATCCTCACCATCATTGTCATCATTCTCATCATCCTCACCATCATTGTCATCATTCTCATCATCATCCTCAACATCATTATCATCATCATTCTCACCATCGTTCTCATCATCATCCTCACCATCATTCTCATCATAATCATCATCCTCACCATCATTGTCATCATTCTCATCATCATCCTCACCATCATAATCATCATTCTCATCATCATCCTCACCATCATTATCATCATTCTCATCATCATCCTCTCCATCATTATCATCATTCATATCACCATCATCTTTCTCATCATCATCCTCACCATCATCATTCTCATCATCATCCTCACCACCATTCTCTTCATCACCATCATCATTCTAATCATCATCATCACCATCATTATCATCATTCTCATTATCATCCTCACCATCATTCTCATCATCATCCTCACCATCATTATCATCATTCTTATCATCCTCACCATCATTATCATCATCATATCATCCTCACCATCATTATCACCATTCACATCATCACCACCACCGTCATGATTCTCATCATCATCATTCTCATCATAGTCATCATCATCCTTCTCACCATCATTCTCATCATCACCCTCACCATCATTCTCATCATCATTCTCACCATCATTCTCATCATCATTCTCATCATAATCATCCTCACCATCCTCACTATCATTCTTATCATCAGCCTCACCATCACCATCATCATTCTCATCATAATCATCCTCATCATCATTCTCATCGTCAGCCTCAACATCATCACCATCATTCTCATCATCAGCCTCACCATCACCATCATCATTCTCATCACGATCATCCTCACCATCATTATCAACCTCGGTCCTCACGATCATTATCATCATTCTCATCATCATCCTCACCATCATTATCAACATTCTTATCATCACCATCATCATTCTCATCATCATCATTCTCATCATTATCCTCACCACCATTCTCTTTATCACCATCATCATTCTCATCATCGTCCTTACCATCATCATTCTCATCATCATCCTCACCACCATTCTCTTTATCACCATCTTCATTCTCATCATCATCCTCACCATCATTATCATCATTCTCATTATCATCCTCACCATCATTCTCATCATCATCCTCACCATTAATATCATCATTCTTATCATCCACACCATCATTATCATCATCATATCATTCTCATCATCATTATCACCATTCACATCACCACCACCGTCATCATTTTCATCATCATCATTCTCATCATAATCCTCAACATCATGATCATCATCATTCTCATCATCATTCGCGTCATCCTCACCATCATCAGTATCAATCTCATCCTCACCATCATCAGTATCAATCTCATCATCTTCACCATCATTATCGTCCTCATCATCATTTTCATCTTTCTTGTCATGATCATTCTCCTCATCGCCACCCATCATCATCCTCATTGTCATTAGCAGCAGCAGTCGCAGCATCACCAGAATCTTCATTGCCTTTTATGTAAAAATCAGTTGCCAATGGTTATTTTTACCTTTAATCAAATTTTTACAGCTTTGAATTGTATCATGTTCTTGTAATATTTTTTGTTGTTGTTTGAGTTGTGGTATTATGACCCCCTCAACACTATATAGGTCATTTTGGAGGAGATGAAATGACATCTGAAGTCCTACCACCCAAAGATACTGCTAGAATTTGTAAGTGTTTCTTGCATCCCTTTTCCTGGGCAGACTTAGACCTATGTGGTTAACCAGTACTGGTGTTCGGTGGGTTTCAATTCTGCAAAATCACCATCATTGAAGCATCTTGCAACCCAATCTGGAAGCACCTTGCAACCCAGTCTATTACTACTAGCCTCCAAGGCGGGGGTACTGTTATCATTTGTATATAGTCTGCAATAATGTGCTTTTAGAAATCAAATGTTTCCCATTCTGATTGTAGTTTCTGCTTTTTATACCCCACACAAACAGTTTGGATGAAAATATACTGTTTCAAGTTATTCATCGACTTGTGCACAAAATATTGGTTTTTCCTGGGTGGCTTCATCAATAATATTAGGAATCTTATCATAATTTGCATAAATGTTGATATTCATGAGATGTTGGTGCCACAGAAAAATAAAGATGGTGGGATCAATATTGTTATAGTTATTCCCCTTTGTAGTTCTTTAAAAGTTGTCTGTCACACTTTTGTCTGTAACACTTTGATTTTTCCTGCATATTTTGCTTAATTATATTGGAAATCTTAACATTTTTGCATAAATGTTGATATTTATGACATGTTGATGCTAGGGAAAATAAGGGTCAATGAATCAATACTGTTACAGTTAAACTCTTTGTAAATCTTTACAAGTTGTCTGTTACACTATTGTCTGTCATTACGAAAACACGCCTATGCAAATACATAGTAACCTTTATCGCCGAAAAAATGAAAATTTTAAGATGAAACATTGTGATATTTTTCGTATTTGTGCTGAAAATATGTATTGTGGGTACTCTCTAGAACCGCCTCAATGAGGCAGTTCTAACGGGTACCCACAATCTGTTTTTGAGCAGAAAAATAATGTATACCCCTGCAAACCCCAGTTTTACAATATAAAAGTGGGGTTCGAGGGGTTCAAAATCATATAGGCTTGTTTTCGTGATGAACACGGGTTTTTCCTGCATATCTTGATTGATAATATTAGGAATCATATATTTTGCATTAACATTGATATTCACGAGATGTTGCTGGTACAGAGTAAGGGTCAACAATTCAATACTGTTATAGTTATTCCCCTTTGTAAAGTTGCGTTTTGCTTCTCAGTCTCTAGAAGCCTCCGTGGTGCAGTGGTTACGCTACTCGCCTTGTAAACCAGGGATCGCAGGATCGATCCCGGGCTTCTCCAGACTTTCGGATGAGTCTTTAAACCGAGGTCCCGTCTCCGTATGACCTAAGCTGTTGGTGGGACGTAAAACTAAAACTCACTCACTCACTTTGCTTCTCAGTCTGCAGAATTCTTGACACTTGCATAGTCCAGGTTAAAGGGGAATGGGAACACCTGGCAGATTTTTCTGCTATTTTTCAAAGGGAGACAATTTTCGGGACTGCCTGTTCGTTTTTTCTGTAAGCCCTACCCTGCTGAAAAATGGGTCTACTCTTGAAGGAAAGAATTTGCCCCTCAGGAGCAAATTCTTTCCTTTAAGAGTTGACCTCTATTGCCATGGGAAACAAAAATACTTTTGCAGGAGTTGCCTCCCCTGAAGGTGTTCCCATTCCCCTTAAACAGGCAAGCTAATCTATCCTGCAACATTTCTTGTTAACAGTTTTTGTTATTAACAAATAATACCATCTGACCCCGTAAGCCTACCTTGTATCCTTTGTTACTGAATCTGTGTGCTCTACTGTGAATATATTCAGTCCATGTTATATAATGTCTTCTTTTGCAAACACTGAAGGCCATGAATTGACACCTCATTCTGTGGTGTTGTCTGATTGGTTCAGTGTTAAAAGGGTGTTCAAGCCAGCGAAGACTTAGATCAGCCTGTGCAGCTGTGCAATCTAACCAGAGTCTTTGCTTTTTATCCCCCGACCAAATATGTTCTGAGAATGTAGCGATCAGTCTGGCGTCCATCCTGTGCAGTCTAATCAGTCTTTTCAAAGGTTGTGGGTGCTCGGTAGAACCGCCTCATAGAGGCGGTACTAACGAGTACCCGCAACATGTGTCTTAGAACAGGACTATAGCCCTGTAAACCCTAGTTTTCTCCATATAAATTGGAGTTTAAAGGTGTGTTCCATTACACAGACTTGTTAATAAGGAAGGTTTCTGACAAAGTTTTGAGACGCTGCTGAACATGCTCAGAGACGCATTTTGCCAGCCGATTAAATGTTGTTTTCTGGCTTCAAAAAATTCCAGTTTCTTTTTTTAGCTCACCTTGAGCTTTTGGGATCACTTTTTGTCCGTCGTGTGTGCTTGCTTGTGTGTGTGCGTAAACTTTTTCTTCGAACAACATCTCCTCCTAAACCCCTGATCGGATTCAGACCAAACTTCACAGGAATGATCCTTAGGTGGTCCCCTTTCAAAGTTGTTCAAATGGTTCCAGCCTGTTGCACATCTAGGTCACAGGAGCTAAAAATAGATTTTTAAATGAAAACTTCAAAAATCTTCTTCTCTGAAAATTGCAAGGCCCAGGTCTTCGATATTTGGTATGAAGCTTCATCTAGTGGACCTCTACCAAGCTTGTTCGAATTATAGCCCTTGGGCCAAAAATGCCCCCACAGCGGGGCCCACCAGCTTACAAAGACTTATATAGGGAAAACCTTTAAAAAACTTCGTCTGAAACCAGAAGGCCCAGATGTTTGATATTTGGTGTGAAACTTCATCTAGTGGACCTCTATAAAGATTGTTGAAATTATATCCCTGGGGCCAAAAAATGCTCCCGCAACGGGGCCTTTTGGTTTTACGTAGACTCATATAGGGAAAATCTTAAAAAATCTCTTCTCTGAAAGCGCAAGGCCCAGGTCTTAAATTATAGCCCTGGAGCCAAAAATGCCCCCCACCCCGGGGCCCTTTGGTTTTACATAGGCTTATATAGGGAAAATCTTTAAAAATCTTCTTCTCTGAAACCTCAAGGCCCAGGTCTTTGATATTTAGTATGAAGCTTCATCTAGCGGACTTCAACCAAGATTGTTCAAATTATAGCCCTGGTGCCAAAAATGCCCCCGCCCTGGGGCCCTTTGGTTTTACATAGGCTTACATCGGGAAAATCTTTAAAAATATCTTCTTCTCTGAAACCTCAAGGCCCAGGTCTTTGATATTTAGTATGAAGCTTCATCTAGTGGACATCTACCAAGATTGTTCAAATTATAGCACTAGGGCTAAAAATGCCCTCACGCCCTGGCCCAAAGGTTTTACATAGGCTTATATAGGGAAAAACCTTTAAAAATCTCCTTGTCTGAAACCAGAAGGCCCATGTCTTTGATATTTAGTATGATGCTTCATCTAGTGGACCTCTACCAAGATTGTTCAAATTATAGCCCTGGGGCCAAAAACGGCCCTGCCCCGGGGCCCACTGGTTTTATATAGGCCTATATAGGGAAAACATATAAAAATCTTCTTGTCTGAAACCAGAAGACCCAGGTCTTTGACAGTTGGTATGAAGCTTCATCTAGTGGACCTCTACCAAGATTGTTCAAATTATAGCCCTGGGGCCAAAAATGCTCCCACGATGGGGCCCAAAGGTTTTACATAGGCTTATATAGGGAATAACCTTTAAAAATCTTCTTGTCTGAAACCAGAAAGCCCAGGTCTTTGATATTTGGTGTGAAGCTTCATCTAGTGGACCTCTACCAAGATTGTTCAAATTATAGCCCTTGGGCCAAAAACAGCCCCGCCCCGGGGCCAACTGGTTTTATATAGGCTTATATAGGGAAAACATATAAAATTCTTCTTGTCTGAAACCTTTGATATTTGATATGAAGCTTCATCTAGTGAATGCTACCAAGATTGTTCAAATTATAGCCCCGGGGCCAAAAACGCCCACGTGCTAGGGCCCACTGGTTTTACATAGACTTATATAGGGAAAACCTTTAAAATCTTCCTGTCTAAAACCAGAAGGCACAGGTCTTTGATATTTGGTATGGAGCTTCATCTAGTGGACCTCTACCCAGATTGTTCAAATTATAGCCCTGGGGTCAAAAACGACCCTGCCCCGAGGCCAACTGGTTTTACATTGCCTTATATATGGAAAACCTTTAAAAAATCTTCTCTGAAACCAGAAGGCCCAGCTGAAACTACGTAGTATGACCCACCTTCTTTCTTATGAATGTTTTCATTGCTCTTAGAGGAACTCAATTTAGATTTTTATTTGATATTTGGTATGAAGCTTCATCTAATGGGCCTATACCAAGATTGTTCAAATCATAGCCCTGGCGCCAACAATGCTGCCACGCAGGGGCCCACCGGTTTTAGCATAGGCTAAATATAGGGAAAACCTTTTAAAGTCTTCTTGTCTGAAACCAGAAGGCTCAGATCTTTGATATTTGGTATGACGCTTCATCTAGTGGACCACTACCAAGATTGTTCAAATTATAGCCCTGGGACTAAAAACGTCCCCATGCCGGGGCCCACTGGTTTTACATAGGCTTACATAGTGAAAACCTTTAAAAATCTTCTTGTCTGAAACCAGAAGGCCCAGGTCTTTGATATTTGGTATAAAGATTTGGCCAAAAACAACACCGCCCTGGGGCCAAAAACGACCCCGCCTCGGGGCCAACTGGTTTTACATAGCTTTATATAGGGAAAACATTTTAAAAATCTTCTTCTCTGAAACCAGAAGGCCCAGGTCTTTGATATTTGGTATGAAGCTTCATCTATTGGACCTATACCAAATTGTTCAAATTATAGCCCTGGGGCCAATAATGCTGCCAAGCTGGGGCCCACTGGTTTTACATTCTACCAAAATTGTTTAAACAGTTCCACTTCTCTAAACAAAATAGCCATCAGAGTTAGAAATAGAAAAACCGTAAAAGGACATTTCCTAGGTTAATAATCCAATTTCAAAATTATTTCACACAAATGTTCCTTTGGTGACCGTCTACCAATATTGCTAAAATGGTTTTCACTAAAGAAAATGGCTGCCAGAGCTAAAAAATAGAAAAACCTTTGAATGACATATCCCCCAAGGTCAATGGTTCAATTTCAAACCCAATTCACAGAAATGTGTCTCTTTTATTATACCCCCGGCATACGAAGTATGTCAGGGGGTATATAGTTTTTGTCTTTCCGTCCGTTCGTTGGTTCGTTCGTATGTTCGTTCGTTCGTATGTTCGTTCTGTCGTTCGTCAACCATTACGTCAAAGTTTTGCGTTAAACCTTTTTGATTGCTCATATCTCTGTAACCACAGGTGGATTCTCTTCATATTTGGTACAGGATATCTCTATAGCATTACCTTTCATATGGAATATCTAAGGTCCTGGGTCAAGCCCCTGGGTGGGTTGTCTGTCCGTCTGTCTGTTCATCTATTTTTATGTCAAAGTTTTGTGTTAAACCTTTTTCATTGCTGATATCTCTGTAACCACATGTTAGATTCTCTTCATGTTTGGTAAAGAATATCTCTATAGCATTACCTTTCATATGGAATATCTAAGCCCCTGGGTCAAGCCCCTGAGTGGGTTGTCTGTCTGTCTGTTCATCTAATTTTACGTCAAAGTTTTGTGTTAAACCTTTTTCATTGCTGATATCTCTGTAACCACATGTTAGATTCTCTTCATGTTTGGTATAGGATACCTCTATAGCATTACCTTTCATATGGAATATCTAAGCCTCTGGGTCAAGCCCCTGGGTGGGCTGTCTGTCTGTCTGTTCATCTACTTGTACGTCAAAGTTTTGTGTTAAACCTTTTTTCATGGCTGATATCTCTGTAACCACATGTTAGATTCTCTTCATGTTTGATAACTGATTTCATGATGCATGTCCCTTCCCCCACCCACGGTGACCTTGACCTCAAGGTCACGGACTTTTACATTTGGTTAAAGTTTTTTGTCAAAGTTTATAGATGCCTGTTTGTTCTATTTGATACCCTCACTCCCTTGGTCCATTTAGAAATTTTATGTTTGGTTTAGCTTTTACAAGCACATTTATAGATTCTTATAGCTTCTTGACTTCATTCATATTACATACAAGCTCAAAAGATATATCAGAGGGTGATGCTGGCCGGGGGTATACGTGACCCACTGGTCACTTTCTCTAGTTATTGTACCAAAATTGATTAAAGGGTATGGCTCATCTGAGGTCTGTCGGCCTCCAGCCCATTAGGGCTTGAAGAAATAGGTGGGCTGCGTGATGCTTCCATGCAGAGCTGAAACCAACTGCACACCAGTTCTGGTAAACCGCTTAGACGATCTAAGCCTGCTCTGGCAAAGCTGTGAGAGTAAGACCCTCCATGCTTATAAACCCTATTGGTTTCATTGGGCGACAGGATTTGAGATGTCATTTCATCTCAATGTTGGGTAAAAGTCCCACAAAATTGGAAGCAACGTCTCGAAAATTACCTATACAGTGTTGACGGGGATGTTAAACCTCAAATCAATCAATCAAATCTTAGATTTGTTACATGAAACATCAAAGAGGGTATTATTGTACTGATGATTGAGGGGTGGTTTTGTGAGGCAAAGGTGACATGTATTTTGCATCACTGGGGCATCCAACTGATATTGGCTTATAGCAGGGCAAGGCCTGCTGTGCTATTTCTTCTGTTTTAACACTTCCATTCAATTTTGTCCTCCTCCACTATCCCTCACTTCCTCCACTATCCCTCACTTCCTCCATTTCTCTGGGAGACGACACAAAAATGGCCCACAAGGGTTGACATGACATTCAACTCAAAACAATAAATCAGTCATGTACTGATGCTGAAATGGGTTTCGCTCTGCTGAACTAAATGTCCATATGACTGTAGAGGTAAAGATAGACAAATCATTAAAGAACATCTTCTCCAATGGCTCAGTTTCAAAAAAAAACTTTGACAGAAATGGAGCATTTCTGTCAAAGTTATTTTGAAACTGAGCCATTTGAGAAGATGTTCTTTAACGTCAAAATGGCTGTAAAAAACTGTAAACAATAATGTTAGTACATCATAACTCAGGTGAGCGAATGAGGTCCATCATGGACCTCTTGTTTAAATATTTTTCACACTATATATTTAGGGGATAACTGTATTGAAAATTGTCATTTGGGGAGGTAAATCTTAACAGAATTTGCGACCGTCAAACCGACGATTAACCTCCCCAAATGACAATTTTCAATACAGTTATCCCCATTCTAATGCATTTATTTGGTTGTTTTCTCAAAAAAGTGTGCTATTTTGCTCAAAGCGGCAAGCGCTGTCAGCTGCCTCAAACCAAATACCAGCCAATGGAAAGCGACGTTACATGATGACGCCTGGTTTCCGACAGTATATCGCAGAATATACTGTCGCAAATTTTCAACATTATCCAATCAGACGTCGTGTTACATATGTAGGTGCATTAGAATGTTACTTAATAAATGGCATTACTTGATTTGTTTTATCCAAATAAACATATTTGTAAAACTTGATTGAGTTTTTTTTAAAACTTTTGCCCTTATATAGGGGTATTACCATGTTCAGCTTGGCCTCGATAGCTCATTCTGATGCCTGTCTGACTGGTGAGCAGGAGTGGGCGGGTATGATACCTGCCTGGGTCGGCAACATTCTTTCGTGGAGATTGATAATGCAATCTTTCCTACGGTCATTCTCTCCCGCTGATTCAAGAAGGGCAGTTGTCTTTTTCTGGCGAAAGAATGTGCACTGTACTGGTTAACGGCTTACATATAAGCCTGCCCAGAAAAAGTGTGGATAAGTAAACTTACCAGCTCAACAATGACCTAAAATAGTGTTGACTGGGCCGTTAAACTCCAATACAAACAAACAAAACCATGTTCAGCTAGAACTTTAAGGTTTATCCCAGTCAGGATGTGTACATCACGAAAACACGTCTATATAATTTGACCCCCTTAAACCCCACTTTTATACAGTAAGACTGGGGTTTACAGGGGTAAACCTTATTTTTCTTATTTCTGCACTAAAATATAGATTGTGGATACTTGTTAGAACCGCCTCGATGAGGTGGTTCTAACCAGTACCCACAATCTCTATTTTGAGCAAAACTAAGAAAAGCATCACAATTTTTCAGCTTAAAATCCTCGTTTCGGTGGTAAAATTCACAATATGTTTGAGTACGCATGTTTTCCTAATGTGTTTAATTGGAAGGTATGTTGTGTGTACTCGCCAAGCAATCCAACATGCAGTTTCATGATTAATAAAACTTCCCTGTGAATTAGCACAAATATACCAAGTATTTGAACACTTTAATGTCTAACCATGGAAGATTGATTTACTGTTTATTGTGTCTTAAAATAGCTGTACAAGTGATATCTACGTAGTGTAGAACCATATGAGATTTTGTGTTCTGTGGCGTCTCGTCGGTGTTTGCACTGTTTTCTCAGGCATGTCTGTCTGAATACATAGGGTTAATACCTTATAAATATCTGGAAATTGTGAAATGTTTACTTGAAACTCAGAACTGCCACAATAAACAAAGCAACACTGATCTTCTATATTGTAAACTTTTATTTTATATTTAACCTTGTAATAGAATATATAACAAAAACTAGACATATCGCAGATAAAAAGGCTATTCTAGAACAAGCATTAATCCTTCATTCTAATGCACCGGCATATGTAACGCAACACATGATTGGACAACGTCAAAAATTTGCCACAGTATATTCTGCGATATACTGTCGGAAACCAGACATCACGTAACTTCGCCTTTCATTAGCTGGCATACGGTTTTATGCAGCTCAAAGCACTTGCCGCTTTGTGCAAAATAGTACAATTTTTAACAAAACAACCAAAAAATTGCTTTAGAATGGGGATAACTGTATTGAAAATTGTCATTTGGGGAGGTAAATCGTCGGTTTTACGGTCGCAAATTACGTTTTACGGCGACGCGTCAATAAAACGAAATTTCCGGCCGTAAAACCTTCGATAATGGCAATTTTAAATACAGCTATCCCCTATTTGCTACATAAGTTCCTGAAACAGATGACAATCTGGGGCCAGTTGTTCAAAACTAACGACGTCGTTAGTTAAAATATCGTTAAAACTTGTATCATTCAATATGGTGAAAATACTAATATTTTTGCTGAAAAAAATGTGAGCAGCTTTTGCAAATGCAAAAGCTGCTCACATTTTTTCAGCAAAAATAAAATTTTAGATATTGTACAAGCTACAATGGTTAACAATTAGACCACTAACGAGCTGGTTAAGCTAACGAGGCTTTGAACAACTGGACACTGATTTTGTAAAATAATTTTCACAGTAAATATGGTTTGACACTACATGTGAATCGTCTAGACGAGGCGGGTCAAACGAGTACCCGCAATCTATGTTTCTGTCAGCAGGAATAAGAAACTCAATGTACATCCCTATAAACCCCAGTTTTACAATATAAAAGTGGGGTTTAGGGGTCAAATTATATAGGAATGTTTTCGTTATGAGAAAAAGGAAGAGCAGCTTACACATGAAATAATATCACAGATGAGCTTTATTTATAAATACTAAACAAAAATGTGGTTACTTCAAAACACATGAAGTAATAAAAACAAAAACATATTCAGCCCTTTTCAAACTGCCCAGTACCGTAGTAGACCTGTTTACCGCACAGTGCGCTTAGCTTTTTCAAAATTGTATGAAAATATTGTGGTGAAAAATCTACCTAATAAGCGCACACTCAATACGAAAAATATACGAAAAAAACCTTCCGATATGATTATTTTATAGAGTTGAATTTTAGCATAAGGGTTCACCACATATACATATGATTGTCCGGGTCAAAGATGCAGCAAAACTCAATATGAATTTGTTGGGACGTTACTGTAAAGTGTGCGTTTGTGTTATTTTCCAGAAAAAGCTTGGGTGTGGGCTTATAGGAACATGTGCGGTAAACAGGTTGAATACGGTATTTTTATGTAAAAGGTATGCTACTGGTTTTTAACCCTTATCAAACTGAACACGACAAAACCTACCTTTGCAAACACTGTATATCCAGATCAGATGCCTATGATCAGGAACTACACTGATTGTTATGCAGTTTATGAATTGAACAAATATATAGTATCGAGAAATTTGACCGGTGAATTGACGGAAATTGACGTGCTTTAATAAATTCATACCTCTATATCATTAGATATCTGTGGCCAATTGATCAAATCTAACGATGACATTAGCTAATGTATCTTTAAAACTTTGCAAATTTAATATAACAAATATGCAAATGCTTTCGCTGAAAAAAATGTAAGCAGCTTTTGCATCTGTAAAAGCTGCTCACATTTTTTTCAGTAAAAAAACACCACTGTTTTACATATTGTATTTAGTAGAACAGTTAACAATTTGACCACTAACGAGCTCGTTAAGCTAACACTGCTTAAAAAGGGGCCAGTTGTTCAAAGCATTGTTAGCTTAACGAGCTTGTTAGGGGTCATATTGTTAACTGTTCTAGGAAGTTTAATATTTAAAATTTTGGTATTTTTGCTGAAAAAATGTGAGCAGCTTTTGCATTAGCAAAAGCTGCTCACATTTTTTTCAGCAAAAATATCAGCATATGTGCCATAATAAATGATCAAAGTTTTAACGATACGTTAACTAACGACGTCGTTAGTTTTGAACAACTGGACCCTGGATACTTTTGCAACAAAATAAGTAAGTTAAGCTGCTGAGAAAAACTACATCTGAAAATGAGGTTTGATTATGTCGTCTGCTGAATCTTCTTGCAAAGTTTTTTTTAATATTTTGCATACAGGCAAACAGTGTGAACCCAGATCAGACTGCTCCTAAAGAAGCAGTCTGATCTGGGTCCACACTGTTTGCAAGAATGAATTTTAAAATAGCAGGCAGACGACAAAGCAGACGACAATTAACGTGATTGGCATAATTAGGGATAATTTTCTTACGTCTCAATTAATCCATTCTGTACCAAATAAAATCCTCCACCTTAAATCAAGTAAAGCACATGTCCATTTCAAAATTTAGGGGTGTCAGGTTGTTTTCTTCAAAATCAATTTGGAAAATGGCAACGTTGTAGGCCCTGATAGGATGCCACATTGTGCAGCGTCTGATCTGGACCCGCACTGTTTGCTAATTACCCGTTTTTGTCACGTGATCAAGTCCGTGAAATGAACACCCCCTTAACCCCACTCAGGCTTTCAAGTAGTCCTACTTTTTCCTACTTTTCCTACTTTTTGGGTCTCTTCCTACTTTGTTCCTACTTTTTCCAGAAAAACTCCTACTTCTCCTACTTTTTTAGTTGTTCAAAAAGTAAGATCCCAATTTTAATAAATAAATAAAGAAATAAGCTTTGTCTTGTTTAGCATGACAAAAATTCATTTCAGCAGTGCTTTGATGCCTCAGCTGCATTGCCCAGCTAGAGTTGTGCCTTGTTAAGCAAGGTAGGAGTTCATAGCAGCAGTGGTTTGGTTTTTTAACTGCAGTGATCAGCTAGAGCTATGTTTTGGTAAGCATGCAAGGAATTCATTGCAGCAGTGCTTTGAGGCCTTAACTGACCAGCAGTTCATAGCAGCAATGCTTTAACACCATGTCTTTGATGCCTTACTAGAGCTCCGTCTTGTTTAGCATGACAGGAATTATTGCAGCAATGCTTTGACACCTTAACTGCAGTGATCAACTAGATCTCTGTCTTTAGCACAAGAGGAATTCATTTCCTTAGTGCTGTGATGCCTTAACTGCAGTGACAAACTAGAGTTCTGTCTTTTTTAGCTTTATAGAAACTCATTGTAGCAGCCATTCTGTGATGCCTTAACTGCGGTTACCATCTAGAGCTATGTCTTGTTGAGTATGACAGAAATACATTACAGCAGTGCTCTGATGACTAAACTGGAGAGACCCACTGGAGCTCAGTCTTGTTTAGCAAGACAGAAATTCATTGCAGCAATGCTGTGATGTCTTGACTGCAGTGATCAACTAGAGTTCTGTCTTGAGCATGAAAGGGATTCACTGCAGCAGTATTGTGATGCCTTAACTGCAGTTACCCTCTAGGGTTATGTCTTGTTGAGCATGGCAGCAATTTATTGCAGCACTTCTGTGGTGTTTGAACTGAGTTACCAACTAGAGCTATGACTTTTTGAGCATGACAGAAATTCATTGCAGCAGCGCTGCTTAAATTTGCCTTAAATGCAGTGACCAACTAGAATTCTTGTCTTGATAAGTATGAAAGTAATTCATTGTTGCCATGCTTTGATGCCTTTAACTGCAATGACCATTTAGAGCTCTGTCTTATTGAGCATGACAGGAATTCATTGCAGCAGTATTGTGTTGCCTTAATTAAAGTGACCAAATAGAGCTGTGTCTTGTTTAACATGACAGAAAACCACTGAAGCAGTGCTATGATGCCCTAACTGCAGTGAAAAATCTGAGATCTGTCTTATGGTAGATGACAGGAATTCAAAGCAGCAGTAATGCAATGTCTTAACTGCGGTGATCGACCAGCAGGCGATCTTTCTTGTCTAGCATGACAGAATCTCATTGCAACAGTGCTGTGATGACTGGAGTGACCGACTAGAGCTCTGTCTTGTTTAGAATGGCAGAAATTCATTGCAGTAATGATGTGATCACTGAAGTGACCAACTAGAGCACTTCTTGTTAAGCTTGACAGAAATTCATTGCAACAATGCTGTGATGTCTGGAGTGACCAACTAGAGCCCTGTCTTGTTTAGCATGACAGAAATTCATTGCAGCAATGCTGTGATGACTGAAGTGACCAACTAGAGCCCTGTCTTGTCTAGCATGACAGAAATTCATTGCAGCAATGCTGTGATGACTGAAGTGACCAACAAGAGCTCTGTCTTGTCTAGCATGACATAAATTCATTGCAGCAGTGCTGTGATGACTGAAGTGACCAACTAGAGCTCTGTCTTGTTTAGCATAACAGAAATTCATTGCAGCAATGATGTGATGACTGAAGTGACCAACTAGAGCTCTGTCTTGTTTAGCATAACAGAAATTCATTGCAGCAATGATGTGATTACTGAAGTGACCAACTAGAGCTCTGTCTTGTTTAGCATAACAGAAACTCATTGTAGCAGTGCTGTGATGACTGGAGTGACCAACTAGAGCTCTGTCTTGTTTAGCATGACAGAAACTCATTGCAGCAGTGCTGTGATGACTGGAGTGACAAACTAGAGCTCCGTCTTGTTTAGATTGACAGAAATTCATTGCAGCGATTCTGTGATGTCTGGAGTGACCAACTAGAGCCCTGTCTTGTTTAGCATGACAGAAATTCATTGCAGCAATGCTGTGATCACTGAAGTGACCAACTAGAGCACTGTGTTGTTTAGCTTGACAGAAATTCATTGCAACAATGCTGTGATGACTGAAGTGACCAACTAGAGCTCTGTCTTGTCTAGCATGACAGAAATTCATTGCAGCAATGCTGTGATGACTGAAGTGACCAACAAGAGCTCTGTCTTGTCTAGCATGACATTGCAGCAATGCTTTGAGGACTGAAGTGACCAACTAGAGCTCTGTCTTGTTTAGCATACTAGAAATTAATTGCAGCAATGCTGTGATGACTGAAGTGACCAACTAGAGCTCTGTCTTGTTTAGCATGACAGAAATTCATTGCAGCATTGCTGTGATGACTGAAGTGACCAACTAGAACTCTGTCTTGTTTAGCATGACAGAAATTCATTGCAGCAATGCTCTGATGACTGAAGTGACCGACTAGAGCTCTGTCTTGTTTAGCATGACAGAAATTCATTGCAGCAATACTTTAAAGCCTTGACTTCAATGAGCACGTAAAATGCTGTCTTAGTTTGCATGAGAGGAATTCATTGTAGCAGTGCTATGATGCCTTCACTGGGACATCATGTAGCTGATGCTTCTCACAAATGTGAATTTTCAAAATTCATTAATTCTTTTGAATTAATATTTTGACGTTTGTCAGTATCTAGGTACAGATATCTGCCAGTGGCAAACTCTTGACAAAAGCATTGGAAGCTCAGGCTGCAGTCATGAATAAATGTACTAGATGGGTTAGCCACTATCATTTTACAGGTGCCTGCTAACTTTGATGTGAAAACATTAGACTCAATGCACAAATAAAACTGCCCAAAATGAAAAACTGTTTAAATGTGAGACATATGGAGGTATGTTCGTGTCCATTAACTCCTACTTTTTATATCAGGTTCCTACTTTTTTCCTACTTTTCTCCTACTTTTTGAAATCTCAGGCTCCTACTTTTCTCCTACTTTTTCACCAGGAGTCACTTGAAAGCCTGCCCACTTTGTATAGAGAAAATTTGGGTTTCAAAGATAAATATAGAAAATTTTCCCTTGGTTATCCGGATTACTATTCCTTATCTGTTTGCTATGACCGCAAAGTTTTTTGCCGGCTTCTAACCAATCAGAATTTATAATTCATTAACTCAATAGGATGGGTGTCTTTTTGGTGAACAGGTGTCCTAGTTCGATGCCCGCAGTGTCTGCTACATTCTGGCATGAAGGTTGACCATGAAAACTTTTCTTCGGTCATTTTCTCCCTGCTCTTGATTTAAGAAGTCATTTTTTTGGTGACAGAATGTGCAGTGTAGCGGTCAACCACTTACATTTGGGCCCCGTCAAGCGATTTTGGTACTTATCGCCTATGCGAGCAGCGAAGGTTCATGCGAGCCTGCGCATCCACGCAGTCTCGCCAGTACCTTCGCTGCTCGCTCATACAAGAAGTGAATCAAGAGGAACCTTCAGACAGAAAGCCATGTCCCTGGCCTCTCTGAATGGCTGGGCATGCGCAGTTAAAATTTGTCATGACGGAATGCTCGAAGACACAAATTCGCTTGGTGGGGCTCATTTTACCCATAAAATGCCAATCACGACAATTGTCATCTGCTTTGCCGTCTGCCGGTTACCTTGAAAGTATTTTTTTTTGCAACCAGTGTGGACGCAGAGCAGTCTAGGAGCAGTCGGATCTGGGCCCACACTGTTTGCCTGTATGCAATTTTTTTTTAAAAAGTTTGCAAAGAAAATTAGCAGACGACATTTTCAGATGTAGTTTGTCTCGGTGTCTTAAGGGTTAAGTTTGCCCAGGAAAAGGGTGGTTAGGTTTTGTTTGTTTGATTTGAGGTTTAACGTCCCCGTCAACAATATTTAGGTCATTTTGTAGATGTTACTTCCAATTTTGTTGGACATTTACCCAACATTGAGATGAAATAAGTTCTCAATATCTGCCGCCCAATGAAACCAATAGGGTTTATATGCATGGACTCAAACCACTTTGCCTGGGCAGGCTTTGACATAAGCGGTTGACCAGTACTTATGTGCGGTCGGTTTCAGCTCTGCGTGGAAGCACCATGCAGCACAATCTATTTCTCCAAGCCCCGATGGGCGGGGCAAAGAGTGGTTGGGTAAATTAATCAGCCCAACATGACCTAAAGAGTGCTGACTGGGATGTTTAACCACTAACCAAACAAAACCAGACCCCGTGATTGGTTCCCAACATTTCACACATGAACTGCACCATATTTATCGTATGTTTTCAGACAGACAGGCTGTAACAAACAGTGAAGACCCTGATGAGACGCCGCAGATCGCGGCATCTCGTCAGGGTCTACACGCTTTGCCACGATTCTTAGACACATCATCGGGTAGTAAATTGTACTTGTTCAAATTTTAGAACAAGTATGGTAATGGGTTGAGATGTCCAAATATTTACTGTAAATACGGTAAGAAGGAAGGATGTGTCTTCATGGTTCACTTTTTCAAAGTTAACGATGTTGTAATTTATCATATCATTAAACATTTGCTCATTTAATATGGCATATACACTTATCCTTACGATCACATTAAATTGAGACAAATTATGCATGCATGCTTTTAAAGTATATTTGGAAGGTTTCAGATACATTGCCTTTACAATGTAAAGGTTTTCTACGTCTAATTTGCTTCGTGTGTGACCACCTTCGGAACTGTTCAAAAGAGGTCTTCAAGACCACTTCTGAACAGTCCCAAAGGTGGTCTTAATATAGGAGTTTCACTGTATTTTTGCAGAATAACTGTAAGCAGCTTAAGCAAATGCAAATGTGCTCAAAGGTTTTTCAGCAAAAATACTACTGTATTACATGTACATATTTAACTTAATAGGATGGGTACTTTTTTGCTCACTTACAAGCTCGTTAAGCTAACGATGCTTTGAACAAATGGATTAAAATATGTCCACTTTCAGAAGAGGCAGATCAGAATGCACATTTGCACAGCCGAAACAAAAAACATTGCAACACTGTATACAGAGAAAAGTGGGGTTTACAGGGGTATACGTTATTTTTCTTATTTCTGCTCCAAGACATAGGTTGTGGGTACTCGTTAAAACCGCCTCAATGAGGCGGTTCTAATGAGCACCTACAACCTATGTTTGCAGTATAAATACAAAAAACATCACAGTTTTCATCAGAAAAGTAGCCATTTTGGAGATGTAAAAAAATGCACTATGTCGCATAGGTTTGTTATCATAATGTAACCAGCACACATAATTTATGTAAGAGCAGAAATAAGGAAAATATTGGAAAATCATATGAAAAATTCTAGTTTTACAAACATGTCAGGCGCCACTGTATGGACACGTTACCCAATTGCACAGAAAGGAAATGTATAATCATTTTCTCCCATATGGGGGCTATTTTTTAAAGAAAAGAATCTGCATTCGAGGTAGGACAATGGTTCACCTTCACATCATACAAACATGCCTGTACAGTAAAACCTGTCTTAGTGGCCATCTCTATTAAGCAAGTAACCTGTCTTAAGCAAGCAGGCATTCAGATTCCAAAAGAGGCAAAAGTGTTAAATTTCACCTGTATTAAGCAAGCACCTGTCTTAAGCAAGCACATTTTGGTTATCCCTTAGGTGCTTGCTTAACACAGGTTGGGCTGTATAATTTTGAAACCTTAAACCCCACTTTTATATAGTAAAACTGGGATTTACAGGGGGGTTATTTTTGTCTTCATTTCTGCTCTCAAAAACATAGCCTAATTGTGGGTACTGGTTCAAAAACATAGATTATGGATAGTGGTTAGAACTGCCTCATTGGAAAACAAAATATATTTTTGAGCAGAAATATGACAAATATCAGGATTTTTATCTGAAAACAAATATTGTTGGTGAAATTTTACCAATATATTTGATTAAGGGTGTTTTCATAATCTCAGCATTCATCAGTACTGGTTTTATCATATGCTCAAAACACCAGGAAAATGTTGTTTATACTGCATGTGAAATGTTTGGTATTGCAATATAACAGGACAAATTTCATGCTCGGATAAGATTAAGCTTGAAAAAAAATCATGACCTCAGAACCAGATTTTTCTTAGTATTTCTGATGAGAATGTGATATTCATGTAATATTCATTAACAATCTATAAATTTGACGCAAAATCTACATATAAAATACTTGACAACAAATAACAGTAAAAAATGTAACAAAAAAGTTTTATTGAGCATTGCATAAATGAACAGGTTGTGACCACTTTTTGGCGGAAGAATTCTTAGCTTTGACGTTAAGATGAATATTATACATTGTGCATTTTTTGTACCCTAATGATCCTAAGTATTGCGACAGAAAGCAATACACAAACATTATAATTTTTTTCTGCTCAAAATATAGATTGGTGGTACACGTTAGAACCGCATCATCGAGGCGGTTCTAACGAGTACCCACAATCTATATTTTAGAGCAGAAATAAGACAAATAAGGTTTACCCCTGTAAACCCAAGTTTTACTATATAAAAGTGGGGTGCAAAGGGTCAAAATTATATAGGCATGTTTTCGTGATGGCCAAAACAAACAGTGCAGACTCAGATCAGACTGCAGTCTGATCAGGGTCTACACTGTTTTCAATTCCGCCTGCATCTTTTGGACTCCTTGCTGGATCGTGAAACAAATTTCTCTTTGTTTTTGATTTGAGGTTTAACGTCCCCGTCAACACTGTAAAGGTCATTTTGGAGATGTTGCTTCCAATTTTGTGGGACTTTTACCCGACATTGAGCTGAAATGACATCTCAAGCCCTGTCGCCCAGTGAAACCAATAGGGTTTATAAGCATGGACGGTACGATCTCGCACTGTGGTTCCTGGACGGGCTTAGATCCTCTAAGCCGTTTACCAGTACTAGTGTGCGGGCCGGATTCAGCTAAACAAATTTGTCAAAATTTTAGGAGAAATACAGCAAGTCCTTAATGTGTCCAAATTTTGGCGATTTTTATAGTATCTTCAAAACTGATATTTTGGGAGGGGGTGAAACTTAATAATATACAGTGAATCTTCAATAACTTATATACAGATGGCTTTCTTACCATTGCATCACGTGAGCAAGTCCGTGAAATGAACCCCAACCCCCCCCCCCCCCCCCCCCCCAAAAAAAAAAAAACACTTTATTTAGAGAAAACTGGGGTTTACAGGGGTATACATTATTTTTGTCGCGCCTGCTATTAGCATGGCGCGATATAGGCGCCCAGTTTTTCGTCCGTTCGTTCGTCCGTCCGTTTGTCAAGGCGTCAACATTTGCGACCACTCTAGCGTTCACCCTTATGGTCAAGTTTATTTCTCAAGAACTATAAGAGCTTCATTAATGATACTTGGTACAAACTTGTGTCTGGGGATGACAACTTACATGCAAGCATCCATATTTGACCTTGACCTACATTTCATGGTTCACTGACTTTGTAAAATATTGCGACCACCCTAGCGTTCACCCTAATGGTCAAGTTTATTTCTCAAGAACTATAAGAGCCTCATTAATGATACTTGGTACAAACGTGTGTCTGGGGATGACAACTTACACGCAAGCATCCATATTTGACCTTGACCTACATTTAATGGTTCACTGACTTTGTAAAATATTCATTAAAGCCTGGTGCTACTATGATTTATCAACAGCCCCGATCTTGAACAACTGTTCATCATCCCAGATGTATTCACACTTGTCTACCTGCAGAAAGTAAGTGGTTAACAGTGTGCAAACATGCAGATGAGGATTTTATTTCTTTTTAAGATAAGATTTAAGAAATAGATCAGCTCTACCAAAGAACTGTTGAGTAATCGATAACAGTTTTGAGGTCTGTTGCGCAATAGATCAAATCTTCAGCTTGCACTGCGAGTAATATTTTATCTTGCAACTGACAGACAAACTGTGATTTCACTGCTTGTGCTGATCTATTTAGATTCTTACATACAAAACTCAACAAAAATTTTGTTGATTCCTTCAAATTCTTCCACCTGTTCACCATTAGTAGAAGAAATCCTGGCAACTCCCTTACGAAAACACGCCTATCAAAATTTATTTTACCACCATAATTGAATATTTTCAGGCAAAAAATCCCGAAATTTTTCATACGTTTGTTGTGGATACACATTTGAACCGCATCATTGATCTATACTTTTGAGCAGAAATAAGCAAAATAACCTATACACCTGTAAACCCCAGTTTAATGTATGTATCACTTATATGTTTTTGTTTTGGATAGTCAATTGGCCATTTTGTGGGAAAGTAACTGTCCTTTTGACTTCCCACTATTGATGTTTCCATGGGGTTTCCATCAGGGTTTAGTGATTTTGTGTATGTGTTTCTTTCCCTTTGGTGTCTCTGATGTATCGATTCCTGATCATTGCCTTCACTTCTAATTTACTGTATAAAAGTGGAGTTTTAAGGGGGTCAAAAATATGTAGTCGTGTTTTCGTAAAGAAATCCTGCCAACAACACTATGGTCTGTAACATATGCATTTCAGTTCTTCTGCAATGGGTTGATGCATTAAAATGATGTTACATAGTTTATCACCACTTAATCGACGAGTCATGTCATCTTTCTGAATCACACTCTTCTTCCCAGTGATTTTTTGCAGATTCACACTTCTCTGCCCAGTGATTTGTTGCAGATTATCACATACCTCTGCCAAGTGATTTGTTTCAGACTATCACACATTTATGTCAAGTGATTTGTTGCAGACATCACATATTTCAGTCTAGTGATTTGTTGCAGACTGTCACACTATTCTGACAAGTGACTCATAGCAGACTAGCACTTTTCTGTCCAGTGATTTGTTGCAGACAATCACACTTTGTCCGGTGATTTTTTACAGATTATCACACTTTTCTGCCCAGTGATTTGATGAATCGACAAGTCATATTATCTTTTTGCATCACACTCTTATTCCTAGTGGTTTGTTGCAGATTATCACACGTCTCTGCCTATTGATTTGTTGCAGACAATCACACTTTTCTGTCCGGTGATTTATTGCAGACAACCACCCTTTGCTCAGTGATTTGTTGCCGACTAAATCACTTTACTGCTTGTGATTTTTGCGGATTATCACACTTCTCTGCTGAGTGATTTGTTGCAGGCTATCATAAGTATTTGATCAGTGATTTTTGCAGAATATCAGTTTTCTGCCCAGTGATGTATACATTCTATCATACTTGTCTATCCAGTGATTGTTGCAAACTTTTTTTTCCCCGTGATTTATTGCAGACAACCATCCTTTTCTCAAGATTAGTTGCAGACTAACACACTTTTCTGTTTGTGATTTTGCGGACTATCACACTTCAGTGATTTGTTGCTGGCTATCAGATTTTCTGATCAGTGATTTTTTGCAGAATATCAGTTTTCTGCCTAGTGATTTGTTGCAGACTTTCACACTTGTCTGTCCACTGATTTGTTGCAGACTTTCAAACTTTGTCCAGTGATTTGTTGCAGACTATCATGCTTTTCTGTCCAGTGATTTGTTGGAGACTACCACACATTTCTGCCTATTGATTTGTTGCAGACTATTGCACTATTCTGCCCAGTGATTTATCGCAGACAATCACCCTTTGCTGAGTGATTTGTTGCTGACGAACACACGTTTCTGCTTGTGAATTTTGCGGGCTATCACACTTTTCTGCCGAGTGAATTATTGCTGGCTATCACAATTTTCTGAGTAGCGATATTTTGCAGAGTATCACAGTTTTCTGCCAAATGATTAATCACAGAATAAATAACAGTTCCTTTCGCTTGTTTATACCCCCACCCCACTGAGTTAGAACGGGGCTTATAAAATTCCTTCATGGCTCTAAACAAGTAATTTTTCTGATAAAAAAAACAACTCCAAACAAAGATTGTGGGTGCTCAATAGAATTGCCTCATTGTCGCAGTTCTACCATGAGGTGGTTCTGAAGATTTTTTTTTCCTTATATAAAAGGGGTGGCCTGTCTAATGATCTCCAATAAACATGTCCTTCAGACCAAAGTGCACATCAAAGGTTTATCTTATCTAAGTGATTATGAGGTGATTATGAGCAGATTGATATGTTTAATAGGGGGTTCAATAAGGGTACTTTAGTGATAGTACAATTTACTAAAATTGTTTCCAACAAAATATTGTTTTAAATTACTTCTTTTTTATCTTAAAATAAAGTAAAGAAAAACACTGATATCCATTGTTTCCTTTACTCAAAAGTGCAAAGATATTAAATGAATTGATTAACCTCAGAATTTAATCAATCAATTTAACTTTATTTATTTATTTATTTATTTATTTATTTATTTATTTATTTATTTATTTTGGTTGAAAGTATGTGACACACAAATCATATAATGTTTAAAACATCAGGGTTTAGAGGGGTATACATTATTTTTCTTATTTCTGCTCAAAAACATATAATGTGTGTCCTCGTTAGAACCACCTCATAGAGGCAGTTCTATCGAGCAGTCACACTGTAAAAATAAATTGTGGGTACTCGTTAGAACCACTTCGCGGAGGTGGTTCTAATAAGTACCCACAATATATGTTTTGAGCAGAAATAATAACGAAATCAGGATTTTAACTGAAAAAAAATCAATTTTGGTGGAAAAAAATTACCAATATATTTGAATTGGCATTTTCTGTAATGATTATAAATAAAAGCTACTTAATATAAAATCAGAAAAAAGTGCTGTTGTTTCTTCCATGCAAATCAAAATAAGGACTTGGGTGTAAATGAATAGATTTCATTTGTCAGTCATATCCCTAGGTAATTTATTACCCTCTCTTGGCCCCTACCTGTATGACAGCCAGAATACCCCAAGTGTATTTTATCTCAACACCGGATTCTTCAATAAACGGTCATTAGGATATTATGTAATCGAAAAATGTGTAAAGAAACTAGAGTTTCAAGCAAAAAGAAGGAAAATAATATGCATAGCTTTGTAAACTCCACTTTTCTCGATATAAAGCGTGGTTTTAAAGTATTTTCCTTGCACTGACTCATCAGGAAACAAGCCTATATAATTTTGACCCCCTTGAACCCCAGTAAAACTGAAGTTTCCAGGGGTAAACCTTATGTTTCTTATTTCTGCTCTACAATATAGATTGTGGGTACTCGTTAGAACCGCCTCGATGAGGCGGTTCTAACGGGTGGTCGAGGCGGTTCTAACGAGTACCCACAATCTATATTTTGAGCAGAAATAAGAAAAATATCACAATTTTTCATCTAAAAATCGATTTTTCCGAGGTAAAGTTTACAAAGTATTTGTATAGGCGTGTTTTCGTAATGTTGTTATGGGATGCTGACTGATAGTTGTAGATACTGATTTATAAGCACTTTACTTCACGATAACAAGTCCGTGAAATAAAGACCCGTCTAATCCCCAATTCCCACCCCCACCTATCGGAGCTTGGAGAAATAGATTGGACTGCACGATGCTTCCATGCAGAGCTGATACCGACCGCACATGAGTACTGGTAATCCGCTCAGAATGTCAAAGCCTGCCTAGGAAAGTTGCTGCGAGTCGGCCCGTCCATACTTATAAACCCTATTCGTTTCATTGGGCGACAGGGATTGAGATGTCATTTCATCTCATTGTCGGGTAAAAGTCCCACAAAATTGGAAGCAATGTCTCCAAAATGACCTAAATAGTGTTGACGGGGACGTTAAACCTCAAATCAATCAAACAAACCAAAACCCCAATTCATATGGAGAAAAGTGTGGTTTAAGGGGGTTACATTATCTGCATTATTTTCGCTCAAAACCTATGTTGAAAGCAGAAAGATGTCACAATTTTACCTAATATTTGTCATTGTTGACACCAAGTTGGACGCAATTATTAAAAATGGACATGTTTTTCTAATGCAAAGGAGCTCACTTTTTATCAGAATATATTCAATAAACAAATGTTGTTTAATTGCACTGACCTCCTAATTCTGTACATTATAAAAACAAAGAAAAAGCAAAATATAAGGCATTTTGAAACATTATTTCTGAGCCAAGTAAAAGAAGTCATTACTTAATAATACGTTAAAACTTTAATCATTCAGTAGACAACAAATCACGAAAACACGCCTATATAATTTTGACCCCCTTGAACCCCAGTTTTATGTAGTAAAACTGGGGTTTACAAGGGTAAACCTTGTCTTTCTTATTTCTGCTCTAAAATATTGATTGTGGGTACTCGTTAGAACCGCCTCGGTGAGGCGGTTCTAACGAGTACCCACAATCTATATTTTGAGCAGAAATAAGAAAAATATCACCATTTTTCATCTGAAATTCTTCATCTTTAGGGTGGTAAAATTTACAATGTATTTGTATAGGCGTGTTTTCGTAATGAAGTTCATTTTTTTCCTGAAAAGTATGAGTAGCATTTGCAATGCTCAAAGTTTTTTTCAGCAAAACACTCATACCTGTAAGTTATTATGCTGCAGAGAATGACAACCATTTCAACCAACCATCAGTTCATTAAGTCAAGACTTGTATGCCTTTGTGCTTTGAAAAATTGGCTCTGGAATTGCTTGAATAATTATGATAGGGCTCCTATATAAAACACCTTTATTTCATATTTCTGTCTAATACTTTCATTCATAATATTTTATACTGGTCCCCATCTTCTTCATCCTAGGCCCAGTTGAACTTCCTGAAATAAACAAGGTACAATAGATATTTCATAAACAAACATGTACATGCACATTTGTGACAATGTTGCTCTTATTATGCTGAAATGGCAGAAATGTTTTCAGAAGAAAACTTGAACTCCCATCATAGATATGATCCCCAAAACTATGCGAGCTTCAATTAGGTCATGGTTACAAAGTAGAACCTTTTATTTATACTACCATGATATACTGTACAAAGTTTGGCCAGAACGCTAAAAGTGATTTAAGAGAAAAGGTAAATGCAAACTTAAACTGAACACTGATCTACAAAAGAAGGTGAAGGTCACCAAAATCAAATAAATCTTTTGTGAAAGGTGAACTGATATATAAACCACAAGATTTGGTTGAAATTTATCAATTTGGTGGTTATTCTGCCGTTGTTAATTTTTTATTTAGTTTGTCTTTGAATGTCTGTATCGCTTATATCTTTTTTCTTATGGGTAGACTTTTGGCTTGTCGCTATTGGTGATTCCATTAGGGTCTAGTTATTTCATGTTTTTGTTCCTTTCCCTTTGGTGTCTCTGATCGGAGATGTTATCGATTGTATATATATTTCTGATCATTGCCTTCCCTGCAGGCACAAAACGTTGACTCAACATTGAACTAACGTTGAAACAACGTTTTCAACGTTGTTTCAACGTTAGTTCAACGTTGAGTGCCTGATGGGTTCACTTCTATTTTGTGAGCATGCATAGTGAAGACAGGGCAAAAGATGTCTGTTATCTTGACAGTGCAGTCAAGGTCACCATCTAATAAGTACTTTGGTAGATTTCCATTATTTACTGTAGCAATTTTGTCCAAAAATGCATAAACTTGTTCAGGAGACAGCGTGCAGACAAGCTATTTTGGCCCGAATTTGACAATCTTTGCACCAGTGTAACCTTTACATTGGTTCAAGGTCACCATAATCTAAAACACTCTGTCGTAGGTTTTAGTTTTACATTGTACCATCTTTAACCACAACATGTAAATTCATTCAAAAAACAAGGTGCCGAAAAGTAATTTGTGGCCCAAGCAAGACAGTGTTTTGGAAGCATGTGACCTTGAAAATGAGATCAAATGCAAAATAGAAGTGAAGGCAATGATGCAAGTTTGGCAAAAATCCATTACGAAAACGCGCCTATACAAATGCATTGTAAACTTTACCGCCGAAAATCGAAAATGTTAAGATGAAAAACTGTGATATTTTTCTTATTTCTACTCAAAATATAAATTGCGGGTACTCGTTAGAACCGCCTCATCCAGGCGGTTATAACGAGTAATCGCAATCCATATTTTAGAGCAGAAATAAGAAAAAAAGTTTTACCCCTTTTAACCCCAGTATAAATGTTGGTTTTCTTTTGCTCCGGCATTTCAGTGGTTTCTTGCTTTCGAGTCCTCACCGTTGTCTCACCTCTGTGGTTCTTTGATTATTTGTGTTCACGGAGATGTTGCACTGGTGCGTTAGGAGGCCTTCATGCGGACTGAACAAATTATTTGTCTAAATCGCGACGAAAGTAAGGGCGAGGATTGTGGCCACGTAAAATTAATTTAAGCCCCCTAGTGGAAATCTTTCCACTGACCGTTCCAAGGCGGTTCTTCTGTGGCGATTTATTTATGTTGTTGTTTGTTACTAATTGTGTGTATCACTTGTGTCTTTTTATTTTGGATGGCAATATGGCCATTTTGTGGGAAAAAATCTGTCCTTATGGCCTTCCTTTGTTTAGGTTTCCATTATGGTCGGGTCGCTTAATGATTGTGTTTCTTTCCCTTTGGTGTCTTTGGTGGATGGAGTAAGTTAATTGTATCGATTCCTGATCTTTGTTTTACTTCTACTTTACTATATAAAAAGTGGGGTTCAAAGGTGTCAAAATTATATAGGCGTGTTTTCGTAATGCATTCATAGGTTCAGGAGTTAAACTATACAAACAAACAACACTATCGCAACTCTGTCCAAATTTGATACTTTTTGGTAGACTGTGACCTTGTAAATATATAAAAAGGTCATCAAACCTAACGAGTGTTTTCTTCCATTCTGCAAGTTTTATTTGAATCCACCCAATCATTTAGGAGATACAGTGCTTCAAACACCCACAACATGCAACCAGGATCTACTCCAAAACAATAGTTGGCTGTGAACATAATGACATGTTTTCCTTATTCTATCTATTTATCTTCATATACTTAGTCGGTCACATTTGGCCTTTACCTCAGTTAGGTTGGTCCTAAAATAAACACTCAGCATGCAAAAACACCGGATGAGTTCTCAAAACGTTTTGTTTACAGAGGTATGCTAAAACGCATTCCACTGAGTCCCAATCTATGCCATATACAGAAACTGACACACAGCCAAGGAAAAGAATAGTGGCCACGTAAAATCGATTTCAGCACCGCCCCCAAACACCTACCAGTAAAAAATACTGATCGTTCCAAGGCGAGTTTTCTCTCGTGGTTCATAGTTTGTATAGTTCGTCTTTTATGTGTGTATTGCTAATATATTATCAGTTTGGATAGCCGTTTGACCATTTTGTTGGAAAGTAACTGTCCTTTTGGCTTTCCGACTGTGACGTTTTCATTTTAGTTATGTTCATTTCTCTGGTCCAGTGGTGTGGAACAATTTACCAGACAGAATCAAAATTGCAGGTTAACTTGACAGTTTCCATAGAAACTGCCATAAGTGGATGACAGGAACACTGTTATTTTGTTGAAAAAAAAAAAGGAGAAACGATCAGGAACACATACTGTCAGATCAATACCACTAGGGAAAGAAGTCAAAACATGGAGCGACGACAGTTAACAAAAAGGACAACAGGCAAACTGCGCCAGCAGCTCTTTCCCAAAAATGTGTTACTCAGAATATCCAAACCCATCTAATAAAGAGCAGTATACATAAGTGTGTGTGGTGGGGGGGGGGGGAGAATCAGAATCACCAACATGACAAACATTAAACTGGAAGGGCAAACGTAACTAAAATGAACAATCAAACAGGGGGAAGAATCAGAATAAGCAAAGTGAAAACATGTATAATAAGGGAAGAATCAGAACCACCGACACAAAACATTAACAGAATCACAGCAAAAACACCGCTTTGGAACGGTCAGTAAAATTTACTGGTGGGTATAATGTAACTTTACCGGATCCCCACTAGGGAAAGTAGTCATCACATGGAGCGACGACAGTAAACAAAAAGGACAACAGGCAAACTGCGCCAGCAGCTCTTTCCCAAAAATGTGTTACTCAGAATATCCAAACCCATCTAATAAAGAGCAGTATACATAAGTGTGTGTGGTGGGGGGGGGGGAGAATCAGAATCACCAACATGACAAACATTAAACTGGAAGGACAAACGTAACTAAAAATGAACAACCAAACATGGGGAAGAATCAGAATAATCAAAGTGAAATTATATATGATAAGGGAATGAATCAGAACCACCAACACAAAACATGAATGAATCACAGCAAAAACACCGCCTTGGAACGGTCAGTAAAATTACTGGTGGGTATAATGTAACTTTACCGAATCCCCACCCTCACCCGCACTTTCACTGTGGTTCAAACAAAGGCCTCAGATTCTATGACGGCTCCAACGTAACGGCTTATTGAGAATTAGAGAGATCTAATTCAAGGTAATGTTGGTTGGTGCCTGATGCCCTTTCTCTGGTCGGGCCTATCGGAGTCTTACTGTTGGTTTTCTTTTGCTCCAGCATTTCAGTGGTTTCTTGCTGTCGAGTCCTCACCGTTGTCTCACCTCTGTTGTTCTTTGATTTTTGTGTTCACGGAGATGTTGCACTGATGAGTTAGGAGGCCTTCGTGCGGACTGAACAAATTATTTGTCTAAATCGCGACTGAAGTAAGGGCGAGGATTGTGGCCACGTAAAATCGATTTAAGCCCCCCAGTGGAAATCATTCCACTGACCGTTCCAAGGCGGTTCTTCTGTTGCGGTTTATTTATGGTGTTGTTTGTTACTTACTGTGTATATTACTTGTGTCTTTTTATTTTGGATGGCTATATGGCCATTTGGGGGAAAGTATCTGTACTTATGGCCTTCCTTTGTTTAGGTTTCCATTATGGTCTGGTCGCTTAATGTTTGTGTTTCTTTCCCCTTGGTGTCTTTGATGGGTGGAGTAAGTTAATTGTATCGATTCCTGATCTTTGTTTTACTTCTACTTTTTATAATGCAGCAGTGATTCAACTCGGTAAACAAAGAAAAATCAATTAAAACCAAGTTGACTCAAGTTTGAGAACTCGACAGTAAAACGCGCTGAGCCATCCTGTGCTGAACACAATGCCACAGGGACACTGGAGAAAAAGTAAACCAAACGTTGAACCTCGTTGGACCAAGCAACAGACATAGTTTCGGCTCCGACCAACTAATAGATAGATTTAAGCCAAGACCCTTATGGAGTCTGAACCCAGATCCACAGGCGTGCAATTAAAGAAGAAAGCAAAATGTCTGACCGTGACTGGGTCGAACACAATGCATGCAGACTGTTCAATAGAATTTATGTTAAATGCAATGCGTTTGTAACAGAATATAATTTTCTGAAATTGATCCGAAAAGTTCGATTTGTCGTTATTTTTTCTTAATTTAAATATAATAAACTCAGGCAGTGACATTCCTGCATCAAAAGTCTATTTAACCCAACCTTAAATTTAGAAACTGATAGTGTCGGTGATATAAATTAGAAAATGCTTTCCGAAATTTATGATATCGATATCCCTGATGCAGCAGTTTAACAGTTATTTTTTTTATTACGAGTATTAAAATCAGCGACATATCTTGACACTCTTGCGAAGCGAATAAGTAAAGAAGAAGTAAAACAAAGATCAGGAATCGATACAATTAACTTACTCCACCCATCAAAGACACCAAAGGGAAAGAAACACAAACATTAAGCGACCAGACCATAATGGAAACCTAAACAAAGGAATGCCAAAAGGGCAGTTACTTTCCCACAAAATGGCCTTATGGCCATCCAAAATAAAAAGACACAAGTGATACACACAGTAAGTAACAAACAACAACATAAATAAATCGCCACAGAAGAACCGCCTCTATCTATCTATCTATCTATCTATCTATCTATCTATCTATCTATCTATCTATCTATCTATCTATCTATCTATCTTATACTGAGTCGGTCATATCTGGCCATTACCTCAGATGAATGGGTGGCTCAATTTAGAATTTAGCTGAAAAAAGGGAGAGGCACTGGATGTGTCCTTAAAACTATTTACAATCTGCATAACAGAGGTATCCTAAAAAGCATACCTCTGAGTCCCAATCTTACACTGTGCGGGCTTTGAACTCTTCTACGGACTTGGCATTCACCGCAGAGGAGGGAAGACTATTCCATTGGGGAATAGTTCTAGGAAAAAACGAGTTCCTCAGGGCATCACTATAGGACTGGTATCTACGATATTGTGAGTCGTTTACCTTTGATGCCCTTGTTTTGGTCGACACTGTTACAGGGGTCAAGTACCTATCTTTATCAATAGACACTGAATCAGAGTGTATCTTGTAGAAGGAGGTTAAAGAGGACTGCTCACGACGGGTCTCCCGGGACGGCCACTCTAGCTCAATAAGCATGTCACCGACGCTACGTCTATTTCGCCATCGCCTACAGGTCCATCGAGCAGCTGTCCTTTGCACCTTCTCCACCTGCTGAGGCTGAGTTTTAACATAGGGATGCCAAATGGGTGATGCAAATTCAAGTTGACGGCGAACCAATGTTTTATATGCAACATCCTTTGTCTGCCTAGGTGCAAAAGTCAAGTTCCGTCTAAGGAATCCTAAAGTCCTAGTTGCTTTCAATGTAATCTCTGAGATATGTTGACCCCAATCAAGATCGTCAGTGATGGTGATACCAAGATATTTGGCGGATTGAACATGCTCCAAAATTTGCTGGTGAAGAGTAAAGTCAAACTTAATTTGCTTGTCCGGAGGGTGTCGTGACACCCTCACTGAGTGACATTTGGCCACATTGAACTTCATTTGCCAATCGGCCTCCCACTGTGCAAGTTGATCCAGGTCATCTTGTAAAATAAGACAGTCAGAAGGAGAATATATGTTCCTATACAGGCCACAATCATCAGCAAATAAACGGACCGATGACCTGATATTATCGGGGAGATCATTAATGAAAACCAAGAAAAGGACCGGTCCAAGGACCGAACCGTGGGGGACTCCAGATAAAACAGGGACTGGATCAGACGCTTGGCCATCAAGTACAACTTGTTGTGAGCGCCCAGAGAGCCATGGGCTAATCCACCTATGTGTGGATCCTCTTATCCCATAGTACTCCAGTTTATGTAATAGCCTTCTGTGAGGTACCTTGTCAAAGGCCTTAGCGAAGTCCATGGTGATCAAGTCAGTCTGTTCGTGGCCACGGTTTATGGCCCCATCCAGATTGCTCACAATGTCATGGTAAAATTGAACAAGCTGCGTTTCGCAAGACCTTTGACTCCGGAAACCATGTTGACAGTCAGCAAGAATGCTCTCAAAGGCTAAGTGCTTGTTGATGTTGCTTACTAATATATGCTTCAGGGTTTTGCAACAGATGCATGTTAGCGGCACTGGTCTATAATTTGCTGCATTATATTTTTCCCTTTTTTATAGACCGGGGTAACATTTGCTTGTCGCCAGTCATCTGGTACAGTGCCCTAGGCAAGTGATTCATTGAAGATAAAGGCCAACACAGGAGATATTTCAGCACTACATTCCTTAAGTACCCTGGCATTCAGGTCATCGGGCCCAGATGCCTTATGTATCTTGAGCTTACCTAACAGTTTAGCGACCCCATTGGGGTCAACTGTTATGTCCCCCATAGAGGGGAACGGACTTGCACCTTTAGATGGTAGCTCACCATCAGTTTCACGCGTAAATGCTGATTGAAACTGTTTATTGCAAATATTAGCCTTATCGCGCGCATCTGTTTTTAGAATTCCATTTTCCCTTAGAGAAATGATCCCAAACGCATCCTTTTTCAGGGACTTTACGAATGACCAAAACTGTTTAACTTTACCATTCTTTTGGGGGCTATCGGGATCTATATTGTCATCTTCAAAGGTAAAGATGCTGGAAACATGCTTCCAATATGCATCTCATATAACCTTTTGCACATGTGCTCTGAACCGTTTGTAATGGTTCTTAACGTCAGGGCTGCTAGACTTGCGAGCACGAAAATACATTATATTGCGTCTTCTGATGAGATGCTTGATCGTGTTATCGATCCATGGTGCAGACCATCCATATCCGCACGTTTGTAGAGAAAAAACTTTACGCGGGACTTATCTGATTCGTTTAGCTTTTATGTCATACTCAACAAGGACTATGTCATGATCAGCTTCGCCAATCGGGGGCATCCCCTCGACTTACTGGGGATGGAGAATTTGTAAACTATAAATCAAGGGTCTTTTCTTGTCGGGTGGGTATGTTAACAACTTGGGCCAGGCAGTGTTCTTTAATTATGTCCAAAAGCTGTTTCTGTGTCTGCCTTTTAGGCACCCCATGGGGCACCTGCATGTTGCTCCATTCAATGTCACCACAATTAAAGTCTCTACCTCGGAACAGTCAGTGGAAAGATTTCCACTGGGGGGCCCAAATCGACCCCACGCGGCCACAATCCACGCCCCCACCTCCGCCGCGACCCAGACAAAAAAATTGTTCAGTCCGCATGAAGGCCTCCCAACCCACCAGTGCAACATCTCCGTGAACACAAATAATCGAAGAACCACAGAGGTGAGACAACGGCGAGGACTCGACAGCAAGAAACCACTGAAATGCTGGAGCAAAAGAAAACCAACAGTAAGATTCCGATGCGAAAGGTGCGAAACACAAACACCGTAACGTGGCGAATGAGGAATATCACCGTCTAAAAATGGGAAGTGAACTATATGATAATCAAAATCATTGCAATTATCATAAAAATTTAGTTGAAACAAAACCATTTGAAATGTTCAAATGCAAATAAAAAAAAACGGAACTTCGATATAAGAACTATTGGCTTTGTTTAGCTCAGATGGAAAGATTAGATTGTGGAGCGTGATAGCTCAGTAGTTAGTGTTTTTGTCTCTGATGCTAGAGGTCCGGGGTTCGATCCCTGGCAGCGGCGATAACATTTCGGTGTCCGAACATGCTCCACTGGCATCATTTGCATGGATGAATGTCATAAAGTGAACCGTCCATCGGATCGGGACGTTAACTGGCGGCCCCCTGTGCAGGGAGAACCATCCCCTGTGCGGGTTAAAGATCCCTACCGTAATTACATGATTACTGTGTAGGCTTTCATCCTGCAAACCTGCAGTGTATGTAATGTACACCTGCGGTAATGGTCAAATGTGACCGATGCAGTATCAGTAGAAAGAAAGAAAGATTGAACATTGCTTAACTCTTATCATGGTGTTCACGACAAGCCCTATCTTTGAAAACAGTGTAGATCCAGATCAGATGGCTTCTGAAGAAGCCATCTGATCAGGATCTACGCTGCTTCACATTCAATTTATGAATTTGAAGGAATAAATTACATCAAGTTATCTGATTGGTTCAAAGTCAGAAATGTGTGTGGCAAAACTGAATATTCAGCAAGAGAAGGGTTAACTCGGAGTCTAACTGTTTGTTTTCTTTTGCTCCAGCATTTCAGTGGTTTCTTGCTGTCGAGTCCTCACCATTGTTTCACCTCTGTGGTTCTTTGTTTTTTTGTGTTCACGGAGATGTTGCACTGATGAGTTAGGAGGCCTTCATGCGGACTGAACAAATTATTTGTCTAAATCGCGACTGAAGTAAGGGCGAGGATTGTGGCCACGTAAAATCGATTTAAGCCCCCCAGTGGAAATCTTTCCACTGACCGTTCCAAGGCGGTTCTTCTGTGGCGGTTTATTTATGTTGTTGTTTGTTACTTGCTGTGTGTATCACATGTGTCTTTTTATTTTGGATGGCCATGTGGCCATTTTGTGGGAAAGTAACTGTCCTTATGGCCTTCCTTTGTTTAGGTTTCCATTATGGTCTGGTCGCTTAATGTTTGTGTTTTTTTCCCTTTGGTGTCTTTGTTGGGTGGAGTAAGTTAATTGTATCGCTTCCTGATCTTTGTTTTACTTCTACTTAATAGTAAGGATTGGTATTTCTGTATATATATATATATGTAGGGTATTTTTGTATTTATCAAAATCATCACATTAACAAATCTGTGAAATGAACACCTCACTAAACCCCACTTTATATATAGAGAAACGGCCCCGCCCAACAACAACCCATCGGGGCTTGAAGAAATATATGGGCTGCATGATGCTTCCACGCATAGGTGAATCCGACCAACACATGAGTACTGGTAAACCGCTTAGAGGATCTAAGCCTGCCCAGGCAAAGCGGTGCGAGTCAGGCCGTCCAATGCTTATAAACCCTATTGGTTTCATTGGGCAACAGGGACTGAGATGTCATTTCATCTCAATGTCTGGTAAAGATCCCACAAAATTGGAAGCAACGTCTCCAAAATGACCTTTACAGTGTTGACGAGGACGTTAAGCCTCAAATCAAACAAAAATATATAGAGAAAACTATGGTTTATGGGGAGTATACATAATTCTGTTGTTTCTTCAGAAGGTCATAGGTTGTTGGGTGCTCGTTGGAACCGCCTCATTGTGTTTGCAATATAAATGGTAAAAATTTCACACGGTTTCGGATTCTACCAGTTGGTTTTCTTTTGCTCCAACATTTCAGTGGTTTCTTGCTGTCGAGTCGTCCGTGTTGTTTCATCTCTGTCTCTGTGGTTGTTTGATTTTTGTGTTCTCGGAGATGTTGCACTGATGAGTTAGGAGGCCTTCATGCGGACTGTACAAATTATTTGTCTAAATCACGACGGAAGTAAGGGCGAGGATTGGCGCCACGTAAAATCGATTTAAGCCCCCATGCCATTTATCTCAGAAACCATTGAGATCCCCACCCATAAACCATATATATTCTCATTCCTTATGATAAGTTGTATTCAGTGCCACCAACCTGGGGGTCCCCCGGGATGTGCCGGGACCATGCCCAACCCCCTCCACTTCATAAAAGGCCAAATATTCCAGAAACCTTACAGATCCCCACCTCTAAACCATATATATTCTTGTTCCTTATGATAAGACTGATTCAGTGACACCAACCTAGGGGTCACCTAGGGCATACCCGGGCCATGCTCCACCCCTTGACTTCACAAAAGACCATATATCTGAGAAACTTTCCAGAGCCCCAACCCTAAACCATATATATCCTTGTTCCTTTTGATAAGACGCAATCAGTGACACCAGCATGGGGGTCCCCCCGGGGTGCAACGGACCATGCCCCACCCCTTTACTTCATTAAAATCCATATATCTCAGAAACTGTTCAGATCCCCACCCCTTAACCATATATATTCTTGTTCCATATGATAAGACTCCACTTCATAATAGGTCATATATCTCAGAAACCATTCGATTCCCCATCCTAAAATCACATATTCTTGATCATTGTTAATAGACACATTCAGCCATCCTAGTCTTGGGGGGTCCGCAGGGGCCATTTCTCATCCTACCACTCATAAAAGGGCCTCATATCTCAGGAACCATTCAGATTCCAACCGTTTAACCATATATACTCTTGGTCCATATTCAGTGACAACAATCTTGGGCTTTTCTTGGATCTGCCATGCCCGAATCCCTCCATTGCTTAAAAGGTCTTGCATCTCAGGAACCATACATATCCCCACTGCTAAACCATATATGTCTCTGTTTCTTTTGAAAATTTATTGACACCAACCAGGGCTCACCCTCTTTACTTTATAAAACACCTAATATTTCAGATACAGTCCACATGGGTGCTCATTTGGGTATGGGGTTTGTTTGGGAGACTTTATATTTGGTATATTAAAATCATATCATGTTATATTACATGTGTCCACCTGAGCTCTAGTTTATGAAAGGGGGTCTTTCATTTGTGCCCACGCATGCTTTTTCTTTAAACTTTGTATATTAATAACTCAGCAAATACAACTTATAAAAATGTATTTAATAAATTATATAAATCAAAGTAAGACTCAGGAGGCCACTGTAACTGACTCACTCCATGAGCCTGTGTCTGTCTCTAAATAAGTGCGTCTTAAATCTTATGTTTTATTTAGTTTCAAGATCTGTGAACTGGATTGAATGCAGAACTCCATAGGCATTCTTTTGATACTAAAAAAACTTTTGAATTAATTAAAGTTTACATTTTCAGATAAAATAATTATCAAAAATCTCATTTTTTAAATAAAATTTTAAAAAAATTATCAAAATTCAATCCCTAAGATAAATATGTTCTAGTCTTTGTCAAGATTTCATTTTGCTAGGAAAACTTGCCATATGTATAGTCTTTAGCTATGCCAAATTTCTTGAAAATCCGAAACCGGTAACACTGTAGTTTTACACCTTTAATGGATGTAAGTCATTTCTGCAAAATTTACTGTTTTATTGAAATCATCCAAGAACATTACAAAAAGGCAATTCGTAACACTTATGTAATAAAAATGAGATTATACAAATCAAAATGAATACATATTGAGCTGATCTATCTTAGAAACTATTAAAATATCATGAATTTCTGATATTTTCCTTTCATTTATACACTATGATCTATCCAAAATAGTAGATAGTAAAACACTAAATCAAAAGGTATTCTTATCAACAAATTAGGCTTAACAATATATATTAGCAGCAAAATTATTGTGAACATGTGCAACTTTATTTAATGACTTTGCATAAGTCATGCTACTCAAATAGGTGCAAGGCAAGGAGATCCATTATTTTCATTCCCATACCAAGGTGGTATGCAAGGACGCAATGGTCAGTGGTTTGTTGTTACTAGTAAAAATACTTCTGTTGATAAATCCATGGCCAGATTAAGCCTTAGATATACTCTGTTTTTATGAACGCTGGATTATTATCCTAACAAAAAGTTACAGCAATTATTGGTTAGTATTTCCAAAAATCGAAATGTCACTGCTATTGAGTTTCTGTTGCAAAAGATATCATTGGTGGATGGGGCGCAGAATATTTGGTGCAAACAAAGCTGTCCCATGACCTAGAGAAATTTTGCTATTAGACAGGGAGAGAAACAGTTTCCTTCCTTATCGTACACATGCATAAATATGTCTCTTTTCTGCACTGGTATTGTAATTGTTGACGTTTCTTTAGTGTCTTATTTTTTTCTATTTACTTTGTCAATATAGTGGTTAATTTATCGGAAGCGAGCTTTTAGTATTTTTTTCTGGTTGTAAAACTTTCAACCACTTCTTGAATGTTTCTGCTGAATGCAAGTTCACTGTTTTTTTAAGCACTGTTCTTGCTTGCTTTTTGTTCATTAATAATTATCAGTACATTTCTGTGCAATGTATCTCTTATCTTAGAAAGAGCATTGCAGTGTTTGGACAGAAAAAAAAGCATCACAATGTATTTACTGAAAATAATTTAAAATCCTATGAGCAATGCGATAACTACTCACAGATTGAATAATTATTATCAACAGTTTAAATGCTTCTTGATATCTTACATAATTGGCTTTGTAATTACTGCAACAACTGCTGAGATAGGTAAATGCAGTGAAAGACCTATACAAATATATAGACAACGCAATCAAGAGCACATAAGTTTTGGAACGCTGACGACCATGTGAATTCTAAAAGCAAATTTAAATGGCTTTTGAATACAGCTTCAGGAAGCCGTTTGATTTCGTTCATAGGGGCTATACAAAACAAAGATAGATTGACTAGTGCCTATGCAGATACAAATTCTGAAAACTTAATGTTCAGGAAAAGTAATCTCATGTGTTATTGATTTTCCCTAGAGTAAACCTTTCTTTTTAAATGGACAGTTAGGGTTAAATAAACAATCAACAGTTTGAGTTGAGTCATTTATCTCGAGTCGGATAACAAATCTCACAAAATCTGAAGCAACATCTAAAGTGACTGGTATGTTGTTGATTTGAATGTTAAATCTAAACATCACCTTAGCACCATTACCAAATTAGACAAGAAAGACAGAAAGAAAACTGTGCACATCATTACATGGGTGCGTTTGATGACATTTGTCATCAAAACATTGCGGTATAGTTCTGTAGACAAAATAGTTTTTTTTTTTCCATAGGGGGCAAATTTACTGAAATAGATGTTTAGAAATAATACTTATAATTATGCTATGAATTACTTACATAAACCATACTATACTAAAGCCATCCAAATTGAAAACAATAGTAAAGTATTATTAAACAGCATGACCAAAACATGATAATCATATAATTTCACATTTTACTGAATCAGGCCTATCAGTATTCAGTCTGTTAAAACACAATGTTACCGGTCCTCAATTTCCATCAAAATTCATCAACATGTTCCTAAGATATGTGGGTAGTTTTTATGCTAAAATGGTGTCTTGACAAAAATTGGAACATGGTAAAAATGCATATAAAATTTTAATGAATACAAAAATAGGAGCTGAACTATGGGGACATCATCAAAGAAAACTGAATGCCCAGCCACTATTACTAGACATATGAGGTCATTCATAGTATCAACTAACTCACCAATTATAGCTTTAATTCATAAAACATAGCGGCATTAGATATATGAAACTCTGAATACTGTAGACAAGTTTATATGAGAGTACTCTCTGTTGTGATAGAGACTTCATAAAATATGTAATAAATTTACTACGCAATTGAAATTTAAAAGTGAATGCATCGTAATTATAATGGTTATACCCAAGGCAATTATTGTGCCTAATTTCATCAAAATCCAAGCGTGGGCAGAAACCAATGCAAATTTCCTATACCTTGAAAGACCCCCTTTAGCTCTTTGGTTTGTTTGCTATTCCAAGTTAAGAGTTTCCATTGACTTATAATGGGGAACATTGAAAAATGACATTGATGTCTTTCAAGATATTTTGCCACAATTTCATAGAAATGTTCCTTTAATAATGTTCCTTTTGGCCTATTTGTTGCCACAGATGGGAAATTGTCAATTGTCATCTGTTGCCAGGCAACAACACATTCAAGCGACATCAGAATCTGAAGCCACTAGGCTGATTGGATCCAAATTTTATCTGTAGCATCCTTGGGCACAGGGCTTCCATGGTTAATTAAAATGCATTGCTGCCAGTGGGCAGTGCCCCCCTGAGCTCTGGTGAGCATTGTGGCCCATGGGCCTCTTGTTTGTTTTGCATAGCCCCCTGGCCATTTTGTGGAAAAGTGATTGTCCTTTTGGCTTATCGTTATTGGTGTTTCCATTAGGGTCTAGTTAATTCATGTTCGTGTTTCTTTCCCTTTGGTGTCTCTGATGGGAGTTGTGCATTAATTGTATCGATTCCTGATCATTGTCTTCACTTCTATTTTTGATCAGAAAAGTAGCTTTTTTGAGATGTAAACAATGCACTGTGTCGCACCGGTGTGATATCTTAATGTTATGTGTGTGTATTTGTTTCTTTGTAATAAGTATATCTACATGTAAATATTGTAGATATTAGAGGGGCTCATGGGAGATTAGCTTGATATTGCTAAATGTGTCGCCTTCTCAAAATCAATACGATGGTTATTATTTTACTATTATAATTACGAGGGATGTTCGAAAAGAATTGCTTATTGTCCTCTAGCTCGATTTCCACGTGAGGCTCGATAAAAACCAATACATACCTAAAAAGGGTTATTCAATACCTACAGAACGGTGAATAAATGTACATGTTAGATTAAGTGTAAGACATAAAATTTGCCTTATCAATACACGCAATCATAGACCACTACAGTAAAAATGGTTGGTAGAAGCGTCAACAGGAAAGGTAAAATACGGGCTTACATCAAAGCTCGCTCAAACCTTAGTTGTTCTTTGAAGCAGCTGATGACTGAAATTTCTGCTGCTTATGGACCTTCTTGAGTGTCTGATGACACAGTTCGGCGGTGAAAAAGAAATCTGAGTCTTGTGTAGAGTCCATAAAAAATGCACCGAAATCAGGTGGGCCAAATTCTGCATCTCGTTAAGAAATTTTTTTCCAAAATAAAGGAAATCATTGAAGGAGATGCCAGGATTTACAATTCATGATATTGCACGAAAGGTAGGCATATCACTATCAACAGTTCACCTTACAGTCGAACTTCGGTGGCTCGAACATCGATGGTTCGTTTACCATGGTTGTGTCGAACCCGTTTTTGAGTCCCTAGGGAATTCCTCTGCACAAGAAAAAGTGTGGGATAATTAAGGAGATTTTCGACTTTATCTTGCAAATGTATGCTGTGTGTACTCATTAGAATCGCCTCAATGAGGCGATTCTAACGAGTACACACAACATACATTTATGTTACAGAACACCGAAAAGAAGTCCAAAAATACCCCAGTTAGGTTGCCTGGAAGTATGCAGCACTGGCTCGAACTACCGCTGTTTCGAACAAATTTCTATGGTCCCGAAGGGGTTCGAGCCATCGAAGTTCGACTGTATTTTGAAAAAGCATTTGAAAGTCATAAAGATTTCTGCTAGATGGGTGCCACATCTGTAGACTGATGAGCAAAAGAGACAACGGGTTAAAGTGGCCAAAAAGCTGCAACAAATGTTTCGAAAATATGACAAAAAGCAGTTTGCCAGTGACGTCACAGATGATGAAACCTGGGTCCATATTTTTTAGCTCGTCAGAAAGGTTAGCAATAAGATCTGGGCCACTAAACACAGCAAGCGTGCAATAATTGCCAAACGTTCTTTGAGTACTAAGAAGGTTTTGTATGCAATCTTCTTCGCTGGTGAAGGAGTCGCAATAAAAGTGCTGGTGCAAAAGCATCACCGAAAGGTACTACAAAGACGTAATACTGAAGAAACTGAAAAAGTAATATCAGAAATGACGCCCTGCCACTGGTTTTAAACCTGTCCGTCTTCTACATGACAATGCCCCGCTCATACCTCCGCCATGGTTACAGCGTTTTTGAAGAAAGAAAAAGTAACTGTTCTGCCTCACCCTCCCCCGTATTCCCAAGACCTTGCCCCATGTGATTTCTTATTGTTTCCAAAATTGAAATCATTCCTTGCTGGTCGGAAATACCAGACCAGACAAGCATTTGAATCTGCCATTTTTCAATACCTTATTACTATGCCCAAATCATCGTACCGTGACGCCTTCAAGAAAGGGATACAACGGCTGAAACTTTGCATTTCTAGCCACGGGGAGTACTTCGGAGGGCATGAAATGAGCACTTTCGGGCTAATTTGAAATTTGAAGTCTCCAGATAGGAAAAAGCAATTCTTTTCGAACATCCCTCGGAAGTGTCCGGATTTGAAAGGATGACCTTAACAGCGAAGTAAAATTAAAAGGAGAAACGATAAGGAACTGATGCAATCATATCCCGAATTCTTCGTACAATATCACTAGCAAAAGAAGTCAAAACAGTCGCCTGGTTTCATCGTCCATATATAGTGCATCAAAGTGACGTTCTATTTGTCTGGGATTGAGGAGATGCTCTTGCCAGCGAACGAGAACCTACGGTATCCGGATTTCAGAAGAAGATCTCATCCGCACATGTAAAGTAACTATGAGAGGATGGTCTTATAAGCGTGATAGCTCAGTGGTTAGTGCACTTGCCTCTGATGCTAGAGGCCCCCAGTTCGATCCCCGGAGGCGTTGATTATTTAGGTGTCCGAACACGCTCCATTGGCATCATTTGCAGGGATGAATGCCAAAAAGTGCACCGCTTCGGATAGGGACGTTAACTGGGGGCCCCCTGTGCAGGAAGAGTCATCCCCTGTGAAGGTTAAAGACCCCTACCGTAATTACATGATTACTTTGTAGGATTCAATTCTGCAACCTGGATTGTATGTAATGTACACCTGCGAGTAATGGTCAAATGTGACCGATCGCAGTATAAGTAGAAAGAAAGAAACAAGAGGCTCAATGAGCCTAAACCGCTCACCTGAGGAACTTAAGTTTTAACAATTCACAGACTTGACTACTAAATCTGCTAATAGAATCCAGCCCATTGACCCTTACAGGATATAAGTCATGATTATTGCATTGCATTCCAAGTTTGAGACTTCTAGCTTCTATAGTTCCTGAGAAATCTTTGACGAAAATTTAACATTGGTCAAAATGGAGAGAAAGAAGAATGAAAGAACAAATGAACAAATAAGCTGAGAAAGCCCAATGTCTCTTACACAAAATAAGTCATCATTATTCTATTGAATACCAAATTTGATGCTTCTAGCTTTTATAGTTCCTGAGAAATCTTTGATTAAAAATTTAACATTGGTCTATTATCTCTATATGGAGAGAAAGAAGAATGAAGGAACAAATGAACCAGACTAGCTCCAAAACCTAATGCAGCCTTTCCCTTTGCCCAATGGTGCTACACATAAAATTTAAACAAGATTGGTCGACTGCCTTCTGAGATATGCTTCATTGAAAGTGTGGACGACGGATGGACGGACGACAGACGACGGACTCCGGAGCCTTGGTATACTATCGGCTCACTGGAGCCTTTGGCTAGGGTGAGCTAAAAATTCAAGTCGCTATTTCTGTCACAACATTTTCCCTACGTTAAGTCTATGGGCAAATTTTTTTGTCTCTCAAGGTCACGTAACTCTGAGGTCAATATTCCGATTCGGCCCAAAATCGAACTTAACCGAGATTTTATGCCTGTCCTCGTTACCTGCAAGTTTGAAGCTGATATGAATAAAAATAAAGTTGCTATCGTGGTCACAACGTATTTTTTTATACTCAAGGGCAGGTAACTCCAAAGCAAATATTCCGATTCGGCCCAAAATCGAACTTAACCGAGATTTTATGTCTGTCCTCGTTACCTGCAAGTTTGAAGCTGATCTGAAAAAAAATTCAAGTCGCTATCGTAGTCGCAACATTTTCCCTAATTAAGTCTATGGGCAAATTTTTTGTCGCTCAAGGTCACGTAACTCCGAGGTCAATAATCCGATTCAGCCCAAAATTGAACTTAACCGAGATTTTATGCCTGTCCTCGTTACCTGCAAGTTTGAAGCTGACATGAATAAAAATAAAGTTGCTATCGTGGTCACAACGTATTTTTTTATGCTCAAGGACAGGTAACTCCAAGGCAAATAATCCGATGCGGCCCAAAATCGAACTTAACCGAGATTTTATGTCTGTCCTCGTTACCTGCAAGTTTGAAGCTGATCTGAAAAAAATTCAAGTCGCTATCGTAGTCACAACATTTTCCCTATGTAAAGTCTATGGGCAAATTTTTGTCGCCCAAGGTCATGTAACTCCGAGGTCAATATTCCGATTCGAACTTAACTGAGATTTTATGCCTGTCCACGTTACCTGCAAGTTTGAAGCTGATCTGAATAAAAATAAAGTTGCTATCGTGGTCACAACGTATTTTTTTATGCTCAAGGGCAGGTAACTCCAAGGCAAATAATCCGATGCGGCCCAAAATCGAACTTAACCGAGATTTTATGTCTGTCCTCGTTACCTGCAAGTTTGAAGCTGATCTGAAAAAAATTCAAGTCGCTATCGTAGTCACAAGATTTTCCCTATGTTAAGTGTATGGGCAAATTTTTTGTCGCTCAAGGTCACGTAACTCCGAGGTCAATATTCCGATTCGGCCCAAAATCAAACTTAACCGGGATTTTATGCCTGTCCTCGTTACCTGCAAGTTTGAAGCTGATCTGAATAAAAATAAAGTTGCTATCGTGGTCACAACGTATTTTTTCATGCTCAAGGGCAGGTAACTCCAAGGCAAATAATCCGATTCGGCCCAAAATCGAACTTAACCGTGATTTTATGTCTGTCCTCGTTACCTGCAAGTTTGAAGCTGATCTGAAAAAATTCAAGTCGCTATCGTAGTCACAACATTTTCCCTATGTTAAGTCTATGGGCAAATTTTTTGTCGCTCAAGGTCACGTAACTCCAAGGTCAATATTCCGATTCTGCCCAAAATCGAACTTAACCGAGATTTTATGCCTGTCCTCGTTACTAGCTACAGTGATGACAACATTTTCCCCATGTTAAGTCGATAGGAAATTTTTCGGGCGCTCAAGGGGACGTAACTCTTGAGTGAATTATCTGATTCGGCCCAAAATCGAACTTGACCGAGATTTTATGCCTGTACTGGTTATCTGCAAGAATGAAGTCGATCAGAAAAAAAATGACAGAGCTAGAGTGATGACAAGCTTTTTCCTATGTGAAGTCTATGGGAGCTAGATGTTGCCATGGCAACCAGAGTTCCACTCAGATCTGCCTGAAAACCTAATGAAGCCTTTCCACTTGCCGAATAATGCGACACATGAAATTTGATCAAAGTTGGCCAAGTAGTCTTTAAGATATACATTTTTGAAATTCCCATTAACCCTAATGCAAAAACACACAAGGGCAGGTAACTCCTAAGTGAATGATCCGATTCTGCCAGTTATCGAACTTGACCGAGATTTCATGGCTGTGCTGGTTATCTGCAAGAATAAAGCCAATCTGAAAATAATTGAAGCAGCTACGGTGATGACAACATTCTCCCCATGTTAAGTCAATAGGCAATTTTTTCAACGCTCAAGGGCACGTAACTCCTGAGTGAATAATCCGATTCAGCCCAAAATCGAACTTGATCGAGATTTCATGCCTGTCCTCGTTATCTGCAAGAATAAAGTCGATCAGAAAAAAATTGACGGAGCTAGAGTGATGACAAGCTTTTTCCTAACGCTCAAGGGCACGTAACTCCTGAGTGAATAATCCGATTCAGCCCAAAATCGAACTTGATCGAGATTTCATGCCTGTCCTCGTTATCTGCAAGAATGAAGACAATCAGAAAAAAATTGACGGAGCTAGAGTGATGACAAACGTTTTCCTATGTTAAGTCTATGGGAGCTATTTGTTGCCATGGCAACCAGAGTTCCAATCCGATCTGCCCGAAAACAGTATGCAGCCTTTCCCCCTACCTGATAATGCTTCACATGAAATTTGATCAAGATTGGCCCACTGGTTCCGGAGATATACTTCTTTGAAAGTGTGGACGACGGACGACGACGGACGACGACGGACGCCGGCTCGTGGTATACTAATACCTCACATGAGCCTTCGGCTCAGGTGAGCTAAAAATTCAAGTCGCTATCGTAGTCACAATATTTTCCCTATGTAAAGTCTATGGGCAAATTTTTTGTCGCTCAAGGTCATGTAACTCCGAGGTCAATATTCCGATTCGAACTTAACTGAGATTTTATGCCTGTCCACGTTACCTGCAAGTTTGAAGTTGATCTGAATAAAGATAAAGTTGTTATCGTGGTCACAACATATTTTTTTATGCTCAAGGGCAGGTAACTCCAAGGCAAATAATCCGATTCGGCCCAAAATCGAACTTGACCTAGATTTTATGCCTGTACTGGTTATCTGCAAGAATGAAGTCGATCAGAAAAAAATTGACGGAGCTAGAGTGATGACAAGCTTTTTCCTATGTGAAGTCTATGGGAGCTAGATGTTGCCATGGCAACCAGAGTTCCACTCAGATCTGCCTGAAAACCTAATGAAGCCTTTCCACTTGCCCAATAATGCGACACATGAAATTTGATCAAAGTTGGCCCAGTAGTCTTTAAGATACACATTTTTGAAATTCCCATTAACCCTAATGCAAAAACACACAAAGGCAGGTAACTCCTAAGTGAATGATCCGATTCTGCCAGTTATCGAACTTGACCGAGATTTCATGGCTGTGCTGGTTATCTGCAAGAATAAAGCCAATCTGAAAATAATTGAAGCAGCTACGGTGATGACAACATTCTCCCCATGTTAAGTCAATAGGCAATTTTTTCAACGCTCAAGGGCACGTAACTCCTGAGTGAATAATCCGATTCAGCCCAAAATCGAACTTGATCGAGATTTCATGCCTGTCCTCGTTATCTGCAAGAATGAAGTCGATCAGAAAAAATTGACGGAGCTAGAGTGATGACAAGCTTTTTCCTATGTTAAGAACGCTCAAGGGCACGTAACTCCTGAGTGAATAATCCGATTCAGCCCAAAATCGAACTTGATCGAGATGTCATGCCTGTCCTCGTTATCTGCAAGAATGAAGTCGATCAGAAAAAAATTGACGGAGTTAGAGTGATGACAAGCTTTTTCCTATGTTAAGCCTATGGGAGCTCTTTGTTGCTGTGGCAACCAGAGTTCTCATCCGATCTGCACGAAAACCTAATACAGCCTTTCCCCCTACCTGATGATGGTTCATAGGAAATTTGATCAAGGCCGGCCCACTGGTTCCAGAGATATACTTCGTTGAAAGTGTGGACGACGGACGACGGACGCCGGCTCGTGGTATACTAATACCTCACATGAGCCTTCGGCTCAGGTGAGCTAATAATGCGACACATGAAATTTGATCAAAGTTGGCCAAGAAGTCTTTAAGATATACATTTTTGAAATTCCCATTAACCCTAATGCAAAAACACACAAGGGCAGGTAACTCCTAAGTGAATGATCCGATTCTGCCAGTTATAGAACTTGACCCAGATTTCATGGCTGTGCTGGTTATCTGCAAGAATAAAGCCAATCTGAAAATAATTGAAGCAGCTACGGTGATGACAACATTCTCCCCATGTTAAGTCAATAGGCAATTTTTTCAACGCTCAAGGGCACGTAACTCCTGAGTGAATAATCCGATTCAGCCCAAAATCGAACTTGATCGAGATTTCATGCCTGTCCTCGTTATCTGCAAGAATGAAGTCGATCAGAAAAAAATTGACGGAGCTAGAGTGATGACAAGCTTTTTCCTAATTCCCATTAACCCTAATGCAAAAACACACAAGGGCAGGTAACTCCTAAGTGAATGATCCGATTCTGCCAGTCATCGAACTTGACCGAGATTTCATGGCTGTGCTGGTTATCTGCAAGAATAAAGCCAATCTGAAAATAATTGAAGCAGCTACGGTGATGACAACATTCTCCCCATGTTAAGTCAATAGGCAATTTTTTCAACGCTCAAGGGCACGTAACTCCTGAGTGAATAACCCGATTCAGCCCAAAATCGAACTTGATCGAGATTTCATGCCTGTCCTCGTTATCTGCAAGAATGAAGTCGATCAGAAAAAATTGACGGAGCTAGAGTGATGACAAGCTTTTTCCTAATTCCCATTAACCCTAATGCAAAAACACACAAGGGCAGGTAACTCCTAAGTGAATGATCCGATTCTGCCAGTCATCGAACTTGACCGAGATTTCATGGCTGTGCTGGTTATCTGCAAGAATAAAGCCAATCTGAAAATAATTGAAGCAGCTACGGTGATGACAACATTCTCCCCATGTTAAGTCAATAGGCAATTTTTTCAACGCTCAAGGGCACGTAACTCCTGAGTGAATAATCCGATTCAGCCCAAAATCGAACTTGATCGAGATTTTATGCCTGTCCTCGTTATCTGCAAGAATGAAGACAATCAGAAAAAAATTGACGGAGCTAGAGTGATGACAAACTTTTTCCTATGTTAAGTCTATGGGAGCTATTTGTTGCCATGGCAACCAGAGTTCCAATCCGATCTGCGCGAAAACAGTATGCAGCCTTTCCCCCTACCTGATAATGCTTCACATGAAATTTGATCAAGATTGGCCCACTGGTTCCGGAGATATACTTCTTTGAAAGTGTGGACGACGGACGACGACGACGGACGACGACGACGGACGACGGACGACGGACGCCGGCTCGTGGTATACTAATACCTCACATGAGCCTTCGGCTCAGGTGAGCTAATAAGCAAATATGAACTTACTGTGTCCGGAGTTGAGAAGACGACCTTAACACCACCGCAAAACTGGTCTCCTGATTTTCGTCGTCCGTATGAAAAATAGCGAAATATGATCCGTCTCGCAGTTCGTGTGTTACAGAAGCTTCACAACCTGCAATAATTACATTAAAGCATGCTAAAGCGGACTTTATATACAAATAATATGATCTGCACCGTGAGAAAATGTCTTCTATTTCTTGGCGGGAAATAGTATTAATTATTTTTATCCTACACGGGCTTTAACGGCTCCTTCAAATATCACTTTCAGGCGGGGAATGTAATCCAATGTTTCCTGTCAAGAATATAAATAACGAATTTATTATACTGCAAAGCATGATATTTTGCACATTGTTACAATAATTTATAAAGAATTATTTTGTAGCGGACGTCGTCAGAACTGCATGTTTACATTTGATACCATCAAACGCCACATTTTGCACGCACTGTGTAGATTATGGTGCATACTGAGAAAATGTTTACGTCATGTTTGAATTAGTGTTTTTTAACGGAAAAATATGAAATAAAGTACGGAATGAATTAAAACAATTTGTGGTGACTTAGGATTTAATTCAGAAAAATTTGTAATTGCAATGACTTCAGCACCCAATTTCATAAAATCGTTCTTCGATCTAAAAAGATTGAGTACAACATAAATGCTCTACGACAGACTGCATGCATGGTAGTTAACCCAATCACGATTGACAACTTTGATTCCCTCTTTAACTGCACACCGGTGGGTCAGGCCTCAGATTCTATGACAGTTCCAGTGTAAAGGCTTACTGAGAATTAGAAAGTATTTTATTTTTGTAATGTTCGTTGGTGCCTGATGCTCTGTCTCTGGTCGGGCCCATCGGAGTCAAACTGTTGGTTTTCTTTTGCTGCAGCATTTCAGTGGTTTCTTGCTGTCGAGTCCTCGCCGCTGTTTTATCTCTGTGATTTGTTTGATTTTGTGTTCTCGGAGATGTTGAACTGATGAGTTAGGAGGCCTTCATGCGGACTGAACAAATTATTTGTCTAAATCGGGACGGAAGTAATGGCGAGGATTGCAGCTGAGTAAAATCGATTTAAGCCACCCAGTGGAAATCATTTCACTGAATGTTCCAAGGCGGTTCTTCTGTTGCGGTTTATTTTTGTTATGGTTTCTCTTTGAGTGTGTGTATCGCTTATATTATTTTGTTTTGGATAACCAATTGGCCATTTTGTGGGAAACTAACTGTCCTTTTTGGCTTCCTGCAATTGATGTTTCCATCAGGGTCTATTTTTATTTCATGTTTGCGTTTCTTTCCCTTTGGTGTCACTGATGGAGCTGTTGGTTAAATGCATCGATTCCTGACCATTCCCTTCACTTCTATTTTGTTCTTTGTTAATCCATTAGCTGAACATTATCTTGTTGAATGCAATTAATTTGCTTCTAGTTCTCATAAATTGTGCAGCAAGTCCAACATGGCGGATATCACAGCAATATTTTATGCTCACGAGGTATATGGTAAATAATTGACCTTGTGCTGTCCAGTCAAAAGCCAACACATTTCATTGCTGTATAACGAAGGCTCGGCCAAAAACTTTAATCATCCAATTTCTGCATAGACCAACAGCATTGCCTTTTTCTGGATACAGAGATGTTTAGACTGATCTGTGTCATCACGAGGCAAAGAACACTGAAGGTATGATATCTCGTGACGAGACTTCTGTTCAACATTTTGGTTGGAATATGTTCAAGAGGCCTTTCCTCACTTTCAGCAGAAACCTTGTGGGCTCCAATAACTCCTTGTCCCTTATAATATTATGATAACATTTTGTAGGGATATGCAACAGGCTGAGAGGGCATGCAATGTCTAGAGAAAATCACACTCACTGTCCTCGATTCACAGATACCCCCTCACGACATAAAAATCTTTATATTTTTGCCAATGGTCATACATTATAAATGTCCATTAGAAACGTGGCAATGAGCCTCTTATAGTAACCAACCATTATCGATCTAATCTTAAAGCTATAATACTTGAAATATCAGTTGCATTTCATGTCGTTTACAACATGTTATTGACTGTGATGGTACGATACAAAGTGTTTAAGATAATACTAAGAAAATACTTAAGAAAATTCTTACCCACAATGAAGGCACCCTTGTTACCATCAACAGTTTCTGGGCATGCGTCATAGTGTTCGTATAAATACTGCTGAAGACCTGGATCATGTTCTTTTAATTCCATGCTTCCATCGTACTGTTAAGATAGTAATTAATAACTCATTTAATATTATTTCGTCGTTTAATCTGTCTTCCAAGTTTAACAAAATGAAAAAGAGAATTTAAAGGAATAAATCATTACGAAAACAGGCCTATTCAAATACTTTGTAAATTAAAAAGGAAACTTTCAAATGAAAAATTGTGATACTTTCGAATTACGAGTTTAAACCCCAGTTTTACTGTATCAAAGTTTGGGTTCAAGAGGGTCAAAATTATATAGGCGTGTGTTCGTGATGAGCTTATATGGGTTGACTGTCAATAACAATTCCTCACGAAAACATCCGTATTCAATTCGACCCACTCAAACCCCATTTTTATATTATAAAACTGGGGTTTATATTGATATACATTATTTTTCTTATTTCAGTGCAAAAACATAGACTGTGGGTACTCATTAGGACAGCCTCAACGAGGCGGTTCTAGCGAGTACTCATAGTCTTTATTTAGAGATATGAAAACATCGGAGGTTGATTCTCTATTTCTATAAATGCTGGTTCTACAGATAAGAAAGACACTATTTCAGAACAGGGGTCAGTTATAGAGAATAACAGGTTCGTGTCATTTGATATCGAGTTTAACAGGCATGGCACGGATCTGGTATTCTATTAATCTGTTAATCCCCTTGTACACTCTTACAGATTTTTCCACTTTTTCGAGGAATCCAGTTCAAAGAAGTGCAATGTCATGTTGACCTGATAAAGCTCACTTGTCCAGAGATAGCATATCTTTATCAGGTCAGTATGTTACAATGCAATTTTTATAGGGGTAACTGATAAATCCTAATGAAGCTCCACCAGTGTTAGAGATATTTTCCTGACAAGTTTAAAATCCCAGACTTTAAAAGAAAAGCTTAATGATTTAATTGAATAGGCTTTTCACAGAGAAGATTCTCTCTATCTTGCATGCAATGTCAGAAATGCATTTTTCACTTCTAAAGAGCATAAGAATTATACACTTTGGTTATGTCAGAAAGTGTGTGATGCCCTCACCTTTCTACTTGACAATATTTATATTAGATTCGGTACTAAGTTATTTAGACAAATTGTGGGTATTCCGATGGGTATGAATTGCGCACCTCTTGTGGCTGATATGTTCTTGTATTGTTATGAAAGAGACTTCATGCTGTCGCTTTCCATTGACAACCAATCTGAAATTATTGAAGCTTTTAGCTCCACTTCTAGATATTTAGGTGATTTATTAAATATTCATAATACCTATTTCGATGGTTTGATCAGTCAGATTTACCCCCCCCCCCCGAACTTCAGTTAAATAAAGCAAATTCTTCTGATACCGAGGCCCCGTTTTTGGATTCACATCTATCTATTGTAGATGGGTTTGTTTCGTGCAAAATTTATGATAAACGCGATGACTTTGATTTTGAGATTGTAAATTTTCCTTTCTTGAATGGTGATGTTCCTCGAGCGCCATCCTATGGCGTTTATATTTCGCAGTTAATTCGAATTGCTAGAGTGTGTACTCATGTTACTGACTTCAAAACTCGTAATAAATTATTAACGGCTTAACTTCTTAATCAGGGTTATCGGTACCATAAACTACGCAAAGCCTTTTCAAAATTTTATAGACGCCATTCTGAGTTAATTTCAAAATTCAATATTGGACTTAAATCTCTTCTGCAACAAGGTCTATCGAAACCCGAATTTTATGGTGACTCAGTATATAAATTCAGAAAAAATATATAACCGCAATGACTTCAGCACCAAATTTCGTAAAATCATTCTTCGATATAAAAAGATTGGGTACAACATGGATGTTATACGACAGACTGCATGCATGGTAGTTAACCCAATCACGGTCGGCAACTTTGCTTCCCTCTTTAATTGCATGCCGAAGGGTCAGGCCTCAGACTCTATGACGGTTCCAACGTAAAGGCTTATTGAGAATTAGAGATATCGAATTCAAGGTAATGTTGGTTGGTGCCTGATGCTCTGTCTCTGGTCGGGCCCATAGGAGTCTAACAGTTGGTTTTCTTTTGCTCCAGCATTTCAGTGGTTTCTTGCTGTCGAGTCCTAACCGTTGTCTCACCTCTGTGGTTCTTTGATTATTTGTGTTCACGGAGATGTTGAACTGATGAGTTAGGAGGCCTTCATGCGGACTGAACATATTATTTGTCTAAATCGCGACAGAAGTAAGGGCGAGGATTGTGGCCACGTAAAATCGATTTAAGCCCCCCAGTGGAAATTTTCCACTGACTGTTCCAAGGCGGTTCTTCTGTGGCGGTTTATTTATGTTGTTGTTTGTTACTTACTGTGTGTAACACTTGTGTCCTCATTATTTTGGATGGCCATATCGCCATTTTGTGGGATCAGTGACTGTCCTTATGGCCTTCCTTTGTTTAGGTTTCCATTATGGTCTGGTCGCTTAATGTGTGTGTTTCTTTCCCTTTGGTGTCTTTGATGGGTGGAGTAAGTTAATTGTATCGATTCCTGATCTTTGGTTTACTTCTACTTTACAAAGGGCCAGAACTCATAAATTATTTCTCAGAATGTATTCGAAAGTTAACGACTTCATCCACTTACCAAGACCAAACTATTCGCCAAGTTTCACGGCTCTAGATCCAACAGAATTTGAAATATTTTGTTGACAAGGTAAAATACCAAAATGTACAAAGGGCAATAACTCATGAACTTTTTTTTTTTTTTTTTTTTTTTTTTCAAAAATTATTCAAGTGTAAAGAAGGTCATCTACACATTGCGTCTAATCTATTCAAGTTTCAATGTTTACCTTCAACAAGTTTTGACATTTTTTGAAAACAAATTGCATCCATATTGTTTCTGAGGACAGGGGCATATTGCTGTTGAGACGACATGTGCCAGTTTTGTTTTTATGAGGAATCCATACACGAAATTTCAAAATAGAAGTGGAGACAATGTTCAACCCTAGTGTGTTCATCCTTGGCTTCTCAGTTCCTATGCATCGGGAGGCGTGACGGATGGATGAACGACCCGGAAATAATATGTACTTGCAATTTCTTAGGTTGGGGCATACAGATTTGAAAATCGACCATGTACGACTACCATAAGCTCAGAAAGTCTCATTTAATACAGGATCTTACATGAGTGTTCATGTAATATTGAATTTATTAAACGAGTTGAGGAAAAGGGATAAAGTGCGAGGCTTTGCCGAGCATTTTAACCCTTTTCCTCAACGAGTTTAATAAATTCAATAATACATGAGCACGAATACAAGATTATATTTATCATATGACATTTAAACCGCATTTTATTCACGATTGTTTACAAAAATGTCAATATTTCGCCGTTAATAAACGCGACGTCGTTAAGGACGTCGTTCATGTACCGTTACGGGACGTATCTAGCTAATTTGCATATTTAATCCGCTAGTGGATTATCGAAAATATTACATGGCGTTATTACACTCTCAGACGCGACGTCATATGATAAATGCTTAATATATGGAGCACACAACAAATATTCTGAGTTTAGTTAATGCATCGTTCAAACTTTGAAGATTCAATTTAGCTAATATGCAAATAATTTTGATGAAATAATGCTTGTTTGTTTGTTTGTTTGTTTGTTTGTTTGTTTGATTTGATATTTAACGTCCCGTCAACACTATATAGGTCATTTTGGAGACGTTGCTTTCAGTTTTGTGGGACTTCCTAAGCCCTGTCACCCAATGAAACCAATAGGGTTTATAAGAAGCATGGACGGTCCAACTCACAACGCTTTGCCTGGGCAGGCTTAAATCCTCTAAATGGTTTACCAGTACTCGTGTGCGGTCGGATTCAGCTCTGCATGGAAGCATCATGCAGTCCATTTATTTCTTCAAGCCCCAATGGGCGGGGGCCGGATGAAATAATGTGAATACCTTTTTCGCATTTGCAAAAAATACCCATCACGAAAACACACCTATATAATTTTGATCCCTATAATCCCACTTTTACATAGTAAAACTGGGGTTTACAGGGGTAAACAATTTCTCTTATTTCTGCTTTAAAATATAGATTGTGGGTACTCGTTAAAATCTACTCGTTGAGGCGGTTCTAACGTGTACCGACAATCTATATTTTAAGCATAAATAAGAAAAATATCATACTTTTTTCATCTTAAAATTTGCATTTTCTGCGTTAAAATTTACAATGTATTTGTATAGGCGTGTTTTCAAAGCATTATATATTATTCTTGCTAAAGTAATTGTTGCATTTTGGCTGCAGGTGCGTTCGTTAAGCTAGTTGAACCTTAAACAACTGGAGCTCGTTAGTGGCCATTTTGTTTCGGAATATTTGCTGAAAAAACGTGAGTAAATACTGCCATGCCATATTAAATGATAAAAGTTTTAACAATTCTGTAATACACAATGCCCCCAACCACATGCTTGGTCATGAATGCCCAATTTTCCAAGGACCATAACCAAAGCAAATCTTTCAGAGTTTTTTTTTTCAAATGTTAATCAGGTCATGTACTAGTCAGCATGTCAAGTTTCTTGGTAACAGTTTAAACATTTTTTTAAATAATGTGGTACAAGACAGAAACACAATTAAGTGGCCAGAAATGGCAAAGGGCCATAGCTATAACAAAATATAATTAAATTGGTTGACAATTTAATCAGATATTCTCCTCCTAAGACTTAATCAGTATACCTATTAAAAATAGCTCAAATACTTTTTGAGATATCTCGCAAATGAGATTACCACGTTATCTTATTAAAAGATAAAAAGGGGAGATACTTCGGATAAGAAAAAAAAATCAACTATTTTTCAATGAGAAAACACTATATAAAATTTCAAAACCCTAGGATACATAGTTATTAAGTTAAGCTATGTACAAGAAAGCAAGGGCCATAACTCTAACAAAGGTTTTCTAAAAATAGCCAGTGACCTTGACCTTTAGCCCGGGACCCTTAAAGTTAATATGGCTTGAGATAAAAAAAAATGTTTTTCCAAACATTTGAGTGAAAGTGTGCATGCATGCATGCAAGCGTGAGTGCATGCATGCATGAGTGCATGTGTGTGTGCATGCATGTGTGTGTGTGAATGTATGCATGAGTGTATGTGTGCAAGCATATGCACTTGCATGCATGCATGCCAGAATATGTGTATTTATGCATGTGTGTGCATGCATAACGCGTGTGCATGCAAGCATAAAAGTGTGCATGCAAGCATGAGCATATGTGTGTGTATGCATGCATAAGCATATGAGTGTACATGCATGCATGTGTGTATGTGTGTGCATGCACATGTGAGCATGCATGCATATGTGCATGTATGCATGAGTGCATTTGTGCATGTTTGCATGCATGCATACATTCGTAAGACTGCAAACATGCATACATGAGTGTGTATGTGCATGCATACATGTGTGTTTGCGTACGTAAGTGTATGATGCATGTAACTGTAAGAACTGTTTATGTGTGTTTATGAAGATAAAAAGAAAAGAAGAAAAAAAAACATTCCTCTACTGGGGTTTGACTTGACAATTAAGACGTAACTATACCAAATTTAGTGACACAGAGGCCTTTCTGATATTTAATCTTCATCAGTGTGTCTCAACCTCAACGTTTGAAACGGAAACGGATGATGGACACGATCCGGCAAGCACAGCAGATCCCCATCCGAGCACATGCCGACCGACGTAGCTCATGAGACAGGTCAACTGGAGGCATCAGACAAGAGACGCCTACCCTAGGACTTATAAACGTCCCCCACCGAGCAACCGAGCAAACATCAGCAAATATGGCCCACACTCCACGGAAGTCCCGGGCATCAGGAAGGAGATGTCCAAAGTAGGGAGACTTGTAAACTTTAAAATATAACAAAAAGTGGCAACCGAATCCGCTAAGATACATGTCTCACCTGACGAGTCAGTTTTAGTTTTAGAAAAATTAGAATTTTATACTGCAAAAATTAAAGATATAATATAGTTATTTAAATCAGTACTTGAGTACTGACCTCAACACCGCAGTATCAACCTCACCACTAAGGAACTGATACTGAGCTGATGATATCCTCGGGGACAAACAATCAATCACCAGCAGAGATAACGACCCATTGGTTGCAATTAAGACGTAACTATGTCAAATTTAGTGACAAAGAGGCCTTTCTGATATTTAATCTTCATCCGTGAATCTCATCCCCAAAGTTTTGAAACCGAAACTGATGATGGACAAGACCCAGCAAACACAGCACACCCCACTCCGACCGACGTAGCTCTTGAGACAGGTCAACTGGAGGCATCAGGCAAGACAATCTGATTCGTAGTCCAGCACTCTATCCGCTACACTGACACTTGAATAAACGTTAACCAAAAGGTAAAAATGAAAAACTCAAGTTCGAAAAATGAGGATTTCCACCAACACTTTGGTAATTGCTGCCATTAATAACTCATGCAGTATTTTTCGGAATTGAGTCAAAAGTTAATCATGTCATCTACTCATCAGCTCGAATCTATTCACCAACTGTCAAGGCTCTAGCTTCAATAGATTTTGAGTTATTTTGCTGACAAGATTGTATCAATTGATTTTCAAGGGGCAATAGCTTTTGAAAGGGGCATAATCCAGATGAGAATAAAATATGTGTCAGCTCATCTTCCACGAGGAATCCATATATGAAATTTCAAAACCCTACTATACACGGTTCATAAGTTACCGGTATGCTATGCATCACAAAGCATACAATTTAGAAATACCCAAAATGGCAACGGGCCAAAACTCATGAAGTATTTTTTGTAATTTAGTCAAAAGTTAATCAGATCCTCTACTCACCACCACCAATTTATTCACTAATTTTCAAGGCTATAAATCCTATAGTTTTTGAGATATTTTGCTGACAAGATTTTATCAAACAAATTTCAAAGAGCAATAACTCATGAAAGGAGCATAATCCGGATGAGAAAAAAATGCATCACCTAATTTTCCATGAGGAATCCAGGTAAGAAATTTCAATACCCTAGCATACACGGTTGATAAGTTATGCTTTGCTCCACATTATGATAACACACCCGTGTGACACAAGGCATTTTACATATATCCAAAATGGCGACCTTTCCGATGAAAATTTGTAATATTTTTTTCATTTTTACTCCAAACATAGGTTGTGGGTGCTCGTTAGAACCGCCTCATTGAGGCGGTTCTAACGAGTACCCACAACCTATGTCTTGGAGCAAAAATAAGAAAAATAGCGTTTACCCCCTTAAACCCCAGTTTTCTCTATATAAAGTGGGGTTTAGGGGTGTTCATTTCACGGACTTGTTCACGTGATGAAAAGCTAACGGACGGATGAACGAGCCAGAATCAATATGCCCCTCCAACTTCTTTGAAGTAGGGGGCATAACAACAGGCCCCTGGTCCCACATCACGAAAACATGCCTATATTATTCTGAGCCCCTCGAACCCCACTTTTTTAAAGTAAAACATATTTTTTTTTATTTCTACTCCAAGATATAGATGAGGCGGTTCTAATGAGTACCTACAATCTATATTTTGAGCACAAATAAGAAATATATCACAATTTTTCATCTGAAAATTTTCATTATTTCGGCGATAAATGTGACAATGTATTTGTATAGGCGTGTTTTCGTAATGAGATAAGCAGCTTGAACAGTCTCGGTCTTAGTTGGGCTCTTTGTCAGCAATACCATAATTTGCGAGCATGCTTACGTGCTTCAGTGTACATGCACAGAACTACAGTAGAACTTCGATGGCTCGAACACCGATGGCTCGTTTACCATGGATGTGTCGAACCCATTCTTGAGTCCCTGGCGAAATCCTCTACATAAGAAATAGTGGGGGATAATTAAGGATATTTTAGCCTTTTGTCTTGCAAATGTATGCTGTGTGTACTCATTAGAATCGCCTCGATGAGGCGATTCTAATGAGTACACACAGCATATATTTTCATTATAGAACACCGGAAAGATGTCTAAAAGTATCTCGTTATGCCTCCTGACAGTTAGCTCAGTGGCTCGAACTACCCCTGTCTCGAACAGATTTTCGAGGTCCAAAAGGTGTTCGAGCCATTGAAGTTCGACTGTATGTTCTAAAAGGCAATTCCCATCCAGCTGAATACTATCAGTCAATCAGATTACATGATATATTTATGCATTCAAATTTCCGAACTGTATGGCAGTGTAGGTTCTTATCTGATCTCGCTCTACACTGTTTGCGAAGGTAGAGGTTATCATAAAAAGCAGGATAGGGGTTGACCCAATCCTGCTGAACCCTTAGCTTTGCAGACTGTGTAGATTCAGATCAGATGGCTTCGGATCAGGATCTAAATTTTTGTCATGCAGTTTGTGAATTGGAACGAATGCATTGTACCAATAAATTAATTTCTTGCACACCAGACAAGGAAATCTGTGATTTTACCCTGGGATAGAAATTAATGTTCTGACCCTGGTGTTCCGACCCCAAATTGAATATAATCACGTGTTTGATAAATGCACTGGTTGATTACAACCTCATGCACGGCATCGTCATGCGTGACGTCACTAAACATTCCTGTTGTGTCATCACAAAATGGCGGACGTCGGTAACCGAAGTGACAGCAGCATTAAAAATTCGCAATAGAAATGGAAGGTATGCAAGAAAAATAATCCAATATGGGTGTGAGGGGTGGATAGAAAAATCCGTCCCTCGGGATCACTGTCCGTCATCACTCGGCAAGCCTCGTGATGCCGGACAGTGTCCCTCGGGACGGATTTTTCAATCCACCCCTCACACCCATATAAGATTCTTATATGGTTTTGGTAAGAACTTGGTGTGCTAAACCTCGGGTGTGGCCTCAATAACAAATGTATTCTGATGACACTTACTGGGAAAATTCTAACACCAATAGGGTACTCTTGTTGTCCTGCCTTTTGCATTAAAGTCAAGTTGACCAACGCACCTTTGCCTGAAACAATATAACAGTAATTTAAACACACATGCGATGGAGTCCTAAGACAGACATTCCATTGCTGTTTGCTAGTTATTAGCCGTTGGTCCATTGTTTTGCACTGACTAACTTAGTGGATCCAAATTAGACGCTACAGATTATGATCATTTTTTCTTAGGTTTTACGGCCCTTTCAAGAATTTTTACTTATCAAGCCGATCAATAATCAGAGGTCGTAAAATACCGCAGTACCCGGGAAAACAACACCTGATCTTCCGTTGTAGAACTTGTGATCGAGCGGGGCTGGAACCCACAGCGAATTCAGACCTAATGGTTACAAGTCAGCCGCTAGGCCACAGATGCCCGTTTGTTTAAAGAACTGTCGTTTTAGTAAAGCGTACCACACAACAAAAAACATCAAGCAATAAGATGGAAGATTCTATTGACAATTGAGCCGGGGCATTTCCTACAATTTACATGTGCGCCCAAACGAAGACTCAGATCAGCCTGCACATCCGCGCAGTCTGATCAGAGTCTTCGTTGTGCCCCTTAAGGATAGCTAAGGTCCAAATGGGCATTCATGCAGGAAGAGAAGTCTCTAGTAAGACTATATGGATGCGCAGGCTGGTCTGAGTCTTCGTTGGGCGCAAAGTAAATTGTAGGAAATGCTCTACCCCAGCTAAAATCTGTGCAATTGGCTTTGCGTATACTGGTGCAGGTGCAAATGTTTTGCATTTTGTCTGCTTTCGTGTCACTAAGCCTTCTTTTCTTTTAATAGCTTAGATGGCCATGCCCCTTATTGATGGCTATTTCTGGCTGAAGATTAAGCAAATTAAAATATGAGCTAGCGCATGACACAACCTACAATAAGACATGTGCACCCAGCGAAGACTCAGATCAGCCTGCGCATCCATATAGTCTAACCAGAGACTTCTCTTGCTGCATGAAGGAGCATTGAGCCCTTAGCTATCCTTAGAGCGCAGAACGAAGACTCTTATCAGATTGCGCGGATGTGCAGGCTGATCTGAGTCTTCGTCTGGCGCACATGTCCTATTGTAGGTTTTGTCATGTGCCGGCTCATATTCGTATTTACTTTTAGTGTTCCTTTACCTAGTCAGCAACTTCAGCTGATTCAAGAAGGGCAGTTGTCAGTTTGTGACGAAAGAATGTGCACTGTACTGGTTAACCGCTTACGTATATGCCTGTCCAGGAAAAGTGTTGGTAGGTAAACTAACCGGCTCATAGTGTTCACTGAGCCGTTAAACTCCAATACAAACAAACAAAACCTAGCCAGCAAAGATTGTCGAGTCAACGTCATACCGCAGTCAGTCCGACGTTGGTCCGCTGTTTTGTGTTAGCTTGGTACCTTACTTGTTCTGAAATTTGGTACCTTACTTGTTCTGAAATTTGGTACCTTACTTGTTCTGAAATTTGGTACCTTACTTGTTCTGAAATTTGGTACCTTACTTGTTCTGAAATTTGGTACCTTACTTGTTCTGAAATTTGGTACCTTACTTGTTCTGAAATTTGGTACCTTACTTGTTCTGAAATTTGGTACCTTACTTGTTCTGAAATTTGGTACCTTACTTGTTCTGAAATTTGGTACCTTACTTGTTCTGAAATTTGGTACCTTACTTGTTCTGAAATTTGGTACCTTACTTGTTCTGAAATTTGGTACCTTACTTGTTCTGAAATTTGGTACCTTACTTGTTCTGAAATTTGGTACCTTACTTGTTCTGAAATTTGGTACCTTACTTGTTCTGAAATTTGGTACCTTACTTGTTCTGAAATTTGGTACCTTACTTGTTCTGAAATTTGGTACCTTACTTGTTCTGAAATTTGGTACCTTACTTGTTCTGAAATTTGGTACCTTACTTGTTCTGAAATTTGGTACCTTACTTGTTCTGAAATTTGAACAACTTCTATTTACTATCCGTTGTTGTGTTTAAATATACAGTCGAACTTCAATGGCTCAAACACATTTGGGACCTCGAAAATCTGTTCGAGACAGGGGTAGTTCGAACCACTGAGGGCTACTGTCAATGAGGCATAACGAGATACTTTTTGACATCTTTTCGGTGTTCTATAATGAATATGTATGCGGTGTGTACTCATTAGAATCGCCTCATCGAGGCGATTCTAATGAGTACACACAGCATACATTTGCAAGATAAAAGACTAAAATCTTCTGAATTATCCCATATTATTTCTTATGTAGAGGATTTTGCTAGGGACTCAAGAATGTGTTCGACTCATCCATGGTAAACGAGCCATCGGTGTTCGAGGCATCGAAGTTCTACTGTAGCTGGGTGAGTGGCAAACAATGTAGACCTTGATGAGACTCATTTCGCAAAACCTTTTTTTTTTTAAGATTTATCGAGGTCATATCGATTTAGTTTCAAAAATCAATGTTGGACTTAACTCCCTTCGGCAACAAGGTCTGTAGTAACCTGAATTGAATGTCTCCCCACAGAGATTCGTTTCCGCTGACCATTCCAAGGCGGTTCTTCTGTCGCAGTTTATTTTTGTTATGGTTTGTCTTTGTATGTTTGTGTCGCTTATATTAATATTATTTTGGATAGCCTATTGGCAATTTTGTGGGAAAGTAACTGTCCTTTTGGCTTTCCGCTATTGATGATTGGGGTCTGTTGTTTCATGTTTGTGTTTCTTTCCCTTTGGTGTCTCTGATGCGAGCTGTGGGTTGATTATACCGATTCCTGATCATTTCCCCCACTCCTATTTTTTAGTATATCAATGCGCTTGAAATGATTTCATTACCTAATTTCGTAAAATAACCTGCACATCATAAACGTTTGGGAGCAACACACGGGGGCTGTTCCAAATACATGTATAATGTAACCATTAAGAAAACACGGCTATACAAATACATTGTACACTTATCGCCGAAAAAAATAAAATTTCAAGATGAAAAAATGTGTTATTTCTCTTATTTCTGCTCAAAATATAGATTGTGGGTACTCGTTAGAACCGCCTCATTGAGGCGGTTCTTACGAGTACCGACAATCTATATTTTGGAGCAGAAATAAGAAAAAATATGCTTTACCCCGGGGAACCCCGGTTTTACTGTATAAAAGTTGGGTTCAAGGGGGCCAAAATTATATAGGCATGTTTCCGTGATGCTTTCATTGTTTATCCTTTATTGCAAAGGTTTAAATCATTTTGACAATCATTTTGACTGCCTATCAAAATACCCATTCCATCAAACTGAATACACCTTTATGGGTGTATAAAGGTATACCCAACCACCTTTATAGCCGGTCTGCCCACTTTTGGAAGCAGTTTTCATACTCGCCAATGAGGACAGGAATCAGATACTGATAAACCCTGGATCCAAGGGGATTTCTCGAATTGTATCTCTTTTCAGAAAGGTTATATTTATGTTTTGGAAACAAATTAATAGCCGCAGGGGGAGGGGGCAGGTGTGGAAACATGGAGGTTACGGTAGATCGTTGATCATCACTGTCTCCAATTTCTCGGTCATAAGCTGTACCTTGTGAGCGGATACATTATCAAGCAAGAGTCTGATGTGCCTGAGTTCCTTATTGGCTGTGGGTATCGTAGAAATCTTCAATTTTCATAGTACAGCATTTTTATACAACTGCTGTGACTGATCTGCTTTTCAAACAGGATTTTGCTTGACTGGACCCTAATTACTGAAGAGTATTACATACAAAATAGAAATAAAGGAAATAATCAGGCAGCTCCCATCAGAGACACCAAAGGGAAATAAACACAAACATGACATAACCATACCCTAATGGTACATCAATAGCGGAAAGCCAAAAGGACAGTTACCTTCCAGTGTTGTATCAAACATAATAACATTAACAAAATACAAGTGATGGCAATGATAAGGAATCGATACAATTAACCCACAGCTCCCATCAGAGACACCAAATGGAAATAAACACAAACATGAAATAACCAGACCCTAATAGAAACACCAATAGCGGAAAGCATAAAAAACCTTCTTTATCGTTCGTGTTTCGTTTGCATTAATTGAACGTCTCGCAGTTTGGTGGCCCAAATGCAGTTGGAAAACTTACGATTTGTGTCAAAACAATAAACCCAGGTCTCATCAGTCTAAACAGTCGAAAGCCTTCTAGCTTTATCTTGGATACATTTTCAGACGTTTGTTTCGCATTGGTTATACTGGACCTCTTTTGTACACCTTTCAACAAATGCAGCACCATCTTGCATTTATTTTCCTAAGTTGAAAATGTTTCCTTAAAATACCATGAACTCGTGCTATCGACAAGTTAATAGACTGCGCTCATTGCCTCACTATGAATTGGATATTGCGGATTTTGTTCCGATGTTACTTTTAGTGGGTGTTGTTGCAGGACGACCTGTGTGAGCAGCATCTTTAGGTTACAGCTGCTCGCTTTTAAACCTTTAGCTACCCATCTGCAAATCATTAAGTGAGACATTTTGTACTCCCCATAGATATCGTATATCTCGCAGTAGATGTCTACAGGTAGATGAAAGGTGTGAGATAACTGTATCCATTACGCAAACACGCCTATACAAATACATTGCCACCTTTATCGCCGAAAATATGAAAATTTTATGATGAAAAATTGTGATAATTTTCTTATTTCTGCTCAAAATATAGATTGTGGACACTCGTTAGAACCGCCTCATCGAGGCGGTTCTAACGAGTGCCCACAAGCGGCGGTTCTAACGAGTACCCACAAGCTATATTTTAGAGCAGAAATAAGAAAAATAAGGTATACCCCCCCGAAACCCCAGTTTTACTTTATAAAAGTGGGGGAAAAGGGGGTCAAAATTATATAGGCGTGTTTTCGTGATGGATTCCTGATGATTGTCTTCAATTCTACTGTTCATACTGACTAACGACCTACATTTTATTTTGGCCAAAACTTCAAGCACTTTGTTAGCTCTTTTTCCCAGACATTTTATGCATAGTGCTATGAGCAAATGTACAGTGTACAAAGGTTAGTGAATTTGTGAGCAAGATTTGTACGTGTGACTCTTTAATGCTCCCTCTATCGACACGATTTGGTCCGAGCACAAAGCATGATTTGTGCGGAATAAAATCACGGTGACATTTGGAACAACTCTTGTAAATTTTATATGACAGACTGCATGCATCATTGTAGTTAACCTAATCATGGTTAACCCTTCTCTTGCTGAATATTCAGTTTAGCCACACCCATTTCTGACTTTGAACTAATCAGATTACTTGATGTAATGTATTCCTACAAATTCACAAACTTAATGTCAAAAAGTGTAGATCCTGACAAGATGGCTTCTTCAGAAGCCATCTGATCTGGATCTACACTGCTTCCAAAGATAGGGGTTGTCGTGAACAGCATGATAAGAGCTAATAACCCTTTTGTAAAACATATTCAACTCCTGAGTTTATGAATATTCAAATCTCCTTCATTAATCAGTGCATTGCACATTCGTTCGCCAGTAGCACACAACTGGGCTTTAATCAGCAGACCAAGAAAAGGGCCGTGAAATTATCGGCTTCCTGGAAAGGATGTAGCCAGGCCCGGAAGGGATAGTATATAGAGGACCTTACATGAGTGGTCATGTATTATTGAATTTATTAAACTCGTTGAGGAAAAGCGACAAAATGCTCGGCGAAGCCTCGCATTTTATCCCTTTTCCTCATCTCGTTTATTAAATTTAATAATACATGACCACGAATGCAAGATTCTATTTATCATATGACATTTGAACGCATTTTACTCACGATTTGTTCGACGAAAATGTCAATATTCCGCCACAAGTAAAGGACATTGTACATGTACCGTTAAGGGGCGTATCTAACTAATTTGCATATTTAATCCACTAGTGGATTATCGAATTTTTATTGCATGACGTTATTACACTCCCAATCGAGAGGTCATATGATAAATTGCATTTAAATGATAGGGTTTGCATCAAGTACCAACGAGGGTTGCGATTGTATGTACATGTATCAAGCATAAATTAGAATAGCAAATACAGTCGAACTTCATTGGCTCGAACACCTTTGGGACCTCGAAAATCTGTTCGAGACTGAGGTAGTTCGAGCCACTGAGGTTACTGTCAGGATGCAGAACGAGATACTTTTAGATATATTTTCGGTGTTCTATAACGAAAATGTATGCTGTGTGTAGTCATTAGAATCGCCTCATCGAGGCGATTCTAAAGACTACACACAGCATACATTTACAGGATAAAAGACTAAATTCTCCTTAATTATCCCCCACTATGTCTTATGTAGAGGATTTCGCTTGGGGCTCAAGAATGGGTTCGACACATCCATGGTGAACGAGCCATTGGTGTTCGAGCCATCGAAGTTCTACTGTAATCTTATTCAAGTATTTTATAAGGAAGACTCTCCACCTACCTCTATTAGAGACTTCAAACATTATGTAAGGATTACTGTAGAACGTTTTTCTTGCAATTTGTCCACCAGCGTTGTAATTTGCAACCCAGTGACCAAACTCACAGCTTCTAAACGCTAAAAAATGACGAACAATAAGAGAAACTGAAAGGATTGTGGCCACATAAAGTCGATTTAAGCCCCCCAGTGGAATTCGTTCCCGCTGACCGTTCGAAGGCGGTTCTTCTGTCGCGATTTGTTTTTGTTATGGTTTGTCTTTAGGTGTTTGTGTCGCTTGTGTTAGTTTATTTTGGATAGCCTGTTGGTCATTTTGTGGGAAAGTAACTGTCCTTTTCGCTTTCCGCTGTTGATGTTTCCATTAGGTCTGTTGCTGCATGTTTGTGTTTCTTTCCCATTGGTGTCTCTGATGGGAGTTACGGGTTGATTGTATCGATTCCTGATCATTGCCTCTACTTCTATTTTTCTAAAAAGCCTCGTCTTCCTTTAACTAGTCTTGTACCTTACCAAAGATAAATTCCGTTCAAAATAGACCCTTATTCAGAGTTATGGATTTGTTGCGTCTAAAACACCTCTTGTGGGGAAATGGGAGCTCATCGAGAAAACACGCCTATATAATTTTGACCCCCTTGAACCCCACTTGTAGTAAAACTGGGGTTTGCATGGGTAAACCTTATTTTTCTTATTTCTGCTCTAAACTATAGATTGTGGGTACACGATAGAACCGCCCCATTGTATACCCATATAAACCCCAGTTTTACTGTATAAAAGTGGCGTTAACGTTGTTCAGAATTATATAGACGTGTTTTCGTGATTTATACTGTTGGTGGTTCGTTTATTGCCTATTTTCGTTTCTTCATCGTTAGTGTTTGTTTGTTTGATTTGAGGTTTAACGTCCCCGTCAACACTGTATAGGTCATTTTGGAGACGTTGCTTCCAATTTTGTTGGACTTTTACCCGACATTGAGATGAAATGACATCTCAAGCCCTGTCGTCCAATGAAACCAATAGGGTTTATTAGCATGGACGATCCGCCTCGCACCGCGGTTCCTGGGCAGGCTTAGATCCTCTAAGCGGTTTACCAGTACTAGTGTGCGGGCCGGATTAAGCTCTGCATGGAAGCATCATGCAGCCCATATATTTCTTCAAGCCCCTATGGGCGGTTAGTGACGCCTCCTCATGGTGCCATTGAAAGGCTGTAACCTTCGATTGTGGCTATTCCTGGGCATCCATTTTAAATTTTTTTTACTTTATTTTAAGTTTTAACAGAAGCATACTTAAAGTACAGTCGAACTTCAATGGCTCGAACACCTTTCGGACCACGAACATCTGTTCGAGACAGGGGTAGTTCGAGACACTGATGGTTACTGTCAGGAGGCATAACAGGTTAATTTTAATGTTTTCGATATTCTATGATAAAAATGTATGCTGTGTGTACTCATTAGAATCGCCTCATCGAGGCGATTCTAATGAGTACACACAGCATACATTGGCAACCGGGCTTGAGATGTCATTTCATCTCAGTGTCGGGTAAAAGTCCCACAATATTGGAAGCAACAACTCCAAAATGACCTTTACAGTGTTGACGGGGACGTTAAACCTCAAATCAAACAAATCAAAGCATACATTTGCAAGAAAAAAGTTTAAAATCTCTTTTATCACGTACTACTTCTTATGCAGAGGAATTCCCTAGGGACTAAAAAACGGGTTCGACTCAGCCATGGTAAACGAGTCATCGGAGTTCGAGCCATCGAAGTTCTACTGTAGTTTTTAAGCCTTGCCCTAATAAACAGGACATGCTCTACCTTTGCGCGCAGTGAAGATCCTGGTCAGTTGGCATCTCACCTGGATCTTCACTGCTTCCTTTCAATTAGTGGGGGCAGTTGGCTTAGGCGACGGCGGTGTGTATCTTGCGGTACAGGGGATACTAACTGACATGAGGCTAGTCTAACTGATATCAGGCAAGTCTAACTGATATTAGGCTAACAGTAGGGCGATGCCTGCTGTCCTTGCAGCAAGTAAGGGTAGAGGGTGAAATGTGTTTTTTTTTTCCATTACGATATCAAACCCGTGAGACATAGTGCATTTTTTCACATCTCCAAAATGGCTACTTTTCTGACGAAAATCGACGATATTTTCCTTATTTATAAAGCAAGTATAGGTTGTGGGTGCTCGTGAGAACCGCCTCATTGAGACGGTTCAAACGAGTACCCACAACCTATATCTAGGAGCAGAAATAAGGAAAATAATGTAGACCCCCGTAAACCCCTGTTTTCTCTATAGAAAGTGGGGTGTAAGGGGGGTGTTCATTTTACGGACTTGTTAGCGTGATGCTTCACTGATATTCATCTTCTCTCTGCCCTGGACCCCGACCGCCCCCGCCCATAGGGGCTTGAAGAAATATATGGGCTGCACGATGCTTCCACGCAGAGCTGAATCCGGCCCGCACACTAGTACTGGTAAACCGCTTAGAGGATCTAAACCTGTCCAGGAACCGCAATGCGAGGCGGACCGTCCATGCTAATAAACCCTATTGGTTTCATTGGGCGACAGGGCTTGAGAAGTCATTTCATCTTAATGTCGGGTAAAAGTCCCACAAAATTGGAAGCAACGTCTCCAAAATGACCTTTACAGTGTTGGCGGGGACGTTAAACCCCAAATCAAACAAACTAACTGATATTAGGCTAACAGTAGGGCGATGTCTGCTGTCCTTGCAGCAAGTAAGGGTAGAGGGTGAAAGGTGTTTTTTTCCATTACGATAACAAACCCGTGCGACATAGTGCATTTTTTTCACATCTCCAAAATGGCTACTTTTCTGACGAAAATCGATGATATTTTCCTTATTTACAAAGCAAGCATAGGTTGTGGGTGCTCGTTAGAACCGCCTCAATGAGGCGGTTCCAACGAGTACCCACAACCTATATCTAGGAGCAGAAATAAGGAAAATAATGAAGATCCCCGCAAACCCCTGTTTTCTCTATAGAAAGCAGACCTGGGGTAATTGTATTCTGTATTCTTATTCGAATACTATTCGAATACATTTTTGAGTATTCGTGGAGTATTCTGTATTCGTGGATTTTTTAGAATAAAAGTATTTGTATTTATATTCGAATACATTTCGAAAGTCATGTATTCATGAATAGTTTTACGAATACATTATGAATACTTTATGCTCTTTACAGGAAAAAAAAAAATGGTGAAACAATACATAAATGTTTTAATTGATGTGACTAAAGTCCTTGATTCCTGAGGTGGGAACTTCTGAAATTTTCTATTAGATGGTTTAATACAATACATAACAGAGAGCCAAGAATATTTATTGATTCATTTGGTTGCATTGATACAAATAAAAGCTTTTAAGATGAGAAACATTTCATTATTATGAAATTATATTACTTTTAAAGTGACTGACATTATAATTTGCTGACTGGGAGAGGTGTGAAAAACAGAAGAAAATAACATCTCTTCTCAATTAGATTTTTTTTTTATTCAGAAACACTTGCTTCAATCACAAATTACTCACAATCATGGCCCATCACTGTGGCACATGGCTATTTCTAGTCTGTTCTTACAAATGTATCCATTTGTCAATGTATGTTGTTTTAAGCTGATTTGTGCTTATTGCATAAACTGATTTCTGCTACCCATTTATGTCCAATGAACTCTTCAATTCTTGTTATTAGACAGATACATTTCGATTTATGAGGTGTCTGCTTACTTTTTATTATTTTTTGAAAAATTTTACCTCTAGAAAGTACTGTACACTTTGATCAAACGCTATATTCTATGGCATATGATCTTAATCTACACTTCCAAGGTCCCTTTTTAAGGGACTAGGCATTGATGATTTATCTCTAAAGTTACCTGTATGTCATCTTCCAATAGATTGCCTCAGGATAGAGAGATAGGGGCAAGACATAGTGTTTTTACAACTAAGCCATGCCAAAGCAAAACCTACAAATTACCCACATGTATGTAATTCCAAATACTGGTAAATTGATGTTAGAGCTTTGTTTGATAAGAACATCCTCTCTGTTGATAACATTTAAAAAATCAAACACCAAAAAAAAATTTTCCAGGTAGTAAAATGAAAGTGAAGGCAAAACTGAAATCCCAAAAGTAGAAATAGAAGGCAATGGGCAAACTGATTATTTTATTATGTGCTGGCCACCTTTGACACTTGTGTCTCACAAGAAACAGAACACAATAACGCCCCTTATTTAGTTTCAGCAGTTAGGAAAACATACCTATACAAATACATTGTAAATTTTATCGTTGAAAAAACACAAATTTTAACCCTTTTCTTGCTGACTATTCATTTAAGTCACACCCATTTCTGTCTATCAACCAATCAAATTACTTGATGTAATTTATTGCTACAAATTCATAAACTGAATACAAAACTGAAGCCATCCGATCTGGATCTACACTGTTTGCAAACATAGGATTTTCGTGAACAGCAAGATAAGGGTTATGATGAAAAAATTGTGATGTTTTTCTGATTTCTGCTCAAAATATAGATTGTGGGTACTCATTGTAACCACCTCAATGGAATTACAGACAAAACCCCCCACCCCACCGGACAAAAAACCCCTTTCCTACATTGGGTTACATTGACTAATTTATTCTTTGCATAAAGGTCAAATTGCACCTACTATACAGAACAGTAAAATCATCAATATGACTAAATTCTAACAATGAATGAGAACATTACAAATGAAACAAAGTAGTTCATCAGTCGTGGCAAGAAATTTAATTCTGACTTTATAATGTGTATTCAATTATGATCATCACCTTTAATTTGCATCATAAAATTTATAAAGAAATGTGTTAAAAAGTTATCACAATAATCAAGCAGAATTTTCAAAAGTGATACATTATCCTAATGAGGTGGTTCTAATGAGTACCCACAATCTGTATTTTAGAGCTGAAATAAAGAAAAATGGGTTTACAGTAAACCCCAGTTTTACTGTTTAAAAGTGGGGTTCAAGGGGGCAGAATTATATAGGTGTTTAGGTGATTATGTTATTCATCAGTCATTAACTTTTGATTGATAAATGCCCCAGACACTACAAGTGACCTGTTTCATACACGATCCTGCACACCTTCATTGATTGTGTCTTAAATTGTTCCAGAGAAAACAAAGAGATGTGTATCTGTCAATGACCCAAACATTACTAGTCACCAGTGGTTCTTGTATTGATGGAAATGTATTCAAAAGTATTCTAAAAGTATTCAAATACATTTGCAAAGTATTTGTATTCTCATTCGAATACACTCATAAAAAATGTATTTTTATTTGTATTCTGTATTCGTGAAATGCAAAGTATTTGTATTTGAATACTTTTGAAAGTATTCAACCCCAGGCATGATAGAAAGTCGGATGGAAAGGGGTGTTCATTTCACGGACTTGTTAGCGTGATGCTATACTTATATTCATTTTCTCTCTCCCCTGGACCTCGTTTTCACCTCCTCTTCTATCTCTTCTATCTGATTTCTCCTATCCTCTAGGAGACAACACAAAATGAACCACAAGGGTTGACGTGTCGTTTGATGCTAGTGGCCCCCGGTTCGATCCCCGGAGGCGTTTTCAGATGAAAAATTTACTCGTTTCTGCCCAAAATATTGATCGTTGGTACAAGTTAGAACCGCCTAATCGAGGCGGTTCTAACCAGTACCCACAATTGATGTTTTTGAGCAGAAATAAGAACAATAATGTACACCCCTGTAAACCCCAGTTTTACTATATAAAAGTGGGGTTCAAGGGGGTCAAAATTATACAGGTGTGTTTGCGTGATGACACTTGTTCTGCATAAACAGCATAAACTTACGCTTTTATTCTTGCATATCGAATTTTCAATTCTAAAATGCAAATATAAAGGATCTTACATGAATGATCATGTATTACTGAATTATTAAACGAGTTGAAGAAAAGGGATAAAATGCGAGGCTTTGCCGAGCATTTTATTCCTTTTCCACAACGAGTTTAATAAATTCAATAATGCATGAGCACGAATGCAAGATTCTATTTATCATATGACAATCTAAACGCATTTATTCACTGTTGTTTTACAAAAATGTCAATATTCCGCCATTAGTAAGCGCGACGTCATTAAGGACGTCATACATGTAACGTTACGGGGCGTATCTATCTGATTTGCATATTTAATCCACTAGTGGATTATCGAATTTAAAACATGGCGTTATTACACTCTCAGACGCGACGTCATATGGGCCCCATCAAGCGATTTTGGTACTTATCGCTTATGCGAGCAGCGAAGGTTCAGGCGAGCCTGCGCATCCGTGCAGTCTCGCCAGAACCTTCGCTGCTCGCTCATACAAGCAGTGAATCAACAGGAACCTTCAGACAGAAAGCCATATCCCTGGCCCCTCTGAATGGCTGGGCATGCGCAGTTAAAATTTGTCATGACGGAATGCTCGAAGACACAAATTCGCTTGGCGGGGCTCATATGATACATTTTCTTATTTCTATCATAGACAGTTTGTTTGTTTGTTTGAGGTTTAACGTCCCCGTCAACACTGTAAAGGTCATTTTGGAGACGTTGCTTCCAATTTTGTGGGACTTTTACCCGACATTGAGATGAAATGACATCTCAAGCCCTGTCGCCCAGTGAAACCAATAGGGTTTATTAGCATGGACAGTCCGCCTCGCACCGCGGTTCCCGGACAGGCTTAGATCCTCTAAGCTGTTTACCAGTACTAGTGTGCGGGCCGGATTCAGCTCTGCGTGGAAGCATCATGCAGCCCATATATTTCTTCAAGCCCCTATGGGCGGGGGCTTATTATCATAGACAGTGGTTTCTAGTAAGAACTGCATCAATAAGACTGTAGGTAAGTGAGTTTGTAAGGGTACCCAGTGCCTAAGATTTGCAGAAGCCTAAGTAGAAGTATGCATACCCTTGAAAATCCACTTCATAACAAAAACACGCCCATGCGAATACATGGTAAATTTTACCGCCTTAAAAACGAACATTTTAAGACGAAAAATTGTGATATTTTTCTTTTTTCTGCTCAAAATAAGATTGTTGGTATTCGTTAGAACCGCTTCCTCGAGGCGGTTCTAACGAGTACCCACAATCTGTATTTTGGAGCAGAAATTAGTAAAATAAGGTTTACCCCTGTAAACCCCAGTTTTTCTACATAACATTGGGGTTGACGGGGTCAAAATTATATTGGCGTGTTTTCGTGATGTTTTCTACGAAAACATTGGAGTTACCAGTCTTTATTGCACACACTTGTAATCTCATTGCATGAAATTGTTAATGCTAATTGTATAAATGATACTAGCAGAATGTATTGTGGATTATTAGAACTTACTTATTCCGCCGTCTACATGTACAACTGCTGGTGGCTCAAAATTCTTTGACTGCATCATGGTATAACTTCTATCAATTTCACTGAAGAAGACAAGAATGGAAAAACAGGTATGTGATATCTGCTCACCAAAACAGAAACAACAATCACATTCCATAGTGACCTAGCCATAATAAGTAGTTCATGTCGTAGTACCAAAGCGTTTTCTTAAATGCAGAAAAAATGCCAAACAATAGTTCATGAATATACTAAAACAACAGAGCCATGCTGGCCCTGTATCGCTCACCTAATTCATACTGTACAAATGCAATGGTAGCCAATATAGTAAGGTGGAGTGGAGGGTTTGAGCAATTTTTATTGACAGTGACCCAAGGAACATTTATGAGAAAGTCTATCAAAATCACTCTGGCTGTTTATGAATAGGTCATTTTAGGATTTGGATATTTTAGCTACGGTGGCTATCATGTTCATTTGAGCAAAATTGATCCATAAGCCATAACAGGTTTTCTAAAAATAGCTGCAGTTACCTTGACCTTCAGCCCAGAACCCTGAATGTTGATCTTGCTTGAGAATATTAACATACTAAACATTTATGTGAAGTAACATCAAAATCCATTGATAAATTTTGGTGCTAGCTAGAGCCATGCAAAAGTCTTTCTTAAAATAGCCACAGGGACCTTGACTTAAGCTCAGGACCCTACAAGTCGAACTTGCTTCATATATTATCATACCCAACTTTGTATGAAGCTACATTAAGATCAATATATTTAGGCATTAGAGCGATGTGTCAAAGTTTTTTTTTCTGAAAACAGCCACAGTGACCTTGACCTTGAGCCCAGGATCCTTAAAGTCAAACTTGCTTGAGATATTATCATACCCAAAATTTGTATAAAGTTACATAAAACCCTGTGATAATTGTAGGCGCTGGAGTGATGACAAAAGTTTTCTAAACAAGAGGACCATCATGTTCCTATATCGCTCACCTGAGCTAACAGATTAGAGGTTTCGGGAAATTCCAATCTTTACCCAAGGATTTATGCTGATGACAAAGTCAAAAACAGGTATTTTCAGCATTCACGGGGACGTAACTCTATGAGGTATAGGCAGACATCGTCAGTTTTCAAACTCATCCGAACTTTCAATCCCAAACTACTTATATACTAGTTTCAGGAAGATTCGATCAAAACTAAAGGACTTATGGTGATGACAAAGTTCAAAATAGGCATTTTAGCAAAGAAGGGGACTTAACTCTGGGAGTAATGTACCAACAATGTTAATTTGCGAAAACATTCAAGCTTTTATCTCTAATTTACTCTTATATAAGTTTCAGGAAGGTCTGTTCAAAACTTAGGATGATGAAAATGTCAACAAAACTTGCTTCTTATGATGATCTATATATCAGTAAAGTTTCATCCACATATTCCATTTAGTAAAGGAATTAGTGCCCAATTACATTTAAAAGGAACTGTTAATGGCCATAATTCTGTTAAATGTTAACGTATTTTGCCAATCAACAATCCCAAACCACTCATACCCAATACCAATGTGTATTCAAACTTTGAAGAAAATCCTTGAAAGTGTTCAAGTTATTGATCGGAAACGCCAAAAACATCCCTAGTTTTGAACTAAAATGGGCCATAAGTCTGTCAAACGTAAACGGATTTTGCCCAATAACAATCTCATACAAGTCATTCCCGGTGTAAACATGTATGCAAAATTTGAAATCCGTGAAAGACTATTCAAGTTATCAATCGGAAATGGTGCGGATAGACGGACGGACGGACGGACAGACACTCGAAGGTATATCATAATACCCCACCACTATCATTTGGTGGGGTATAAAAATGGGCATTTTCAGCAATCAAAGGGACATAACTATGATAAATAGGCCGACCACACCAGTTTTTAAACTCATCCAAGCTTTTATCCCTGACTTACTTACAAGTAAGTTTCAAGAAGATTCTATAAAAACTGAAGAGGCTACGGTGATGACAAGGTAAAAAAACAGCCATTTTCTGCAAAGGGGGTGTTCATTTTACGGTCTTGTTCACGTGATGAAAACAAAAACAATACCAGTGGATATAATAATAAACCACAACAAAAGCACCGCCTTCATTACGCAAACACGCCTATACAAATACATTGCCACTTTTATCGCCGAAAAAATGAAGATTTTAAGATGAAAAATTGTGATATTTTTCTTATTTCTGCTCAAAATATAGATTGTGGGCACTCGTTAGAACCGCCTTATCGAGGCGGTTCTAACGAGTACCCACAATCTATACTTTTGAGCAGAAATAAGAAAAAATAATGAATACCCCTTAAACCCCAGTTTTACTATATAAAAGTGGGGTTGGCGGGGGTTAAAATTATATAGGCGTGTTTTCGTGATGTTTCCTTACAAATGAACCTTACATATTAATTTGTCAAACTTGAACCACGTTATCATTTCCTCCACTTCTATTTTATACTCAGAAACTAATATATCTATTAATATCTATGGTCATTCTAGTAAACTTTCTTTGACAGATGCCGGCAACATTCTTTCGTTTAATTGATCAAGAAATCTTTTCTACGGTTATTCTCTCCCTTCCGCTGATTCAAGAAGGGTAGTTGTCAGTTTCGTGCCAAAGAATGTGCACTGTACTGGTTAACCGCTTACGTATAGGCCTGTCCAGGAAAAGTGTGGATAGGTAAACTGACCGGTTCAAAAATGACTTAAATAATGTTTACTGGGCCGTAAAACTCCAATACAAACAAAACTAAAGTCTTTAACAGATGCCAAATTACCGTATATCCTGGATAGGACAAGGTGTGTAGATTCTAATAAGGAATTCCTTCTCTTGCCCAGCCTCTATTGTTGACGGTACCACCATGTAATGACCAGATTCGACTCTGAAAGAGACAGGTAGTTTTAATTTCTGTAGCTTATGCCATGCCAACCAAAACACTGCTATTTTAGTATATAAACATTGGTAGTCTTCGGATGTCTTTATTTTTATCATGCTTATTTTTTATGATGGTTGGGCCCAACGGAGTCTAACTGTTGGTTTTCTTTTGCTCCAGCATTTCAGTGGTTTCTTGCTGTTGAGTCCTCACCATTGTTTTATCTCTGTGCTTGTTTGATTTTTGTGCTCACGGAGATGTTGAACTGATGCGTAAGGAGCCTTCATGCGGACTGAACAAATTATTTGTCTAAATCGCGACGGAAGTAAGGGTGAGGATTGTGGCCACGTAAATTCGATTTAAGCCCCCCCCCCCACCACCCCCACAAGAGTGGAATTCGTTTCACTGACCGTTCCAAGGCGGTTCTTCTGTCGCAGTTACATTGTTATGATTTGTCTTTGAGTGTGTGTATCGCTAATATTATTTTGTTTTTGATAGCTAATTGCCCATTTTGTGGGAAAGTAACTGTCCTTTTGGCTTTCCGATATTGATGTTTCCATTTGGGTCTAATTGTTTCCTGTGTGCGCTTCTTTCCCTTTGGTGTCTCTGATGGAAGCTGTGGGTAAATTTTATCGATTCCTGATCATTGCCTTCTCTTCTATTTTGCAAACTACATTGCTGTATATGAAGAGACTAAAAACGAGTATCCGATTTTCGTTCTTCTTTGTGTTCTTTGTTACCAAAGGCAACCTTTCAGCTTTTTATGAAAAGCCCCGTCAGAAAATCCGACATAGCTACATTAAATGGGCCCCGTCAAGCGATTTTGGTACTTATCGTCAATGCGAGCAGCGAAGGTTCAGGCGAGCCTGCGCATCCGCGCAGTCTTGCCAGAACCTTCGCTGCTCGCTCAGGCAAGCAATGAATCAAGAGGAACCTTCAGACAGAAAGCCAAATCCCTGGCCCCTCTGAATGGCTGGGCATACGTAGTTAAAATTTGTCATGACAGAATGCTCGAAGACACAAATTCGCTTGGCGGGGCTCAAATATAAACAGTTTCAGAACCACCGCCATAGGCCGGTCAGCAGCCAGAACTACTGGGGAGTTAATATCGATTCTACGGACAAAACCTTCACCCTAGTTTCTAATTTTATTTACAACATGCAAAATAATTGGTCCATCTGATGGTAACTGATAAATGGGCCCCGTCAAGCGCATTTGTGTCTTCGAGCATTCCGTCATTACAAATTTTAACTGCGCATGCCCAGTCATGCAGAGGGGCCAGGGATATGGCTTTCCGTCTGAAGGTTCCGCTTGATTCACTGCTGGTGTGAGCGAGCAGCGAAGGTTCTGGCGAGACTGCGCGGATGCGCAGGCTCGCCTGAATCTTGCTGCTCGCATAGGCGATAAGGACCAAAATCGCTTGACGGGGCCCAATGTCTAATAGCACTAATAGACCATCAAAGAATGACAAACAAATAAGAACAAATGAAGGCAGTGAACCGAATTCCACAGGGGGGGGGGGGGGCTTCAATCGATTTTACGCGGCCGTAATCCTCGCCTTTACTTCCGGCGTGATTTAGAAAAGCAATTTGTTCAGTCCGCATGCACAAGTCAAATTGAATAACTTTGATGAAACAAAGATAAGGCCTCGTAGCTTGTTCCACACTCTGAAAGCCGGAGCTAACTAGTACAAGAGGACCCAGCGGACCCTGAATCGCTCACCTGAGTATCAGTGTCTCTAGTGCATTCTTGGCCCAAGGGCTATAATTTGAACAAACTGAGTAGCGGTCCACTAGATGAAGCTTCATACCAAATATCAAAGACCTGGGCCTTCTGGTTTCAGAAAACAAGATTTTTAAAGGAATTCCCTACATAAGCCTATGTAAAACCAGCAGGTGCGGACATTTTTGGCGTCAGGGCTATAATTTGACCATTCTCAGTAGAGGTCCACTAGATGAAGCTTCACGCCAAATATCAAAGACTTCGGCCTTCTGGTTTCAGACAAGAAGATTTTTAAAGTTTTTTTTCCTATATAAGTTCTATAAAAGGGTTATCCTTTGGAAGCAAGGAATACACCAAAGAACTAAAAATATGGAGTGTACATGTTTTCTGGGCCAGACTAGCTAGTTTCGGCCAATTAGGCCTCATCAGTGACCCTCAGATATTTTCGAAATTCCACAATGGAATCAATGATCCCAAAGGACAAGAAAATATAATCTACACTATGATGTAGGGCCTATGTAAAACTAGTGGGTCCCGGCGCGGGGAGATTTTTGGCCCCAAGGCTATAGTTTGAATAATCTTGGTAGAGGTTCATTAGATGACAGTGGGCCCTGGCGCGGGGGCATTATTTGGAGCCAGAGCTATAATCTGAACAATCTCAGTAGAGGTCCACTAGATGAAGCTTCACACCAAATATCAGAGACTTGTGCCGCCAGGTTTCAGACAAGAAGATTTTTAAAGTTTTTTTCCTATATAAGCCTATGTAAAACTAGTGGGTCCCGACGCGGGGACATTTATGGCCCCAGGGCTATAATTTGAACAATCTTGGTAGAGGTTCATTAGATGACAGTGGGCCCTGGCGCGGGGGCATTATTTGGAGCCAGCGCTATAATCTGAATTATCTCAGTAGAGGTCCACTAGATGAAGCTTCACACCAAATATCAAAGACCTGGGCCTTCTGGTTTCAGACAAAAAGATGTTTAAAGGTTTGTTACCAATATAAGCCTATGTAAAACTAGTGTGTCCCGGCGCGGGGACATTTTTGGCCCCAAGACTATAATTTGAACAATCTTGGTAGAGGTCCATTTGATTGCTTCATACCAAATATCAAAGACATGGGACATCTGATTTCAGACAAGAAGATTTTTAAAGGTTTTCCCTATATAAAATAGAAGTGGAAGCAATAATCAGGAATCGATACAATTAACCCACAGCTCCCATCAGAAACACCAAAAGGAAAGAAACACAAACATGAAACAACAGACCCCAAAGGAAACACCAACAGCGGAAAGCCAAAAGGACAGTTACTTTCCCACAAAATGGCCAATAGGCTATCCAAAAAAAATAATACATGCGACACAAACACTCGAAGGCAAACCTTAAAAAAAAATAACCGTGACAGATGAAGCTTTACACCAAATATTATAGACCTGGACCTTCTGGTTTCAGACAAGAAGATTTTTTAAAGGTTTTCCCTGTATAAGTCTATGTAAACCTGCTGGGCCCCGGCGCGGGGGCATTGTTGGCCCCAGGGCTATAATTTGAACAATCTCGGTAGAGGTCCACTAGATGAAGCTTCATACCAAATATCAAAGACCTGGACCATGCGGTTTCAGAGAAGAAGATTTTTAAAGTTTTCAGAAAAAAAAATCTATTATTAGCCCCTGTGACCTAAATGTGCAACGGACCGGAACCATTTGAACAACTTTGAAAGGGGACCACCTAAGGATCATTTCTGTGAAGTTTGGTCAAAATCCAATCAGTGGTTTAGGAGATGTTGTTTGAAGAAAGTGTTTATGCACGGACGGATGCACGGACGCACAACGGACAAAAAGTGATCCCAAAAGCTCACCTTGTCACTACGTGACAGGTGAGCTAATAAAGGCTACTCACGAAAGGTCACAATCAAAGAACGCAGCCGTCTCAAGTCATCTAAAGAAAGTAAGCGACATGAAGACACACACAAAACAGACGAAACATGAACCTACAGCACATAGCCCATTAAAAATCAGACACTGAAAAAGAATCAACGCCTTGGAACGTTCATCAGTAAAATACTGCTGGGGTGGGTTTCAAGTCTGCAGTTTATGGAATTTCAAAACTCGTCCTCAATCCCAGTGCAGTATCAAACATAATAACACTAACAAAGTATAAGTGAAGGCGATGATCAGGAATCGATACAATTAACCCACACCTCCCATTAGAGGTGAAGCACAAGTAGGAAGCAGGAAAAGAAGCACAAGCATGAAATAACTAGACCCTAATGGAAACATCAATAGCGGAATGCCAAAAGGGAAGTTACCTTCCCATAAGATGGCCAGTTTGCTATCCAACACAAAAGTATATAAGCGATACACACATTCAAAGATTAACTTTAACAAAATGAACCGCGACAGAAGAACCGCATTGGAGGGACAGTGAAAAGTATTTCACGGGGAGGGGGGGGGGCTTAAATCGACTTTACGCGGCCGCAATCCTCGCCCTTACTTCCGTCAGGATTTAGACAAATAATTTGTTCAGTCCGCATGAAGGCCTCTCAACTCACCAGTGCAACATCTACGAGATCGCAAAAATCACACAACCACAGAGATGAAAAACGGCGAGAACTCGAGAGCAAGATATACCTGATATGTAGGAGGCAAACGAAAACCAACAGTTAAACTCCGATCGGGCCGACCAGAGGCAAAGCATCAGGAACCAATCAACATTACATAAGATCAAATTTTTATTCTAAGTTAGCCTTTACGCTGGAACCGTCATAGAATCTGAGGTCTGACCCGTCGGCGTGCAAACAAAGAGGAAAGCAAAGTTATCAACCATAATTGGGTTAACTACCATGTATTCAGTCTGTCGTATAAAATTTATGTTGTACCCAATCCTTTTATATCAAAGTGAAGTCATTGCAAGTATATACTTTTCTGAATTTATATACTAAGTCACCATTAAATTAAGGTTCCGTTACACCTCGTTGCAGAAGAGATTTAAATCCAAAATTGTATTTATACTTATAAACTTAGAAAAGACATTGCGTAGTTTATGATAACAATTTATTACTAGTGTTAAAATCAGTTTCATGACTAGTCACTCTGGAAAATTGAATTAATTGCGAAATATAAACGTCATAGAATGCCGCACGAGGAACATCACCATCCAAGAAAGCAAAATTTATAACTTGAAAATCAAAATCATCGCATTTATCATAAATTTTGCGGAAAAAACCCATCTGCAGATAAATATAAATACAAAAACTGGGCGTCGGTATCAGAAGCATTTGCTATATTTAACTAAAGGTCTTGGGGGTTAACTTGTCTGATCAAACTATCGAAATAGGTATTGTCAATATTTGACAAATCATTCAAACATCCAGAAATAGGGTCAAAGGCCCCAACGACCCCAGGCTGGCCTTCAACGAAAACTGACATCATGAAAAGTAGAAGTGGAGGCAATGATCAGGAATCGATACAATTAACCCACAGCTCCCATCAGAGACACCAAAGGGGAAGATACACAAACATGAAACAACAGACCCTGATAGAAACAGCAATAGCGGAAAGCCAAAAGGACAGTTACTTTCCCACAAAATGGCCAATAGGCTATCCAAAATAATATAATAAAAGCGACACACACACCCAAAGACAAACCATAACAAAAATAAACCGCGACAGCAGAACCGCCTTGGAACGGTCAGCGGAAACGAATTCCACTGGGGGGCTTAAATCGATTTTACGTGGCCACAATCCTCGCCCTTACTTCCACCGCGATTAAGACAAACTAGAACTGTCAGAGGATCTGACTATAGCCCCGCTATAGCCCTGTCAGAGGAGAAAGACTCATGAATTAAAGGTAAAGACTTGTGAGAGGGTTAAATCCCTAACAAGGTACCTACGCCTTGTCTAAGTTAAAAAATAAGTTTTGGATAATGAAAAAAGCATATGCACATCTTCAGACCTATATGAAAACATGTGTTAAGTTTCAAAAGGATTGACCTAGAACTGTAAGTGGAGTTGCGATCACAAGGTAGCTACTCCCTATACATTTTAACATTAGTAGATCTCAAAAATTGTCTAAGTTAAAAAAGGTGAAATAAGTGAAAAAAATTATTTAAGGACAATGAAAAAAGAATATGCACATCTGCAGACCTATATGAAAACACCTATAAAGTTTCAAAAGGATTGACCTAGAACTGTAAGAGGAGTTGCGGTAACCAGGTAGCTACTCCCTATACATTTTAACATTAGTAGATCTCAAAAATTGTCTAAGTAAAAAAAGGTGAAATAAGTGAAAAAAATTATTTAAGGATAATGAAAAAAGAATATGCACATCTTCAGACCTATATGAAAACACCTGTAAAGTTTCAAAAGGATTGACTTAGAACTGTAAGAGGAGTTGCGGTAACAAGGTAGCTACTCCCTATACATTTTAACATTAGTAGATCTCAAAAATTGTCTAAGTTAAAAAAGGTGAAATAAGTGAAAAAAATTATTTAAGGATAATGAAAAAAATATATGCACATCTTCAGACCTATATAAAAACACCTGTAAAGTTTCAAAAGGATTGACCTAGAACTGTAAGAGGAGTTGCGGTAACAAGGTAGCTACTCCCTATACATTTTAACATTAGTAGATCTCAAAAATTGTCTAAGTTAAAAAAGGTGAAATAAGTGAAAAAAATTATTTAAGGATAATGAAAAACAATATGCACATCTTCAGACCAATATGAAAACACCTGTAAAGTTTCAAAAGGATTGACCTAGAACTCTAAGAGGAGTTGCGGTAACAAGGTACCCACTATCAAATATTACAGACAGACGGAATTCCGGACAAGATTACAGACAGACAGACAGACAGACGGACAGACAGACGGAATTCCGAACAAGCCAAATCCAATATAGCCCCCACTTTTTCAAAGCGGGGCTATAATAATTTGTTCAGTCCGCATGACCCCATTAAAATATTTATACAGCAAAACCGATTTCTCCCTGATCTTTCACAGACATTGTCACATTATTGAAACACATGTTTTTGATGGCAGTAAGACATGAATGTAATAATTTGGAAAATTCAGTTGTGATACAAGAGCTTGCATCTGCAATAATATTAAATAGAGAAACAACTTTTTTATGAAGTTACTGTAACCAATATATATAACGTAGGAATATGTTCTATAAAAGGGTTATCCATTGGAAGCATGGAATACACCACAGAACTGAAAAATATGGAGTGTGCATGTTTTCTTGCCAGACTAGCTAGTGTCGGCCAATTATGCCTCATCAGTGACCCTAAGATATTTTCAAAATTCCACAATGGAACCAAAAAACCAAAGGACAAGAAAATATAAACTACACTATGATGTAAGGCAGGGAGACATTTTACGGCCGCCACACATTCCCAGACACCAGCTGCAGTGACGTTAAATATTTCTATAAAAGGGCTATCCCTTGGAAGCAAGGAATACACCACAGCACCGGAAAATAAAGAGTGTACATGTTTTCTGGCCATACTAGCTAGTTTCGGCCAAATAGGCCTCATCAGTGACCCTCAGTTATTTTCAAAATTCTACAATGGAATCAATGATCCTAAAGGACAAGAAAATATAAACTACACTATGATGTAGGGCAGGGAGACGTTTTGCGGCTGCCACACATTCCCAGACACAAGCTGCAGTGACGTTAAATATGTTCTATAAAAGGGAAGCATGAGTTGGCATTCTGTAACACATACATCAAATTTGGTGGCGGACTGACAAATGTGGTCATCAACCACAGCCCTGGCTGTAGTTTATATAACATAGTACCACCAAGTTCATGCTGAAGAGTATTAACATAAACGTCAAACAACCACGATATTGTTAACGGCCTTGTTTGATGGAGCCAAAGCAATCTTCTTATGAAATTATTGAATACCTAGTTTAAGGTGACGTAAAAACGTCTTAGGTTTTTCTTTAAGGGCTTTATGCTCAACATTCTCTCGTTTACACCATCGATTAGCAAATTCGTTAAAGGCATCAGTGATTTATGCTCAACACTTATTGAAATCAATTGTAGAAGAAAATCGATATTTCGGTCCTTTAGAAATTATATTTCGTATCCTAGAAATATAGGATCTTACATGAGTGTTCATGTATTATTGAATTTATTAAACGAGTTGAGGAAAAGGGATAAAATGCGAGGCTTTGCAGCGCATTTTATCCCTTTTCCTCAACAAGTTTAATAAATTTAATAATACATGAGCACGAATGCAAGCTTCTATTTATCATATGACTTTAAAAACGCATTTTACCTACGATTGTTTTACAAACATGTCAATATTCCGCCATAAATAAACGCGAAGTTGTTTAGTACGTTGTACATTTAGCGTTACGGTGCGTATCTAACTAATTTGCACATTTAATCCACTAGTGGATATTCATATTTATTACATGACGTTATTACATTCTCAGACGCGACGTTATATGATAAATTCTAACACAACGCGCCTATATAGGCAATGCAAAATAACTGTGTTTTATTCTGCAACAAATCACAGCTCGGAAGACCGTGACGTGTGACGTCATTAAAAACTGCAAATTTATGACGTCACTAGTCGATTTACTTGACGTTAGACGGTGTAACGTCATTTTCTCGCATCGAAAACGTTTGAAAAGGGTATAAATGCCTGTGTTTCAGTCGATAATTTTAGCGGGATTTCTTCTAACAATGGCGAAAAGTTGTGAGATTTTGAAGGAAACAACAACAGTATTGCCGATTTTCAGCGTGTTAGAATGGAAATAGATCAGCTCAAGCTAGTGATTTGTTAGGTAATAAATCACAGTTTGTCGGTCAGTTGTAAAGTAGACAAATCACGCGCGCTACGCGCTCGTGATTTGTCTACTTTACAACTGACCATCAAACTGTGATTTATTACACAACAAATCACAGCTAGAGCTGATCTATTTCTTAATTATATTTCGTATCCTAGAATCAGGAAAAATTTATTAATTGCCATATCGAGGCTTTCTATCTCAAAAGACGGCCCCGCCCATAGGGGTTTGAAGAAATATATGGGCTGCATGATGCTTCCAAGCAGAGCTAAATCTAGCCCACACACTATTACTGGTAAACCGCTTAGTGGATCTAAGCCTGTCCAGGAACCGCGGTGCGAGGCGGACCGTCCATGCTAATAAACCCTATTGGTTTCATTGGGCGACAGGGCTTGAGATGTCATTTCATCTCAATGTCGGGTAAAAGTCCCACAAAACTGGAAGCAACGTCTCCAAAATGACCTTTACAGTGTTGACGGGGACGTCAAACCTCAAATCAAACAAAACAAACAAATCTATCTCAAAAGAAAGTCACCATGTAGAACACGAAGAGTCTACATGTAGACAAACTTTAGGTAAGTTTAAATGTGTGAAGATATGAATAGTATTTGAAAGGCGTTTCAGATGATGTTGTTAAGACAAGCTTGCTTATCGGAATATTAAGTACAAGAAGAATCAAGCAAAATCATATCAGGCACCAACAAATAATGAAATATAAAAAAATAAGTAAAGTTGTAAGTTGGGGCCGTCGTCGATTCAGAGACATGACCCTCATCGTGCAATGAAAAATAGAAGTGGAGGCAATGATCAGGAATCTATACAATTAACCAACAGCTCCCATCAGAGACACCAAAGGGAAAGACACACAAAACATGAATTAACAGAACCCTAATGGAAACACCAACAGCGGAAAGCCAAAAGGACAGTGACTTTCCCTCAAAATGGCCAATAGGCTAGCCAAAATAAAATAACATAAGCGGCACAAACACCCAAAGACAAACCATACGAGGACTGTTCAAATATGAATGCAAGTAGAACGTTTTCTCATGCACTAATGCGAAAATCACCTGGAAATAAATATCACAGCGTAGAAAAACATTTCACCTGTACCAAAATTGTTAAAATCCGTCCACTTTAGCCATGTATATCGTTCGATAAACACTGTCTACTCTTGTATACCAATACAAAACATAGATGGGAGAAGGTCAGAGTACGCCGTTGAAATACGGTCCTATATTAAGAATCGTTGTATTCTTGGTATACGATGCAAAGACATTTTTGATGAAATATGTTCGGTTTATGGGCATAATGAAATGTCTTTTCCGACAGTTTTTCGTTGGTGTTAGAAATTCAGCTGTGGGCTAGGCTCAACAGAAGATGCACCACATGATCGTCGGCCGAAATGAGCAACATCTGCCAAAGTGGTTGCTAGAGTGAAAGAAATAGTTGCTACCGATGCACGATACACCACTAGGCAAATAGCTAGTATGGTTGGCATCTCATTAGGAGCAGCCCATACAATTCTGAAACGGGATTTAAAAATGAGAAAGGTCTGTGCTAGATGGTTTCCCCATCTGTTGACAGAAGAGCAGAAAAAGACACGCGTTCAGTGCGCCAAGAAGTTGCTTAAAAAGTTTCCAAATTACAATGCACGGTATTTCGCTAATGTCGTCACAGGTGACGAGACATGGGTTCACTTTTTGAGCCAAAACGAAAGATTCAGAACAAAATATGGGCAACAAAGTATTGCAAAAGACCATGCATTGCAAAGTGGACCATGAGCGTCAAGGAGGTAATGTATGCCATATTCTTTTCAAATCAGGGCCCTGCTATTCAGGTTGCTGTGCCTAAAGGCAAATCTGTAAATGCGAAGTTTTACAAGAATAAAGTTCTTCGAAAATTGAAGAAATATTTCAAATAACGAAGACCCGCAGCTGGTTTGGCCAATGTCAGATTGCTACATGACAATGCGTCATCGCACAAGACGTTCATTGTGCAAGACTATCTGAAGCAGGAAAATGTTGTTGAACTCCCTCACCCCCCACATTCCCCTGACCTTGCCCCGCGTGACTTTTTTTTTTTTGCCGCGGCTGAAAAAATACCTTTCTGGTCGAAAATTTGTACAGCGCAAACACCTCGGTTCTGCAATATTCCAGTGCCTTCATAGTATACTTCGAAAAGACTACCAAAATGCATTCAATGATTCGATCAGAAGACTGAATGTTTGTTTATCTGTTAAAGGGGAATACTTTGAGGGGACAAAATAAATTTTTCATCGAAATCTATCACGGAATCATTTTTATGTGCTTAGTTGCATTCATATTTGAACAGTCCTCGTAACAAAAATAAACCGCAACAGCATAGTCATCAACTATAACTGGGTTAGGAACTAGACATGCTGTCTGCAGCATAACACTTATATTATACCCTTTTATTTTGAAATGATTCGGAAAATCAGAAACGAAATCTCCAGAGATTCTCGGAGATGTTGCACTGATAGGGATAGGATGCCTTCATGCGGACTGAACAAATTACTTGTCCAAATCATGACGGAAGTGAGGACGAGCATTGCGGCCGCATAAAATCGATTTAAGCCCCCAACCCCAGAGGAATTCTTTTCACTGACCGTTCCAAGGTGGTTCTTCTGTCGTGTTTTTGTTTTTCGTTATGTTTGTCTTTGAGTGTGTGCATCGCTTATATTTTTTGTTTTGGATAGCCAATTGGCCATTTTGTGGGAAGGTAACTGTCATTTTGGCGTTCGGCTATTGATGTTCCCATTAGGGTCTATTTATTATATGTTTGTATTTCTTTCTCTTTGTGTCACTGATGGGAGCTGTGGGTTAATTGTATCTCTTCCTGATTATTTTCGACACTTCTATTATCTTTATAGATACTAGGCAGATCGATGAATTCTATTCCATTGTCTATAAAAGGTATTTTATAAGCGGCAGAAGTAAGGGCGAGGATTGTGGCCACGTAAAATCGATTTAAGCCCCCCAGTGGAAATCTTCCACTGACTGTTCCAAGGCGGCTCTTCTGTAGCGATTTATTTATGTTGTTGTTTGTTACTTACTGTGTGTATCACTTGTGTCTTTTGGTTTTGGATGGCCATATGGCCATTTTGTGGGAAAGTAACTGTCCTTATGGCCTTCCTTTGTTTAGGTTTCCATTATGGTCTGGTCGCTTAATGTTTGTATTTCTTTCCCTTTGGTGTCTTTTATGGGTGGAGTAAGTTAATTGTATCAATTCCTGACCTTTGTTTTACTTCTACTTTTAAAATGTCGAATGTGATTAATTTCAGAGTCGATGTAAGGTCGAAGAACATGCTGGGTATAACATCTAGTGAGAAGAGCTGCTTCATGAGGCCCGTTACCACGATGGCAGAATTTATTAGCCTCTTCATCCAACATGCGGATAGAAGAAATTGAAAGTGAAAACAATTGGGAAAGCATTTGATGGCGCGACGACTGTTTCAAGATGATGCTTAAATCAGAAAGCATTACGATAACACACCCGTGCGACATAGTGCATTTTTCCACTTCTCCAAAATGGCCACTTTTCTGATGAAAATCCATGACATTTTTCTTATAAATACTGCAAACATAGGTTGTGGATGCTCGTTAGAACCGCCTCATTGAGGCGGTTCTAACGAGTACCCACAACCTATGTCTTGAAGTAAAAATAAGAAAAATAATGTTTACCCCCGTAAACCCCAGTTTTCTCTATATAATTTGGGGTATAGGGGGGTCTTCATTTCACGGACTTGTTCACGTGATGGTATTACATTGCAGCGGCGTTTACATTTAAAACGGACATTTTTTCCGTCTGCCATGAGACCTCTTATCCATGAAATGAAAACTATTGCGATTCATAATTTTGCAATAACAACAAATTCAGCAGTTACTTGTAGTTTTGAGTCATTTGTCTCTCTTTCTTGTAGATATTCGTCTCTGTTCCTAATAATTCTACAATGGCAGTTTTTTCCTGGCAATGTTGCTCATTCAAACCATTTACCTGCAAATGTAAATCAGTATAATAATTTATTATTTATTATCATTTTACCCGCTTATAGTTCATGCATTTCGTATACCCAAAAAGCTATACGAAACAAGACTTGGTGTCATATACAAAAACCAGAGGACCAGTGGTCCTGTAAACGCTCACCTGACACCTGGTCCTGGTGTACATTTTAATGTTTTACCTATGAGCCTAAAGGCTCAGGTGAGCTAAAAATCAATTATTTTCACTTTTTCCCAAGCAAAAGCCTAAGTCCGCAAATTTGACATTGCCGTAAAATAGGTAAAGGTCAACCCAGGGTCACCATTTGAACAAATTATGAAAGGCCCGTGTACCAGATGCTTCCTGCCAAGTTTCAAGGTCATTTGCCTTACGGTTCTGGAGAAGATGAATTTCGAAGTGTTTTTACCATATATGGGCATGGCCACCATCTTGGTCATGTGACCTGGTCCATATGAGCAAATTTTCATTAGTTCATCATATCAAGGATCCATATCAAATTTCACTTGAATTGGGCCAGCGGTTTCTGAGAAAAAACTGTTTGAAATATGGAACCTGGTTAATCTTGGTCCCAGGTCACTGAATGATGACTTTTCTTACCCATGAATCTTCATGTATTCATTTACTTTACCTGATCTACCAATTTGGTGACATTGTCTTCAATGGTTTCCTAAAAATCCATTATTTTCACTTTTTTCCCATGCAAAAGCCTAAGTTGACAAATTTGACACTGCCATAAAATAGGTCAAGGTCAACCCAGGGTCAGCATTTGTAAAAACTATGACGAGCCCGAGTACCATATGATATATGCCAAGTTTCAAAGCCATTGGCCTTACTGTTCTGGAGAAGAAAATTTTTGAAGGCTTTTTACCATATATGGGCGTGGCGGCCATCTTGGTCATGTGATCTAGACCGTACTGGCAACTTTTCATTTGTTCAACTCACAAAAGCTCCATATTGAATTTCACTTAAATTGGCTCAGTAGTTTCTGAGAAAAAATGTTTTTTTTTGAAATATGAAATCGGAGTGACCTTGGTCTAAGGTCAATGAATGACCTTGACCTTTCTTACCCATAGATCTTCATGTATTCAGTTACTTTACCTAATCTACAAATTTTGGTGACACTGTCTTCAATGGTTTCCCTAAATATCCATTATTTTCACTTTTTCCTATGCAAAAGCCTAAGTTAGCAAATTTGACATTACTGTAAAATAGGTCAAGATCAACCCAGGGTCACCATTTGAACAAATTATGATAGGCCCGAGTACCATATGCTACATGCCAAGTTTCAAGGCCATTGGCCTTACGGTTCTTGAGAAGAAGAATTTCGAAGTTTCTTTACCATATATCGGCGTGGTGGCCATCTTGGTCATGTTGGCAGCTTTTCATTTGTTCAACTCCCAAAGGCTCCATATTGAATTTCACTTCAATTGGCTCAGTAGTTTCTGAGAAAAAATGTTTGAAATATGGAACCTGCTTGACCTTGGTCTAAGGTCAATTAATGACCTTGACCTTTCTTACACATAGATCTTCATGTATTCAGCTACTTTACCTTATCTACTAACTTTGGTGACACTGTCTTCAATGGTTTCCTAAAAATCCATTATTTTCACTTTTTCCCATGCAAAAGCTAAGTCGGCAAATTTGACATTGCTGTAAAATAGGTCAAGGTCAACTCGGGGTCACCATTTGTACAAACTATGATGGGCCTGAGTACCATATGCTACATGCCAAGTTTCAAGGCCATTGGCCTTACGGTTCTGGAGAAGAAGAATTTTTAAGGCTTTTTACCATATATATAGGCGTGACGGCCATCTTGGTCATGTGATCTAGACCGTATTGGCATTTCATTTTTTCATTTGTTCAACTCACAAAGGCTCTATATTAAATTTCACTTAAATTGGCTCAGCAGTTATGGAGAAAAAAATGTTTGAAATATGGATCTGAATGACCTTGGTCTAAGGCCAATGAATGACCTTGACCTTTCTGACCCATAGATCTTCATGTATTCAGTTACTTTACCTGATCTACATATTTTGGTGACACTGTCTTCAATGGTTTTCCTATAAATCCATTATTTTCACTTTTCCCCATGCAAAAGCCTACTTCGGCAAATTTGACATTGCTGTAAAATAGGTCAAGGTCAACCCGGGGTCACCATTTGTACAAACCATGATGGGCCCGAGTACCATATGCTACATGCCAAGTTGCAAGGCCACTGGCCTTATGGTTCTGGAGAAGAAGATTTTTGAAGGCTTTTTACCATATATGGGCATGGCGGCCATCTTGGTCATGTGATCCAGACCCCGCAAACAAACTTTCGTTCCCCCATCCCACTGAGGCTCCATATGAAATTTGGCTTTGATAGGCCCTGCAGTATAGGAAAAGAAGATCTTTGAAAATGGTGGACGGACGGACGGACGGACGGACGGACGGACGACGGACCATGGCTATACTATAAGCTCACCTATGAGCCTAGGCTCAGGTGAGCTAAAAACTGATAAGTATAAATGAGCCAGCGCATAACAAAACCTACAATAAGACATATGCGCCTAACGAAGACTCAGATCAGCCTGCACATCCGCGCAGAGTGATCAGGGTCATCATGGTGCGCTCTAAGGATAGCTAAGGGCCCAATGCTCCTTCACGCAGCAAGAAAATTCTCTGGTCAGACTATATGGATGCGCAGGCTGATCTGATTCTTCACTGAGCACACATGTAAATTGTAGGAAATACTGTGCCCCGGCTCAAATACTTTTTTGATTACAAGTATAGAACCATACGTAGCACATCAGGTTAACAAGTATGTGAAATGACGACCCCTCTAAATACCACTTTATATAGAAAATCTTACATGAGTGTTCATGTATTATTGAATTTATTAAACGAGTTGAGGAAAAGGGATAAAATGCGAGGCTTTGCCGAGCATTTTATCCCTTTTCCTCAACGAGTTTAATAAATTCAATAATACATGAGCACGAATGCAAGATTCTATTTATCATATGACATTTAAAACGCATTTTATTCACAATTATTTACAAAAATGTCAATATTCCGCCGTTAGTAAACGCGACGTCGTTAAGGACGTCATACATGTAACATTACGGGACGTATCTAGCTAATTTGCATATTTAATCCACTAGTGGATTATCGAAAATAATACATGACGTTATTACACTCTCAGACGCGACGTCATATGATAAATATAGAAAAAGTGGGGTTTATGGGTGTTCCTAATTTTCTATATTTTTGCTCAAAGACATATATTGTAGGAGGAGATGCCATTTAAAGGTTTTTTCTATTTTTAGCTCTGGTGGCCATTCTGTTTAATGGAGCGGAACGATTTAGGCAATCTTAAAAGAGGGTCACTCAAGGAACATTCCTGTGATATTATTTTCAAATCGGGCCATTTGCCTAGGAGGAGATGTCATTTAAAGGTTTTTCTATTTTTAGCTCTGTCGGCAATTTTATTTAACGGAGCGGAACGATTTAAACAAATTTGAAAGAGGGTCACTCAAGGAACATTCCTGTGGAATTATGTTCAAAAAGGGCAATTTGCCTGGGAGGAGATGTCATTTTAAGGGTTTTTTTTTCTATTTTTAGCTCTGGTGGCCATTTTATTTAATGGAGCAGAACGATTTAGGCAATTTTGAAAGAGGGTCACAGAAGGAACACTCCTGTGAAATTATTTTCAAATCGGGCCATTTGCCTAGGAGGAGATGTCATTTAAAAGTTTTTCTATTTTTAGCTCTAGCGGCCATTTTGTTTAACGGAGTAGAACGATTTAAGCAATTTTGAAAGAGGGTAACTCAAGGAACATTCCTGTGAAATTATTTTCAAATCGGGCCATTTGCCTAGGAGGAGATGTCATTTAAACGTTTTTCTAGTTTTAGCTCTGGCGGCCATTATGTTTAACGGAGCGGAACGATTTAGGCAATTTTGAAAGAGGGTCACTCAAGGAACATTCCTGTGAAATTATTTTCAAATCGGGCCATTTGCACAGGGGGAGATGTCAGTGAAAGGTTTTTCTATTTTTAGCTATGGCAGCAATTTTGTTTAACAGAGCAGAACGATTTAGGCAATTTTGAAAGAGGGTCACTCAAGGAACATTCCAGTGAAATTCTTTTAATATCGGTCCATTTGCCTAGGAGGAGGAGTCATTTAAAGGTTTATCTATTTTTAGCTCTGGCGGCCATTTTGTTTCACGGAGCAGAACGATTTAGGCAATTTTGAAAGAGGGTCATTCAAGGAACATTCCTGTGACATTATTTTCAAATCGGACCATTTGCCAAGGAGATGTCATTTTAAGGGTCATCTATTTTTAGCTCTGGCGGTCATTTTGTTTAACGGAGCAGAACGATTAAGGCAATTTTGAAAGAGGGTCTCTCAAGGATTTGTTTGTTTGATTTGAGGTTTAACGTCCCCGTCAACACTGTAAAGGTCATTTTGGAGACGTTGCTTCCAATTTTGTGGGACTTTTACCCGACATTGAGATGAAATGACATCTCAAACCCTGTCGCCCAATGAAACCAATAGGGTTTATTAGCATGGACGGTCCGCCTCGCACCGCGGTTCCTGGAAAGGCTTAGATCCTCTAAGCGGTTTACCAGTACTAGTGTGCGGGCCAGATTCAGCTCTGCGTGGAAGCATCATGCAGCCCATATATTTCTTCAAGCCCCTATGGGCGGGGGCGGAAGGTCTCTCAAGGAACATTCCTGTGAAATTATTTTCAAATCGGGCCATTTGCCTAGGAGGAGATGTCATTTAAAAGTTTTTTTTCTAGTTTTAGCTCTGACGGAGCGGAATGATTTAGGCAATTTTGAAAGAGGGTCATCCAAGGAACATTCCTGTGAAATGATATCAAAATCCATTCACTGGTTTAGGAGGAGATGTCGTTTGAAGAAAAAAGTTTACGCACGCTTGGACGCACGCACGACGGACAAAAAGTGATCCCAAAAGCTCACCTCGTCACTACGTGACCGGTGAGCTAAAAATAGAAGTAAAGGCAATGATCTGGAATCGATACAATTAACCCACAACTCTCATCAGCGGCACCAAAAGGAAAGAAACACAAATTAAACAACAGACCCTTATGGAAACATCAATAGCAGAAAGCCAAAAGGACATTTACTTTCAAACAAAATGGCCAATTGGCTATCCGAAACAAAATAATATAAGCGATACAAATACAAACCATAGCGAAAATAAACATCGACAGAAGAACCGCATTGGACCGGTCAGTGAAACGAATTCCACTGGGGGGTTGGGGGGGGGGGGGGAGGGGACTTATATTTATTTTACGTGGCCACAATCCTCGCCCTTACGCCTGTCGCGACCCAGACAAATAATTTGTTAAGTCCGCATGAAGGCCTCCTAACTCATCAGTGCAATATCTTCGTGAACACAAAGAAATCAAACAGCCACAGAGATGAAACAACGGTGAGGACTCGACAGCAAGAAACCACTGAAATGCTGCAGCAAAACAAAACCGACAGTTAGATTCCAGTGGGTCTATATATTATTGTTTTGGATAGCCAATTGGCCAATTTGTGGGAAAGTTACTGCCCTTTTGGCTTTCTCCTATTCATGTTTCCATTTGGGTCTAGTTGTCTGATGTATGTGTTTCTTTCCCCTTTGTTGTCTCTGATGGGAGTTGTGGGTTAATTGTATCGATTCCTGATCATTGCCTTCACTTCTATTATGATAATGTTGTTCAGTTCAATGACTTCCTGATCAATGGTTTCACTTCTATATTAAACAAGGCATCGCATGTGATACAAATCCCCTCGCACAAGACAATTTCGTGTTTGGAAAAAAACTGAAATGGCAAAAGTCCAACTTGCTTGAGATATTATCATATGCAACATTTGTGTAAAGTTTGTTTAAAAATCCATCAATAAATATAGGTTCTTGAGTGATGACAATGTTTCTCTAAAAATAGCCATAGTGACCTTGACTTGAGGCCATGACCGCGAAAGTAGATCTTGCTCAAGATATTATCATAAGCATCTTTTGTGTGAAGTTATATTAAAATCTGTTAATAAATGTAGGTTGTAGAGCGTTGACAACGTTTTTCTAAAAATAGCCATAGTGACCTTGACCTTGAGGTCATGACCTTGAAAGTCAAAGCAACTCGAGATATTATCATAAGAAACATTTGTGTGAAGTTCTATTAAAATCAATCAATAAATGTAGGCACTAGAGCGATGACAAAGTTTTTCTAAAATAGCCACAGTGACCTTGACCTTGAAAGTCGAACTCGCTCGAGGTATTGTCATAAGGAACATTTGTGTGAAGTTGTATTGCAATCAGTGAAGAAATGTAGTCGCTAGAGCGATGACAAAGTTTTTCTACAAATAGCCACAGTGCCCTTGACCTTGAAAGTCAAACTCGCTCGAGGTATTGTCATAAGGAACATTTGTGTGAAGTTGTATTGAAATCAGTGAAGAAATGTAGTCGCTAGAGCGATGACAAAGTTTTTCTACAAATAGCCATAGTGACCTTGACCTTGGAAGTCGAACTCGCTCGAGATATTGTAATAAGTACATTTGTGTGAAGTTATATTGAAATCAGTGAAGAAATGTAAGCGCTAGAGCGATGCGAAGTTTTTTTCTAAAAAAAGCCATAGTGACCTTGACCTTGAAAGTCGAAATGGCTCGGGATATTGTCATAAGGAACATTTGTGTGAAGTTATATTGAAATCGGTGAAGAAATGTAAGCACTAGAGCGATCACAAAGTTTTTTCTAAAAATAGCCACAGTGACCTTGACCCTGAAAGTGGAACTCGCTAGAGATATGGTCATAAGGAACATTTTTGTGAAGTTATATTGAAATCGGTGAAGAAATGTAAGCGCGATGACAAAGTTTTTCTAAAAATAGCCACAGTGACCTTGACCTTAAGGCCATGACCTTGAAAGTCAAACACGCTCGAGATATTTTTATAAAAAACATTTGTGTGAAGTTATATTGAAATTGGTGAAGAAATGTAGGCGCTAGAGCGATGACAAAGTTTTTCTAAAAATAGCCACAGTGACCTTGACCTTGAGGTCATGAACTTGAAAGTCGAACCCACTCGAGATATTGTGTACATTCGTGTAAAGTTATATTGAAATCAGTGAAGAAATGAAGGCGCTAGAGCGATGACAAAGTTTTTCTAAGAATAGCCACAGTGACCTTGACCTTAAAGCCATGACCTTGAAAGTCGAACTAGCTCGAGATATTTTTATCAGAAACATTTATGTGAAGTTATATTGAAATTGGTGAAGAATTTTAGCTGCTAGAGCGATGACAAAGTTTTTCTAAAAATAGCCACAGTGACCTTATCCTTGAGTTCATGACCTTGAAATTCGAACTCGCTCGAGATATTATCATAAGGAACATTTGTGTGAAGTAATATTGAAATCAGTGGAGAAATATAGGCGCTAGAGCGATGACAAAGTTAATCTAAAGATAGCCACAGTGACCTTGACCTTGAGGCCATGACCTTGAAATCCGAAGTCGCTGGAAATATTTTTTTAAGGAACATTTGTGTGAAGTTATATTGAAATTGGTGAAGAAATGTAGGCACTAGAGCGATGAAAATGTTTTTCTAAAAATAGCCACAGTGACCTTGACCTTGAGGTCATGACCTTGAAAGTCGAACTTGCTCGAGATATTGTCATAAGGAACATTTGTGTGAAGTTATATTGAAATCACTGAAGAAATGTAGGCGCTAGAGCGATGACAAAGTTTTTCTAAAAATAGCCACAGTGACCTTGACCTTGAGGTCATGACCTTGAAAGTCAAACTCGCTCGAGATATTTTTTTAAGTAATATTTGTGTGAAGTTATATTGAAATTAGTGGAGAAATGTAGGCGCTAGAGCGATGACAAAGTTTTTCTAAAAATAGCCACAGTGACCTTGACCTTAAGGTCATGACCTTGAAAGTCGAACTCGCTCGAGATATTGTCATAAGAAACATTTGTATGAAGTTATATTAAAATCGGTCAAGAAATGTAGGCGCTAGAGCGATGGCAATAAAAGTACGTACGTACGGGACAAATGCTATATCCCTCTCACAACTATGTCGTGCGTGCGAGGGGGTAATAAATTGAAAGCCAGACGTGTATGTGCTTCAAGTCTGTCTACTATTGTTTTTCCACCCTTTCCACTACACTTCCTCATAATCTTATAAAAGAAAACAGTAATGATTTAAAAACACATTTATGGATTGCATAACACCCTAATGACCGGTTATTAAAGAATGCAGTTTTCAGATAAAATACACTTGGCTGTCATACAGGTAGGGGACCAAGACAGGGTAATCCTGGATGGAGTCTAACTGTTGGTTTTCTTTTGCTCCAGCAATTCTGTTGCTGTATGCTGTCGAGTCCTTGTTTCATCTCTGTAGTTTTTTTTTTATTTGTATGTTCTCAGAGATGTTACACTGATAAGTTAGGAAGCCTTCATGCGGACTAAACAAAATGAGTGTATACCGCGACAGAGGTAGCGGCGAGGATTGTGGCCATCTAAAATGGATTTAAGTCCACCAGTGGAATTCTTTCCACTGACCGGTTCAAGGCAGTTCTTCTGTGGCAGTTTATTTATGTTGTTGTTTGTTACTTACTATGTATATCACTTGTGTCTTTTTATTCCTTTGGTGTAAAATTATTTTACATAATTTTTGCAGTTTTCCCTATTTGAAATACTAATGTTTATTGTTTTAAGTAATACGAAAAACCATTTGTGGCCATGTAAAATCGATTTAAGCCTCCCCAGTGGAATTCGTATCCGCTGACCGTACCAAGGCAGTTCTTCTGTCGTGGTTTATTTTTGTTATGGTTTGTCTTTGGGTGTTTGTGTCGCTTCCATTATTTTATTTTGGATAGCCTATTGGCCATTTTGTGGGAAAGCAACTGTCCTTTTGGCTTTCCGCTATTGATGTTTCCATTAGGTCTGTTGTTTCATGTTTGTGTTTCTTTTCCTTTGGTGTCTCTGATGGGAGCCCTGATTATTGCCTTCACTTCTATTGTGACGTGCACTATGGTCCTAAGGATGTGTTTATTGGAGACAATTAAACAAAACACCCCTTTAAATTATAGAAAACAAACCTGTCTTTAAGTGAATGGGCATTTAGTGGAGAAGATTCCCTCTATCTTGCATGTAACGTAAGAAATTCTTTTTTCACTTCTGCAGAGCAAGAAATTATACATTATGACCATGTCAGAAAGTGTGAGAAGCTCTCACCTTTCCAATTGACAATATTTACAGAAGATTTGGTACTAAGTTGATTAGACAAAGTGAGGGTATTCCGATGAGTACAAATTGCGCATCCCTTGTGGATGATTTGTTCTTGTTTTGTTATGAAAGAGACTTCATGATGTCCCTTTCCGTTGAAAACCAATCTGAAATCATTGAAGCTTTTATATTTTCTGGTCCTTTTGGATCATTGAGTTCATTATAATTATTGTGAAAATAGAGTTCTGCTTAAGCCGGTGCTAGGGGGCGTGGCCTGTGTTGCTCATTTCAGTGCTGGTCATGAACAGACTAAAAAAAAAACGAGTCTGCTGTTTTCGTTTATTTGGTGGTTTCTTTGCTTCTAAAGGATCTAACCATTCAGAAACTATTTATCTTCACTGCAGCTGGTGTTGTGTCGCATGGTGGCCGTCAAACGTCTCCCCGTACATCATCATAATGCAGATTCAATTTCTGGTCCTTTAGGATCATTGAGTTCATTTTTAATTATTGTGAAAACAGAGTTCTGCTTAAGCCTGTGCTAGAGGGCGTGGCCTGTGTTGCACATTTCAGTACTGGACATGAACAGACTCAATAAAACCGAGTCTGCTGTTTTCGTTTATTTGGTGTATTCTTTGCTTCTAAAGGATCTAACCATTCAGAACTTATTTATCTCGACTTCTAGATAATTGGATGATTATTAAATATGGCGCTACCTATTTCGATGGTTTGATCAGTCAAATTCCCCCACCCCCACCTCAGAACTCCAGTTAAATAAAGCAAATTCTTAAATTCTTCTGATACCGAGGCCCCGTTTTTTTGGTTTTACACCTATCTATTGTAGATGGAGTTGTTTCTTGCAAAATGTACGATAAAGGCGATGATTTTGATTTTGAGATTGTCAGGTGGGTCAGGCCTCAGATTCTATGACGGTTCCAGCGTGAATGCTTACTGCGAGTTAGAGAGAATCTAATTTTATATAATGTTGTGTGGTGCATGATGCTCTGTCTCTGGCTGGGCCCATCGGAGTATAAAGTTTGGTTTTCTATTGCTCAAGCATTTCAGTGGTTTCTTGCTGTCGAGTTCTCACCGTTGTTTCATCTCTGTGGTTGATTGATTTTTGTGATCACGGAGGTGTTGCACTGATGAATTGGGAGGCCTTCATACGGATTGAATAAATTATTTGTCTAAATCGCAACGGAAGTAAGGGCGAGAATTGTGGACACGTAAAATCAATTTAGCCCCAAGTGGAATTCGTTTCACCGACCCTTCCAAGGCGGTTCTTCTGTCGTTGTTCATTTTTGATATGGCTTGTCTTTGAGTGTTTGTGTCGCTTATATAATTTTCTTTTTGATAGCCGATTGGCCAGTTTGTGGTAAAGTAACTGTCTTTTTGGCTTTCCGCTATTGATATTTTCAATAGGGTCTAGTTGTTTCATGTTAGTGTTTCTTTCCCTTGGCGTCAATGATGGGAGCTGTGAGTTAATTGTATCGATTCCTGATCATTGCCTTCACTTATATTTTGTACCCCAACTGTCTGAAGGCTGCATTTATACTCGCTTCTCATGGTACCAAGGGTTCCATGGTACCGGGGTAAACAATATTTTGCTGGATTTTGAATCTTGTAAAATTCACATGGACTTGATATCCTCACATCAATGAAGTAGGATTTATATCTTTCCATTGGTATATATATCATTACATTTTTATGATAAATAAATGGATAAATATCTAGAAAGTTAAAAAGCAGGTGAAATCTGATTTTTCACATTTTCTCCTCACCCCCTGGTTGTTAAATTTGTCTTTTATTTATTTTTGAAATACCCTATGATTTTTCTTTTGGTGGCATACGTTTTTCTCGGAAAGGTCTTATAAATTGAAACATGGAAGAACAATCCTGTTTGTTTCCGGTTGATATATACTGCCTTCTATATGCATGGGTATTCGTTTAGTATTGAAAGTGAATTTTAGTCTCAAGTGCACAGGCAGTCTATGAATGTGTTCTTTAAATTACTTTAAACTATCCCAGAGTTTCTGTGCCACAATGACACCTCTGAGTATAAGCTTAGAACGTAAAGTTAAATGATGCATCAAACTTGCTTGTCTTTCATACAACCCTCGTGATAAATTGTACCCCCTGTGTCTCAACTTTAGCTTACTTTATTGTACCATTTGCAGGATTAAAAGCGGTCGAAAATTATTTTACATAATTTTTGCAGTTTTCCCTATTTGAAATACTAATGTTTAGTGTTTTAAGTAATACGAAAAATCATTTCATGTATTTTCAATTGAATCAGTTTTCTACATTTGTCACTTTTCTATTTGCCTTGGTACCATGGGAATGCCTATTGACATTAGAAAATTCTGTCTGGTTACATACCTGTCAGGTTTGTAAATACACACTGAAGTATTGTGATCATTACTCCTCCTTAATTTTAAGAAGAGACCCTATAGAAAATTAACATAAAATTATTTAAGTGCTGAAATAGCTAAACGGTGAAATATTTATATTGTAACATTAACTACCTTGGTACCATGGGAAGCCGGGCAAAACAAGCTTTATGGAAAGATAATCCTTTGGCAGCAAGGACGACTACAGAACTGAAAACTGTTGAGTGGACAAATTATTTCTGGACTAGACTAGCTTGCTTCGGCCACTTAGGTCTCATCAGTGACCCTCAGAATTTTTAATATTCCACAGTGGAATCAATGATACCAAAAGAGAAAAAGTATAACCCACACCATGACGAAGGGCAGCGAGACGTCGTCGTTGTGTGACGGCTCCACTATGTTAACACGCTTAAGCAGGAGCTTGGTGGTACTAAGGCCTATGAACTTCAGCCTTAAGCTGAAGAGAGAGCTATAGTAGATAAACATGTTTGTCTTTCAGCCACCAAGTTTGCTGTGTGTGTTAACGAAGGCCAAGACAAGCTTCCTACGCTATACTGGTTACCAAAACTTCATAAAAAAAACTTACAAAGCACGGTTTATTGCAAATTCTAGCTCTTGCACTACCACTGAACTTTCTAAATTATTAACTTCCTGTCTTACTGCTATTAAAACGCATGTAATTAAATATTGTGATAAAGTCTTTGAAAGATCAGGAAGAAATCTGTTTTGGTCTATAAAAAATTCGAATGAGGTTTTAAATAAATTGAAATCTAGACATTTTCGTGCTTCTAGTCTGTCTACCTACGATTTTTCCACTCTTTACACTACACTTCCTCATAATCTTATAAAAGAAAAGCTTAATGATTTAATTGAATGGGTTTTTCACAGAGAAGATTCTCTCTATCTTGCATGTAATGTCAGAAATGCATTTTTCACTTCTAAAGAGCATAAGAATTATACACTTTGGTCATGTCAGAAAGTGTGTGATGCCCTCACCTTTCTACTTGACAATATTTATATTAGATTCGGTACTAAGTTATTTAGACAAATTGTGGGTATTCCGATGGGTACTAATTGCGCACCTCTTGTGGCTGATCTGTTCTTGTATTGTTATGAAAGAGACTTCATTTTGTCGCTTTCCATTGATAACCAATCTGAAATTATTGAAGCTTTTAGCTCTACTTCTAGATATTTAGATGATTTATTAAATATTGATAATACCTATTTTGATGGTTTGATCAGTCAGATTTACCCCCTAGAACTTCAGTTAAATAAAACAAATTCTTCTGATACCGAGGCCCCGTTTTTGGATTTACATCTATCTATTGTAGATGGATTTGTTTCGTGCAAAATTTATGATAAACGCGATGACTTTGATTTTGAGATTGTAAATTTTCCTTTTTTGGATGGTGATGTTCCTCGTGCGCCATCCTATGGCGTTTATATTTCGCAATTAATTCGATTTGCTAGAGTGTGTAGTCATGTAACTGACTTCAACACTCGTAATAAATTATTAACGGCTAAACTCCTTAATCAGGGTTATCGGTACCATAAACTACGCAAAGCCTTTTCAAAATTTTATAGACGCCATTCTGATTTAATTTCAAAATTCAATATTGGACTTAAATCTCTTCTGCAACAAGGTCTATCGGAACCCGAATTTTATGGTGACTTAGTATATAAATTCAGAAAAATATATAACCGCAATGACTTCAGCACCCAATTTCGTAAAATCATTCTTCGATATAAAAAGATTGGATACAACATGGATATTATACGACAGACTGCATGCATGGTAGTTAACCCAATCACGGTTGGCAACTTTGCTTCCCTCTTTAATTGCACGCCGGTGAGTCAGGCCTCAGATTCTATGACGGCTCCAACGTAAAGGCTTATTGAAAATTAGAGAGATAATGTTGGTTGGTGCCTGATGCTCTGTCTCTGGTCGGGCTCATCGGAGTCTAACTGTTGGTTTTCTTTTGCTCCAGCATTTCAGTGGTTTCTTGCTGTCGAGTCCTCACCGTTGTCTCACCTCTGTGGTTCTTTGATTTTTGTGTTCACGGAGATGTTGCACTGATGAGTTAGGAGGCCTGGATGCGGACTGAACAAATTATTTGTCTAAATCGCGGCGGAAGTAAGGGCGAGGATTGTGGCCACGTAAAATCGATTTAAGCCACCCCCACCAGTGGAAACCTTCCACTGACCGTTCCAAGGCGGCTCTTCTGTGGCGATTTATTTATGTTGTTGTTTGTTACTTACTGTGTGTATCACTTGTGTCTTTTGGTTTTGGATGGCCATATGGCCATTTTGTGGGAAAGTAACTGTCCTTATGGCCTTCCTTTGTTTAGGTTTCCATTATGGTCTGGTCGCTTAATGTTTGTATTTCTTTCCCTTTGGTGTCTTTTATGGGTGGAGTAAGTTAATTGTATCCATTCCTGATCTTTGTTTTACTTCTACTTTTTACGGCAACCACACATTCCTTTAACACAGCCGTGGTGAAGTAAGGAAAAGTACTCCCGGAAAAGTAAACGTTTGTGCCCCAACTGTCTAGAGGCTGCATTTAAATAGGCTCTATGGATAGGTGATCCTTTGGAAGCAAGGACGACAGCAGAACTGAAAACCATTGAGTGGACAAGTTATTTCTGGAACGAAGTACTTGGTTTCGGCCAATTAGGTCTCATCAGTGACCCTAAGCTTTTTTAAAATACCGCAGTGAAACCAATGGTCCCAAAGGACTAGAAAATATATAACCCACACTGAAAAGAACATTTTGAAGGTGTTTTTTTTCCATATTTGGGCCATCTTGGTAATGTGACCTAGACTATTTCAACAATATTTGTTCCCTCACTGTCAGACGGCTGCATGTATAATTTAAAGGGAATTTGCCCAGTGATTTCAGAGAAAATGTATTTTGAAATGTCAAAGGACCTTCAATACAAACATCATTGGGCCAATGTCACAAAATAACTTAGACCTTTAATTCATAGACAATCATTTTGTACCTATTCTCGTGTCATAGACCACAATGTTTTTCGAAAAATGCTTTTGTTTTTACATTTATCCATTGTTAAGCGCAGAAAACCAAATTAGAACTTTGCATAAAGTAGGTCAAGTCCAACCATGGGTAATGATTCTTGCAAGCTTGGTAGCACTCAGCCGCCCAGTTTCAAGACAATCGGCCCAATGGTTCTGGAGAAGAAGATTTTTAAGGTTTTAACATATTTGGCATGGCGGCCATTTTAGTCATGTGACCTTGACCGTTCAAAAAATTTGCATTCCCGTACTGTTCTAAGGCTGCGTATAAAATTTGAATGAATTTGGTCATCGAATGACCGTGACCTTTATAATTCACAGACATTTATGTTGGACTTATTATCGAGTCATAGACCACAATAATTTTGGAGAAACGTACCCTTTTCCCCAATTGAAAAGCCTACATTGTAAGTAACCAAATTGACCTTGGCGTAAAATAGGTCAAGGTCAACCTAGGATCATTATTATTGCAGACTGGTAATACTCAGTCCCCTGATGCTAAATACCAAACTTTGAAGACAGTCAGTCCAGTAGTTCTGAAGAAGAAGAATTTTAAGGTTCACTCTTTACACTACACTTCCTCATAATCTTATAAAAGAAAAGCTTAATGATTTAATTGAATGGGCTTTTCACAGAGAAGATTCTCTCTATCTTGCATGTAATGTCAGAAATGCATTTTTCACTTCTAAAGAGCATAAGAATTATACACTTTGGTTATGTCAGAAAGTGTGTGATGCCCTCACCTTTCTACTTGACAATATTTATATAAGATTCGGTACTAAGTTATTTAGACAAATTGTGGGTATTCCGATGGGTACTAATTGCGCACCTCTTGTGGCTGATCTGTTCTTGTATTGATATGAAAGAGACTTCATTTTGTCGCTTTCCATTGATAACCAATCTGAAATTATTGAAGCTTTTAGCTCTACTTCTAGATATTTAGATGATTTATTAAATATGGATAATACCTATTTTGATGGTTTGATCAGTCAGATTTACCCCCTAGAACTTCAGTTAAATAAAACAAATTCTTCTGATACCGAGGCCCCGTTTTTGGATTTACATCTATCTATTGTAGATGGATTTGTTTCGTGCAAAATTTATGATAAACGCGATGACTTTGATTTTGAGATTGTAATTTTTCCTTTTTTGGATGCTGATGTTCCTCGTGCACCATCCTATGGCGTTTATATTTCGCAATTAATTCGATTTGCTAGAGTGTGTAGTCATGTAACTGACTTCAACACTCGTAATAAATTATTAACGGCTAAACTCCTTAATCAGGGTTATCGGTACCATAAACTACGCAAAGCCTTTTCAAAATTTTATAGACGCCATTCTGATTTAATTTCAAAATTCAATATTGGACTTAAATCTCTCCTGCAACAAGGTCTATCGGAACCCGAATTTTATGGTGACTTAGTATATAAATTCAGAAAAATATATAACCGCAATGACTTCAGCACCCAATTTCGTAAAATCATTCTTCGATATAAAAAGATTGGGTACAACATGGATATTATACGACAGACTGCATGCATGGTAGTTAACCCAATCACGGTTGGCAACTTTGCTTCCCTCTTTAATTGCACGCCGGTGGGTCAGGCCTCAGATTCTATGACGGCTCCAACGTAAAGGCTTATTGAAAATTAGAGAGATAATGTTGGTTGGTGCCTGATGCTCTGTCTCTGGTCGGGCTCATCGGAGTCTAACTGTTGGTTTTCGTTTGCTCCAGCATTTCAGTGGTTTCTTGCTGTCGAGTCCTCACCGTTGTCTCACCTCTGTGGTTCTTTGATTTTTGTGTTCACGGAGATGTTGCACTGATGAGTTAGGAGGCCTGGATGCGGACTGAACAAATTATTTGTCTAAATCGCGACGGAAGTAAGGGCGAGGATTGTGGCCACGTAAAATCGATTTAAGCCCCCCCCCCCAGTGGAAATCTTCCACAGACCGTTCCAAGGCGGCTCTTCTGTGGCGATTTATTTATGTTGTTGTTTGTTACTTACTGTGTGTATCACTTGTGTCTTTTGGTTTTGGATGGCCATATGGCCATTTTGTGGGAAAGTAACTGTCCTTATGGCCTTCCTTTGTTTAGGTTTCCATTATGGTCTGGTCGCTTAATGTTTGTATTTCTTTCCCTTTGGTGTCTTTTATGGGTGGAGTAAGTTAATTGTATCAATTCCTGATCTTTGTTTTACTTCTACTTTACCATATTTGGGGGTTCAGGTCATCTTGGTATTGTGACCTGGACAATTCGTAGAAAAAAATTCCCCGATTGTCCGGAAGCATATGAAATTTAATTCTAACACAGGAAGCACAGGAAGCATATGAAATTTAATTCTAACACAAATCACGACAAGGAAGAACGTGACGAGTGACGTCATTAAAAATTGCCAATGTATGACGTCACAAGTCGATTTCCTTGACGTTGGACGGTGTAACGGCATTTTCTCGCATCGAAAACGTTAGAAAAGAATATAAATGCATGTGTTTCAGTCGATAATTTTAGCGGGATTTCATCTAACAATAACGAAAGGTTGTGAGATTTTGAAGGAACTAACAGCAGTATTGCCGATTTTCACCCTGCTAGAATCGAAAAAGATCAGCTCTAGTTTGTGATTTGTTTTTCACGAGCTCGTAATTTGATCTACTTTACAACTGACCTCCAAACTTTGATTTATTACTCAACAAATCACATTTATTGCTGATATTTTTCTTAATTAAAACTGGCAAATTGATTTCTGAGAAGAAGACATTTGAAAATGTTTGTCGTAAGACGGACGGATGTCGAAGGCCCACCATTCTAATTGCTACCCTGGAGCCTTTGTCTACGGGGAGATAAAACATACACTGGTAAACAGATGCAACATGCTGAAAGACACAATAAATAAACATTTCTTTTGTACCTTGTAAAGGTCTACTCTTATTGAGAATTTGTCTTTCTTTCTGTGCACCATCTTTTGGTAAACTTGAACAACAACTGGTACCAAGCCGTCTTCATCCATTCCTTAAAACAAGAATACTCTTGATCACAAAAAATCGCATTTATTTAGTGGTTAACAATATGATAAGCAGAATTTTGTAAGCAGGGTCATTTCATATGCAACTTATGAAACTCAACGGAAGCTAGTTACGAGAAAAGGATACAACGGTTATTTATATAAATCTCTCTCTTGCTGTAGGAGCAGGTTATTTTAGCGACGTTATTGGCTTATTCACTCAGTTAAGCAAATAATGTGGCTAGTATATGGATGGGTGATCGCGTTGTTTGACATCATGGACGACCCGTAAAACCCCACAGTAATGTGATGCTGTCCCAATGAAAACATTTTTGTAACATATTTCATACCAATAAAAGCTAGGAGCAGATTGAATGAACCCCATTCAAGCGCCTTAGTATATTAACTTTTGTCGTGGCAGAAATGATTTCAAGATAATGGTATACGCCGTTGAGCATCTCATCCCTGTATGGTCGCCATCTTAGCTATCAGTTGCAATTGCGTGTGGCATGTCTGAATCCACATGTTGCATATATGACTCAGATGATTCCTGATCATTGCATTTACTTCTAATCTGATAAGATTATTAAACAATTCCGAATAATTGTTCGGGAACAGATGTGGTTTGAAGATAGCCAAGTTGGCCGCCGAACAAATATCAGAAAGGAACGATTTTAGCAATCCCGAATCTTCATGTTGCACAAATGCTAGTTTCAGCTTAATCCGACGTTCTATTCAGAAGATTTCGATTGAAGAATATCAAAATGGCCTACATTGTGGTCATTTGTAATATCAGAACGTAACTATTGTAACAGTACTAAATTTAGATGTCGCCCCCGTACCTCTCAAAACGTTTTAAGCTTAATCCGACTTCCGCTTCTGGTGAAGATTTCGTGTAATGAATTCAAAATGGCCTACATGGGCGCCATCTTTGATATTACAATTCGCTAAGGGACAAGATTTGCTTGAAAAAATCAAGATGATGGGCATAGCGGCCATCCTTGAAAGCGGAACAAAACGAGTTTTAGCAATTCTGAATTTCCAAGTCGCCCCAATGCCTACCATCAAGTTTGAGCTCAATCCGACCTTTGCTTCGGAAGATGTCGTCTAAAGAACTTTAAGGTGGCCGACATGGCGGCCATGTTAGACAACGGAACGTAATAATTATAGCAATTCAGTAGCTCAATGTCGCCCAAATGCCTGCCATCAAGATTCGGCACATCCGACTATTCGATATGTCAAGTGGTTTGTAAGGCACTTTCCTTTTTAGTGGAGAATATCTCTGCAAGGTTTGGATCTCAATTATTTAGACAACGAGGTGGTATTCCGTTGGGTACAAACTGTGCTCCCCTTCTTGCAGATTTGTTTCTGTTTTGTTATGAAAAAGAATTCATGTTGTCCCTTTCTAAAAATAAACAAACCGATGTTATTGAGGCGTTTAACTCTACCGCTCCATATTTGGATGATCTTTTAAAAAAAATGATAATGTTTATTTTGATCAAATAGATGATAGAATTTATCCAAAATAATTAAAGTTCAATAAGGCTAATTCTGATGGCTCTGAAGCCCCATTTTTGGATTCACTTTTGATTGTTTCTAATGGTACTGTCTCGTCCAAAATTTAGAAGAGATGATTTTAATTTTGGAATTGTAAATTTTCCTTTCTTGGACGGTGACGTCCCTAAGGCTATCTCTAATGGGGTTTATATGTCACAGCTTATTCTTTTGCTAGAGCTTGCTGTCATGTTGATGACTTTAATGACAGCAACAGAATTTAAACAGCTAAATTTCTAAAACAAGGCTATCGGTATCGCAAACTGCGCAACACGTTTTCAAATTCTTATCGTCGACATTACGACATTATTTCTAAAAAAAATGGCATTTTTAAAGACACTTCTGCAACAGGGACTGTCGAATCCTGCGTTTCATGGGGATTTAGTTTATAAATTCAGAAGAAAACTAGGTAGTGATAATTTTTCTGGTCAGTTCAGAAATTTTTTGCTAAATACAAAGAATTGGTTATCGCAGGAACGTTATGCAAGAGACCGCGTGTTTGGTTAATGACGCTTTTACAGTGGACAACTTTGCTTTCGTTGCACATCGGTTGGCCGGACTCTGGACTCTTTTATGACGGCCCCACCCTAAATCCTTTAAATTCGGGATGGGTGGAGCCGGATATTTCCTGGGTTCGACCCTCCGTGGTCTAACAGGTGGTTTTCTTCTGCTCTGACGTCGGATTGTTGTTGAGTCCTCGACCCTGATTCATGATAATATTAATCTATACAAAACCATTTTACCATGTATTTTATTATGACTCACTGTTGAGCCAGAAAACCCATGTGCGGATCAATTTGTTATTGTTATTTTGTTTGATACAGCACTGGAACTGTGGGCGAGAGTTGAATTTCATAAACTCCGGAGTTAAAGCCCCCGGTAGATTTACCATTGACCCTCCGAAGGCAGTCGTTCTTTTGCAGCGTCTTTAGTGTTATTTGGCTCTGTGCCGTTGGTTAATGTTTCGTCTGTTTTTTGTGTGTGCCTCCGTGTAACTTTCTACAGGTGACTTGAGACGGCTTCGTTCTTGGATTGTGGCCTTTCCTGAGTGACCTTTTCTTACTATTTTGCTTCGGATGAGATGTACTTTTAAGAACGTTAAAATGGCCGCCATGTCTTGGATAAATCAATGCAACGATTTTAGCAATTCTGAATCTGTGTGTAACACCAGTGCCTCCTATTATGTTTCATCTCAAAACAGAAATGGAGGCAATGATCAGGAATCCGTTTCCGCTGACCGTTCCAAGGCGGTTCTTCTGTCGCGGTTTATTTTTGTTATGGTTTGTCTTTGGGTGTTTGTGTAGCTTATGTTATTTTATTTTGGATAGCCTATTGACCATTTTGTGGGAAAGCAACTACCCTTTTGGCTTTCCCCTGTTGGTGTTTCCATTAGGGTTTGTTGTTTCATGTTTGTGTGTCTTTCTCTTTTGTGTCTCTGATGGGAGCTGTGGGGTGATTGTATCGATTCCTGATCATTGCCACCACTTCTATTTTGCAATTAAAGAGGGAAGCAAAGTTGTAAACCGTGATTGGGTTAACTACCATGCATGCAGTCTGTCGTATAACATTTATGTTATACCCAATCTTTTTATATCGAAGAATGATGTTACGAAATTGGGTGCTGAAGTGATTACATTTATTATTTTTCTGAATTTATATACTAAGTCACCATAAAATTCGGGTTCCGATAGACCTTGTTGCAGAAGAGATTTAAGTCCAATACTGAATTCTGAAATTAATTCAGAATGACGTCTATAAAATTTGAAAAGGATTTGCGTAGTTTATGGTACCGATAACCCTGATTAAGAAGTTTAGCCGTTAACAATTTATTACGAGTGTTGAAGTCAGTTACATGACTACACACTCTGGCAAATCGAAGTTACTGCGAAATATAAAGGCCATAGGATGGCGCAAGAGGAACATCACCATCCAAAAAAAAGGAAAATTTAAAATATCAAAATCAAAATCATCGCTTTATTATAAATGCAAGAAACAAACGCACCTACAATAGACAGATGTAAATCCGAAAACGGGGCCTCGGTATCAAAAGCATTTGATTTGCTTTATTTAACTGAAGTTCTTGGGGGTAAATTTGACTGATCAAACTATCGAAATAGGTATTGTCAATATTTAATAAGTCATCCAGATATCTAGAAGTCGGGCAGAAAGCTTCAATGATTTCAGATTGATTTTCGACGGAAAGGGACATCATGAAGTCTCTTTCATAACAAAACAAGAACTGATCAGCCAAAAGGGGTGCGCAATACGTACCCATCAGAATACCCACAATTTTTCTAAATACCTTAGTACCATATCTGATGTACATATTGTCATGAAGAAAGGTGAGAGCTTCACATACGTTCTGGCATGACCATAACGTATACTTTTTATGCTCTTCAGAAGTGAAAAAACATTTCTTACATTACATGCAAGGTAGAGGGAGTCTTCCCAATGAAATGTCCATTCAATTAAATCATTAAGTTTTTCTTTTATAAGATTATGAGGAAGTGTAGTGTAAAGGGTGGAAAAATCATAAGTAGACAGACTGAAAGCACGTAAACGTCTTGATTGCAATTTATTTAAAACTTTATTAGAATTTTTATAGACCAAAACAGTTTTCTCCCTGGTCTTTCAAGGACTTATCGCAATATTTAATCACATGTTTTTGATAGCAGTAAAACATGAAGTTAATAAATTGGAAAGTCCAGTGGAGGTTCAAGAGCTTGAAATTGCAATAAACTGTGCTTTGTATGGTCTTTTATTAAGCTTATGTCAAATAGAAGTGAATGCAATGATCAGGAATTGAAGCAAAGCAAATGTAACCAAAAATAACGTAGGAAGCTTGTCTTGGCCTTCTTTAACATACAGCACACTTGGTGGCTGAATGACAAATGTGATTATCAACTACAGTCCTCTCTACAGCCAAGGGCTGCAGTTCATATGCCTTAGTACCACCAAGCTCTTGCTGAAGAGTGTTAACATAGTGGAGTCGTCAAACAACGACCACATTGTTAGCGGCCTTGTCTGAATCATCTCAATTTCACCGCGTCTCCTATCATATTTCAGCACATAATTTTTAAGACGGCCGCCTTGGTGGCCATCTTGGACATCGGATCGAAAAGGTTTTAGCAATTCTGAAACTCCGTGTCGCCCCGATGCCTCAAATCAATTTTCCATACAATCAGACTCTCGCTTTCGGGAATGGTGGCCATCTTGGATTACGTCTATCTTGGATATTGGCTATGATGAGCTAAACAGCTTAATCTGCAGCACAGTATCAAGTTCCTTAGATTTTTCCAGATCTAACGCATCACACAAGAAGCTATTGATATGGTGATCTTGAAACATCCTCTCGACGTGATACAGTGCGGCACATCAAGTTTTCTGACAATAAGAAAACAATAAATACCATCATCGGAGACAAAGAATAAATATCGAGGGTTGTTAATCCGATTCTGGAATCCTGCAGCCTTTTCTCCAACCCAGTCTCCAAATATCGTTGCACAGAAATCTAAAGCAGAAAGTAAAAATACGTTTAAGCATTATGCACAAACCTGGTTCAACGGATAATGTTCAATCTCAATAAAACCTCACTTTCGACATGACCCGTCAACCTTTGGTTTGGATTTCCGGGGATGGATGGTAGATTTTGCTTATCCTTTTATTGAAGCACAGTCTTACAAAGTGATGCGTTTAGCGCCTAGCACTTGCATAAAACTTTAAAAGCCACATACATCGGCTTCAGGTAGGTTTAACTGTAATTAAAATTGTTATAATGGAAGGAATATCATTGGTTGTACGATCGGACATTTGGTTTTACGACGACTTGTCAGCGGAACGGTAAAACGGAATTTGCAATCAACCATAAACCTCATGATTTAAACCCCAAAGCTACAATTTCCAATACAGTTATCACCCTTCTAGTGCACTAATTATTTGATACATTTAAAATAGAAACGAAGGCAATGATCAGGAATCGATACAATTAACCCACAGCTCCCATCTGACACATCAAAGGGAAAGAAGCACAAGCATGAAAAAACTAAACCCGAATCGAAACACTAATAGACAAAAGGACAGTTACTTTCCCACAAAATGGCCAATTGGCTATCCAAAACAAAATAATACAAGCGATAAACACACTCAAAGACAAAACATAACAAAATAAACCACGACAGAAGAACCGCGGCGGGGTGGGGGCTTAATTCGATTTTACGTGGCCACAATCCTCGCCCTTATTTCCGTCGCGATTGAGACAAACAATTTGTTCAGTCCGCATAAAGTTGTATAGTTTCGCCGACAAATAAACGCTGTCGGCTTCACCAAAGCAAATGTTTGCTAATGAAAACGGAGTTACTTGATTTCGTCGGGTTCCGACAGCGTTTCGAACAGTATATCGCAGATTATACTGCCACGCGTTTTGACGATATCAAATCAGACGAATCATCGCATTCACAAGAGCATAAGAGTTTCATATATCAACTACTGATTTCAACAGAATGCACTGACGCACGGCTGACGCAAAATGAGCATTTCAGCGTCTATAAGGAATAAAGGATATTTATACAGAAAAAATGTTCCAGTGCGGAATACTGAAACAACTACGTAACTGACTGACGAGTCATTATTGGCCAAAACTGGATTGTCAGGCCGAGAAACAACTTGTACACTCTACAGTTTCAGTTTTAGGGGCCTCATGTTCTGTCTCTGATTGGGCACATTGTAGTCTAATTGTTGTTATCTTTTTGCTTCAGCATTTCAGTGGTTTCTTGCTGTCGAGACCTCACCGTTGTTTCATCACTGTGGCTGTTTGTTTTTTGTGTTCACGTAGATGTTGCACTGACGAGTTAGAAGGGCTTCATGTGGATTGTACAAATTTTATGTCTAAATTGCGACGGAAATAAGGGCGAGGATTGTGGCCACATAAAATCGATTTAAGCCCCCAAAGGAATTCGTTTCACTGAACTTTCCAAGGCGGTTCTACTGTCGCGGTTTATTTTTGTTATGGTTTGTCTTTGAATGTGTGTATCGCTTATATTATTATATTTTGGATAGCCAATTGGCCATTGGGGTCTAGTTGTTTCATGTTTGTGCTTCTTTCCCTTTGGTGTCTCTGATAGGAATCTGGGTTAATTGTATCGATTCCTGATCATTGCATTCACTTCTATTTTGTTCTTTAGACCTTACTTCCATAGGGTTATCCTTTTATAGAAAATATTGAACTTCCCTGCTGATGTTAAGGGAAAGTTGGAGGACGTAAAATTCTCCATGCCTTTCATCATATTGTGGGTTTATTTTTAGTCCTTTGGGATCATTGATTCTACTGCGGAATGTTGAAACTATCTGGTGGTCACTAATGAGGGCTTATTGGTCGATATTAGCTCAATGAGGCGGTTCAAACGTGTACCCACAATCCATATTTTGAGCAGAAATTAGACAAATATCACAATATATCATCATACAATCTTCTTTTTTTTCGGATGTAGCTGTATAGGCGTGTTTTTCGTAATGTTGAGTGTTACGAGCCTTAAATCGTTTAAGTTCGGAAATTTCATTTTACGGCTTGGATGTAGCTGTATAGGCGTTTTTTTCGTAATGTTGGGTGTTACGAGCCATAAATCCTTTGTTTTAAGTTCGGAAATTTCATTTTAAGGTGACGCGTTAGTCGGAGCGGTAATATGCAAACCCACGCTTTTATTCACCAAAGTATAGTTTGCAACACATACAGTCAAACTTCAATGGCTCGAACACCTTTGGGACCACGAAAATCTGTTCGAGACAGGGGTAGTTCGAACCATTGATGGTTACTGCCGGGAGGCATATCGGCATACGTTAGGACATCTTTCGGTGTTTTATACAGAAAAATGTATGTTGTGTGTACTCATTAAAATCGCCTGATCGAGGCGATTCTAATGAGTACACACAGCATACATTTGCAATATAAAAAACGAAAATATCTCAAATTTTACCCTCCCTATTTCTTATGTAGAGAAATTCCATAGGGACTCAAGAACGGGTTCGACTCAGCCATGGTAAACGAGCCATCGGTGTTCGAGCCATCGAAGTTCTACTGTAGTTTACAACGCATACATTCCCTTTAATATGCACACATTCATTTGAATTGTTCTCTTTACAAACGCGGTCACCTGCGTAAAACGAAATGCTAGCCAAGAAAAAAGCAACGTTAAATGATGACATCGCGTTTACCAGACAGTAAATGGAACACGTAACTGTTTTCAACGGTAAGTCGCGTTACGCTTGCAAGTGAAAATAGCTCAGTGGTTACCGCGTTCGACTTATGATCGAGTGGTTGTGGGTTCGAATCCGACCACCGGAGGTGAGATGTGTCCTTTGGCAAAACACTTTATGACAATGCCCAACTCGACCCATTTGTAAATGGGTAGCAGTAGTGTGAAAGTGACAGTCTCTCTCTCGCGCATGTGATAACATCCGGAATGAGCGTTCAAGGGCGATTTAATAAGCCTATCTATCTATCTTCTTATACTGAGTCGGTCATATCTGGCCATTACCTGAGGCTTTCATCGTAATCGAACTAAATAAATCAGTATAAACTAAACTAAATGATCTGTTTTACTACAATACAGAGCTAAAGTAGGAGCTAAATTCTACGATCATGATAAATAAAGAAATAAAGAAAATCCGTTATAAAGCTAAAGCGCCTTAGAGAATTGAGATTTAGAACAGAAACGTAAAACGTAAATTGCGACCGTGAAAGCCACGGTGTATATAACTAGGGGATAATTTCAAATACACGTTTTCACCTTATTTGCATTATCTGCTGGTTCCTAGTCTAAAGGTTATCCGTGTTTGAAAAATAGGTAACCAGACCCCCCTGACCTTTAAGATCAGGGGGGCCTGGTTACCTGTTTTTTTTTCAATATTGACAATGTGCAAGCTGGGAGCCAGCAAATAATGCAAATATCGTGAATAAGTATTTCAGTTCCAAAGAGTTTTTGTTAACCCTAAAGACGCCGAGAAAAACTAAGTCTGAAAATGTCGTCTGTATATGTCCTCTGCTGAATGTTTTTGAAAACTTTTTAAAAAATATTTTTGCATACTTGTAAAACAGTGGGGGCCCAGATCCGACTGCTCCTGAAGGAGCAGTCGGATCTGCGTTCAGACTGTTTGACGGCAAAGCAGCCGACAATTCTCGTGATTAGCATTTTATGGGTTAATAAATTGTTCTATTTGCATAAACGGCGTGCATGAACCCAGATATAGAGGCTCTTATATGAGTGTTCATGTATGATTGAATTTATTAAACGAGTTGAGGAAAAGGGATAAAATGCCAGGCTTTGTCGAGCATTTTATGCCTTTTCCTCAACGAGTTTAATAAATTCAATAATACATGAACACGGATGCAAGATTCTGTTTATCATATGACATTTTAAACGATTTTTTTTCACGATTGTTTTACAAAAATGTCAACATTATGCCATTAGTAAAGGAGACGTCGTTAAGGACGTCGTACATGCAACGTTACGGGGCGTATCTAACTAATTTGCATATTTAATCCACTAGCGGATTATCGAATTATTTACATGGCGTTATTGCACTCTCAGACGCGACGTCATATGTTAAATAGGATAATGGCGTCGCTTAAAGACGTTTCCAATCAGAAAAAGGTTTACATTAGCAGAAAGCGCAAGCGAGATCAGATGCTTTAACCTAATGCTAGCACTAAAAAGCGATGGTTATGATGACGTCTGGTTTCCGACAGTATATTCGCCCCGCCTTTTGGGGCTTGGCGAAATAAATTGTGTATTATGGTGCTTCCACGCAGAGCTGAAACCGACCCCACATGAGATCTGGTAAACCGCTGAGCAGATCTAAGCCTGCCCGGCAAAGTGCTGCAAGTCGGGCCGTCCCTCCATATAAATCCTATTGGTTCGTCCAGGTGGTAGGGCTTGAGATGACATTTTATCTCAATGTCCGGGAAAAGTCCCACAAAATTGGTAGTAACGTCTCCAAAATGACCTTTATCTTGTTGATGGGGACGTAAAATCTCAATTCAAACAAACAAATACAGTAAAATTTCTCTATTAAGACCACCTAAAATTGAGACTAAATCTGCTTTAAAAAGCTTATTAAGTAGGTTGCAGTTATTATTTCTTTATATTTTCTGCATACAGCGTCCTCTGGTCAGAGACCACCTTTGGGACTTTTCAAAAGTGGTCTTAAAGACCACTTTTGAACAGTCCCAAAGGCGGTCTTAATACAGGAATTTGATTGTAATTGTAGAATTTACTGTCGGTATCCCACGTCGCATTACATTTACAAGCGTATAAGAATGTTATTTTTTTTAATCTACAACAAACAGCAAAATCACATCACGAGAACAAGTCCGTGAATTGAACAACCCCTTAAACCCCATTTTATATAGAGAAAACTGGCAGGGCTTTATCCAGGTATTTTGGGAAAAGGCCCCTGGGCGAAATTGGGAAAAGAAATACCGACAAAATACAAAAATTTGGGACACAATTTCATCAGAGAAATGCTAGCATGATGAAGTTTTGTTCATGAGAGTCTTATGAATAGTGAAATAGCTTCACTGTAGTGAATCTTCATCTTGACTATCCAGTGTTAACTTCTGATGTTAAGTATTGTTTTGTCTGTTTCCTTTTGTTTTGGCTTTTATTTCTTCATTTTTTGGGGGGTGGAGGGGGGGGGATATGGTGAAATTGGGAAAAATTGAGACTATTTGGCATTGGGAATGGGGCCGAATTTCAGCCCTGCTGAACAGTCAGAAAATGCCCTGACTGGGGTTTACGGGGGTATACTTTATTTTTCTTATTTCTGCTCCAAGATATAGATTGTGGGTACTCGTTAGAACCGCCTCAACGAGGCGGTTCTAACGAGCACCCATAACCTATGTTTGCAGTATGAATAAGAAAAATATCACTGATTTTCTTCAGAAAAGTAGCCATTTTGGAGATGTGGAAAAATGCACAAAGTCGTAAGGGTGTGTTATCGTAATGAAAAGCTAACGGTCAATGTCTCAATGAGCAGAAACTACGATCGTGTTAAATAAACAATTAAGTGTCAAAACTTGTACTCTGAGAGAACTGAGATTTTGACTCAGAACGTAATAATCAAGAATAAATGCCTTTAACGGGTTTAATACCAAAAGGGACAGCGTCAGTAAAAGCATAATGTTGCCATCGTCCAATCAAACTAGAAAGCTAGCCTGACACAGACAAAAGTGTACACTCAACAGTTTTCAGTTTTGTGCTGTATTCTTTGCCTCAAAAATGAGCCTTTATGAGAACATATTTCAGTCACAGGCGGTGATACAGATATGTATCGCGACTATTGCCCTGCCCTTCAAGATCACAAAGAAATGAAAGCTGTGGAGTGTAAAGTTTTGTTTTAGTAAACAAGCTAACAAGGTATAGTCCGACAAGGAATTCCTGGCAGTTACGTCATAATTAGTTTACTCGAATATTCATATGATTTGGCCTTTACTTGAAACCTAGGACTTAGATTATTTACATACCACCAAAGCTTTGTGGATTCCGTGGCCGATAGAGTAGAGGAGTTGTTCTACAGACCAAGAAGTGGCTCGTTCGAAACCCACGTGTCGAATGATTTTTTATTTTTTATTTATTTTTTTTTTGACCTCGTAATACACACACACACGCGACATGTGAAATCTGCTTTAGCCGTGTGCCATGTTAAACGTGGATTATTACGACGTGTACAGAACATATTTCTTGTTCATTTTCAAGCACATAACACTTAACTGCATAAAACTTGTTTATGGGAAATAAAGATGAAAAAAGTGAAATAGACATATATATATATATATACCAAATTTACAATAGTATAAAAAATATGAAACAATGATCATTTATTTTACTATAAAAGGATAAAACAAATATATAATAAAAAAAACCGCAATCAGTGAGATTCGAACTCGGACTGTCAGCATGACAAGCAGCGTTGGCATCCCCTGGACCGTTGTGACTGCTGTATAATCGTTGGGCGTGTCCTGTTCATAGGATAAACCCAAGCGCAAATTTATACTGGAAAATCCTTTGTATTTTTAGCTTTGTTATTGATTTGACGTCACTGCCAGACCTAGTTTGTTTACCAGTAAATAGATTTTCATCACGAAAACACGCCTATATAATTTTGACCCCCTATAACCCTACTTTTATATTGTAAAACTGGGGTTTGCAGGGGTATACATTATTTTCCTTATTCCTGCTCAGGGACATAGGTTGTGGGTACTCGTTAGAACCGCCTCAGCGAGGCGGTTCTAACGAGTACCCACAACCTATGTTTCGAGCAGAAATAAGAACAATTTCGCAAGTTTTCATCAGAAAATTTTCATTTTTTGGAGGTAAAATTTTCAATATATTTAGATAAGCGTGTTTTCGTAATGGATAACAGATACACTGACCCATGGCATGGCAAAACCTCCGAAAGACATGTGCGATGACAAGTGATGCGAATCGGCTTAGCATTTACACAGTCAAGCCACAGGCTTAACCTGTCTCTCTTTGGCTGTCCCGGAGGCAAATGCGATCAGCAGAGATTCTAATAAGAGCTTGTTGGTAGACAGGCTCTGTGTCTCTGATGGGAGCTGTGGTTTAATTGTATCGATTCCTGATCATTGCCTCCACCTCTGTTTTATTCGAGATTTGGCTAGTGACACAGGTCGTTTCTGAGGTTTTATTTGCGCCAGTTCATTCAAAACCAACACGTTAACTAGTCCGTGCACATCCTTCTAAACCCCTCTTTATGTAGGATTTACAGGGGTATACAGGGGTTTACATGGGTGTACATTATTTTTCTTATTTATGCTCCGAGATATATGTTGTTGGTAATCGTTAAAACCGTCTCAATGAGGCGGTTCTAACGAGCAATCACAGCCTATGCTGGGAGTAAAAATGAGAAAAAATATCGCAAATTTTCACCAGCAAATAACCGAGATATGAAAGATCGCACTATGTCATACGGGTGTGTTATCAACACGAAAGTACGCCTATATGTTTTTGACCCCTCGAACCCCACTTTTATGTAGACAAACTGGGGTAAACAGGGGTAAATTATTTTTCTTATTTCTGCTCTAAAATATAGATTGTGGGTACTCGTTAGAACCGCCTCGAGGCGGTTCTAACGAGTACCCACAATCTATATTTTGAGCAGAAATAATAAAAATATCACAATATTTCATCTATTTTTTTTTTCGGCGGTAAAAGTTACATTGTAACTATTTTGTATAGGCGTGTTTTCGTAATGTCATAACGCTAAGAATTATGATTATTCAAAAAACAAAAGAAACGTAATACTTACTTAAACCTTAAATAAGAAGTCAATAATAAAATAATTACCATTACGCTTGCATTAAGCTATTTAATTTAAAACGATTACATACATAAATGATAATCATTAAGAATTTGATATTTGCCTTTGCCAAAGCTGAAAAGCGTGCCTGTCTACTTTATCGCAAAATAAACAAAAGCTTCAGAACATGAAATACCATGTAAAATAAGTAATAATACCATGTAAAATAAGTAATAATACCGTGTAAAATAACATATCCCATCTTTATATTTTTAAAACAACTTTTAAAAAGGCATTTTCATTGACGGAATAAGGTGCATGTGACTGAAAGGAGCATAACATTTTTTTTTTTTTATTATGAATAAAAATCAAAAATGAGTTCCTTAAAGACTCTTTACACAATCAAAAGAATACTGGGTAGCAAAATTTTTCTTAACAATTCAGGACCTAATTGCTTAGTACAAATGGACTGAATATAACATCGATGTACGGTGGTTATCGACCGTGTCCACAACAGACACCTTTGCTTAGCTCTTTGCTGGCACAGTGAACGGACGTACTTAGAACTCCATGATGACCCCGTCTTGAATTCTTGAGGGAATGGATTCTGGTTTACTTTGGAAATTAATCGTCATGGTCATTACGTAGTGTGGTTAGTTTACCAAACACACTTTTCCGGGACAAGCGAATTCATAAGCGGCTAACCAGTACAGTACAACTTATTTCTTCACAAATTGATAACTGACGGTCTTTTTGAATGACCATAGAAATAGTTCGTTATCTACCTCAATACAATGTTTGCGGATCCAGCGGGGATCATCCAAAGACTGCCTGGTCTCAAAGTCAGACCAGCATCGGACTGAGATATCTACTATCTTGCTATATTTTTTTCTTGTGTCGCATTGTTGTCCTCTTGTTTTACTCCTTTTAAAACTGAATTTCTTCGACAGCACATACAGCTTGTCCCACAAAAGAGACTCTAATACAGCGCACTAATAAAAACAATGATTAAATCTGCAACAAATCACTGGCCGGAAGAGCGTGACGAGAGACGTCATGAAAAGCCACCGTTTTATGACGTCACTCGTGGATACTTTGACCTAAGACGGTGAATTTGTTTGATTTGAGGTTTAACGTCACCGTCAACACTGTAAAGGTTATTTTGGGGTCTTTGCTTCCAATGTTGTGGGACTTTTACCCGACATTGAGATGAAATGACATCTCCAGCCCTGTCGCAAAATGTAACCAATACGGTTTATAAGCATGGATGGTCCGACACTCACACCGCTTTGCCTGGGCATGCTTAGATCCTCTAAGCGGTTTACCAGTACTCGTGTGTGGGTCAGATTCAGCTCTGCGTGGAAGCATCGTGCAGCCTATATATATCTTCAAGCTCGATGGGTTGGGGCCGCTAAGACGGCGAAATGTTACGGTGAAATGTTATTTACACATAAGATGGTGAAACTTTATTTTCTAGCATCAAGACATTACAAAAGAACATAATTGTGTGTAATACAGTCGCTACTTTTTGTGGGATTTCTTTTAACAATGGCAAAAGGATGGTAGACCTTGAAGAGAAAAACAAAATTATTGCCGAACTTTGTCAGTTAGAATCGAAATTTATTATCTAGTGTGTGTTGAATGATAAACCACAGTTTGTAGGTCAGTTGACAGCAGACAAATCACTCGCTCGACGCGTTCGGGATGGATTTGATCTTCCTTACAACCGACCCCTAAAATGTGATTTATCACTCAACAAAGACAGCAGCGATTTGTTAAGTAAATATTGTACATTTATTCAGTATTCGACGGTGTTAAAACGATGATGATATGTATTTTCTTCTTAGCATACCTATAATTAATAAGTATATTGACCCGGAACTACCGTAGAACAGGCCCCGAGGTTTTAAAACATTTTTCATGTTCAACAAACCTGAGCGTGAAATGTTTCCTACTAATGCCAACAACTGTTGACGAATATCATTTTCCGGTGATCTGAACACGACAATATGCTTATTTGTTTGCATATATGGGCATTATTAATGTCATGTTCAACTGGCTGGAGTATGAAAGCAGTTTTAAACCCTTTTAGTACCAAATGGAATCTTCCTCCTTATATATAGCAGGAGTTCATTTCCAAATTTAGGGGTGTCAGGTTGTGTTTTCTTCACAATTGGTTGGGAAAATGGCTGAACTTTTTGCAAATAGTGTAGGCCCTGATCAGACGCCGCGTTCTGCGGCGTCTGATCTGGGTCCGCACTGTTTGCCAGGGTACCCCTTTAGGGGTTTCCGGTACCAAATGGGTTAAAACATCGGTGCATGAAACCAATAATCACGTTCCAAGAAGATCGTACTGTTACAGTAACTTATACCTCTGCAGGCACACAATGTTGACATAATGTTGACAAAATGCTGATAAACGATGATACCACATTGAGGTCCTGCTTGGATACTAATTTGGAGTTTTCTGTTGGCCGCGTATGTTTTGTGTGTTATTTGTGTGCCTACGTGTCTCTAAGTGTTTTCGATCCCTTTGTTTTCTCTAGAGTAACGTTTTTGTTCTATTACATTGCATAAACCAACAATGCCGACAGTTATCCTGCAGTTTTATTTTATGTCAACTACGAAAACGAAAACCTAAGTGTTAAATCTATATTTCAATCTTGGCAAATTGGTCGACTTTTTTGTACCGGCCCCCGCCCATCGGGGCTTGAAGAAATACACGAGTACTGGTAAACCGTTTAGAGGATCTAAGCCTGCCCAGGCAAAGCGGTGCGCACGAGTCGGTCCGCCCATGCTTATAAACCCTATTGGTTTCATTGGGCGACAGGGCTTGAGATTGTCATTTCATCTCAATGTCGGGTAAAAGACCTATAAAATTGGAAGCAACGTTTCCAAAATGACCTTTACAGTGTTGACGGGGACGTTAAACCTCAAATCAAACAAACAAACAAATCAACTTTTTTGTAAAAGCTCTTAAAAATACATTTTGTATTTCATACCTGAGTAGCCCGTGTATGTAGAGATTGGTTTTAGTTTTTTGTACGTTTATTCGTCTTTTAATTCCGGTCTGTTCTGTAAAGCAGGTATGTTTTTTTGATAAACGGATGAACATTGTTGTGTTTCAAAACCAAAAAAAAAAAAACATCACAAAAACATGCCTATATAATTTAGACCCCCTTGAACCCCACTTTTATGCAGTAAAACTGGGGTTTACAGGGATAAACCTTACTTTTCTGAGGCGGTTCTAACGAGTACCCACAATCTATGCTTTTGAGCAGAAATAAGAAAAATATCGCAATTTTTCATCTTAAAATGTATGTTTTCGGCGCTAAAATTTTCACTGTATTTGTATAGGCATGTTTTCGTAATGTATAAATCAATAAACGGATGAACATTGTTGTATTTCAAAACCCCCAAAAAACATTATCTATAAATCATTTAGCGAACATTTATAGAAAGGAAATAAAAAATAAATAAACATACTCAATGCGTCTGAGCACCCATCTTTGTCGAAATCTGGAACTAATGAACAGATTGTAACCCCTGAGAAATACGTGATAAAGTCGCCTAGCTCCATCCAGAATTCCCCGTCATCAACATTAACATGGTTCACTGCATTCTTTGGTATTGTGTTCCACTCAGGTCCCCTGAAACACAAAATAAATCTTACGGTGACATTTCGAGACTCTGGAAAATCAAATAGAATAAAGGAAATATAAGAAAAGAAAGAGTCACTTTAATGTTAATCAAGAAAACACTATCAACATCACAGTGGCACAGACATTTGTGGAGCCTATATATGTATATGAAGAGAGATTGTCCTATAATATAAAATAGAAGTAAAGGCATGTTCAGGAATCGATACAATTAACCCACAGATACCATCAAAGACATCAAAGGGAAAGAAACACAAACATGAAACAACAGACCCTAATGGAAACATCAATAGCGGAAAGCTAGAAGGACATTCACTTTCCCACAAAATGGCCAATTGGCTATCCAAAACAAAGTAATATAAGCGACACAAACACCCAGAGACAAACCACAACAAAAATAAACCGCGACAGAAGAACCGCCTAGGAACGGTCAGTGAAACGAATTCCACTGTGGGGCTTAAATCGATTTTACTTGGCCACACTCCTCGCCCTTACTTCTGTCGCGATTTAGACAAATAATTCGTTCAATCCGCATGAAGGCCTCCTAACACATCAGTGCAACATCTCCGTGAACACAAAAATTAAACAACAACAGAGACGAAACAACGGTGAAGACTCGACAGCAAGAACCACTGAAATACTGGAGCAAAAGAAAACCAACAGTTAGACTCAGATGGGCCCAACCAGGCACCAACCAACATTATATAGAATAAGATCTCTCTAATTCTCAGTAAGTCTTTACGCTGAAATCTTTAAAACCCTGTGATTAAAGCAATAAGAAATATGTGGATGTGACTTATGCAAATACACCTTAAAATTTTGCATAATAACTATTATACTATAATATTCTTACCCATCTCTCCAGGGCCCTTTCCATTCTGTCTTTCCCCATGGATTACGAACCCGGACCAAATTAACTTCCCTGCCTTTGTTTGTTTTTACCTGTAGTGAATGAAATGAAACATTTGACTTTAAGCTGTCTGACTTTTAACCAGCCTAACAGGATTTGTTATTGATATCCTGGATATTCTTACACAGCGCGCCAATATAGGCAATGGAAAATAACTGTGTTTTATTCCACAACAAATCACGGCAAAGAAGAGCGTGATGAGTGACGTCATTAAAAATGCCAATTTATGACGTCACTAGTCGATTTCCTTGACCGTTAGACGGTGTAACGTCATATTCTGGCATCGAAAACGTTAGTTAAAGATATAGATGCATGTGTGTCAGTCGATAATTTTAGCGGGATTTCTTCTAACAATGGCGAAAAGTTGTGAGATTTTGAAGGAAACAGCAGCATTATTGCCGATTTTCAACCTGTTAGAATCGAAATAGATCAGCTCTTGTTTGTGATTAGTTGAGTAATAAATCACAGTTTGTCGGTCGGTTGTAAGTAGACAAATCACGCGCGCTACGTTGATCTACTTTACAACTGATCTCCAAACTGTGATTGATTACTCAATAAATCACAGTTAGAGCTGATCTAGTTCTTAACTAAAACTTGACATTGCTTTCCATTGATATGCTATATATGCAGCAATGCTAAAAATCCAATTGCTTTTCATTGGTATACTAGATCAGCAGCTAATTATTTGCAACTTAGCTGAACATTAAACTGCTTTCCATATATACACTACAATAGCAACTTATTGTCAACTACTTTGCTGAAAACTCAATCTCGTTCCATTCAAGTGAACAAGTCCGTGAAATAAACACCCCTTAAATAGAAGTGGAGGAATGATCAGGAATCGATACAATAGCTCCCATCAAAGACACAAAAGGGAAAGAAACATTAAACAACATACCCCAATGGAAACATCTACAGCGGAAAGCCAAAAGGACAGTTACTTTCCCACAAAAACTGGGGTTTACGGGGGTATACCTTTTCCTTATTTTGCTTCAAGACATAGGTTGTGGTAACTCGAGCACCCGCTACCTATATTTGCAGTATAAATAAGAAAAATATCACGGATTTTCATCAGAAAAAATAGCCACTTTGGAGATGTGAAAAAATGCACAATGTCGCTAGGGTCGGTATTCGTAATATTCTGAAACAGTCATCCCAAAATAGAAGTGGAGGCAATGATCAGGAATCGATACAATTAACCCACAGCTCCCATCAGAGACACCAAAGGGAAAGAAACACAAACATGGAAAAACAGACCCTAATGGAAACACCAACAGCGGATAGCCAAAAAGACAGTTACTTTCCCATAAAATGGCCAACAGGCTATCCAAAATAAAATAATACAAGCGACACGAACACCCTAAGACAAACCATAACAAAAACCAGTGCTTCAGCTGAAGTGCACGACCCGCCGGATGCTTTTAGCTTTATGAGTGTTACCATATATGGGTATGGTGGCCATTTTGGTCATGTGACCTGGACATAAAACGGTTCCCCCAATAAATGCGCCTTATCGTAAGGAGCAAAAATATATCTTATACTTTAGTACTGTATTCTGAATCGTTTGCAGGATAAAATCCAACACAAAAGCATATGTGTCAAAGTTTGACCTAGGCACAAAGAAGGTCAAGGTCAACCCAGGGTCACCATTTTAGCAATTTATGATGGGCCTACGTTCCAGATGCTATTTATCAAGTTTCGTTGAAATCTGCACAGTGGTTCTGGAGAAGACTATTTTTGAAGGGTTTTTACCAAATATTGCTTGGCGGCCATTTTGGTCATGTGACCTGGACCCCATGAGGAAATTTTGGTTTCCCCCATCCCGTAGAGGCTCCATATGAAATTTGACTTCAATCGGCCCAACGATTTCCGAGGAGAAGCAGTTCGAAAATTTTCACATTTTTCGCCTCGGCGAGGCTATACTAAATGGAATGTAATATTTCGCAACTTCATTGATAAGATCTCATTGATATTTATCAGTATGCCAAAAATTGTTTAAATATTCCAAGCGGTTAAGTCACTATCACCAATTGTCACAAACGGGTTACGGACGGACAGTTAGACAGACCATATATGGCTTGGCGGCCATTTTGGTCATGTGTCCTGGACCCCATGAGCAATTTTTGGTTTCCCCCATCCCATAGAGGCTCCATATGAAATTTGATTTCAATCGGCCCAACGGTTTCCGAGGAGAAGCAGTTCGAAAATTTTCACATTTTTCGCCTCGGCGAAGCTATACTAAATGGAATGTAATATTTCGCAAGTTCATTGGTTAGATCTCATTGATATCTATCAGTATGCCAAAAATTGTTTAAATATTCCAAGGGGTTAAGTCAGTATCACCAATTTTCACAAACGGGTTACGGACGGACAGACAGACAAACCATATATGGCTTGGCGGCCATTTTGGTCATGTGACCTTGACCCAATGAGCAAATATAATGGTTTCCCCCATCCCATAGAGGCTACATATGAAATTTGACTTCAAGCAGTTCAAAAATGTTCGAAAAATTTCACATTTTTCGCCTCGGCGAGGCTATACTAAATGGAATGTAATATTTCGTAAGTTCATTGGTTAGATCTCATTGATATCTATCAGTATGCCAAAAATTGTTTAAATATTCCAAGCGGTTAAGTCACTATCACCAATTTTCACAAACGGGTTACGGACGGACCTAAAGAAGGTCAAGGTCAACCCAGGGTCACCATTTTAGCAATTTATGATAGGCCTACATCCCAGATGCTATTTATTAAGTTTCGTGGAAATCTGTCAAGTGGTTCTGGAGAAGACTATTTTTGAAGGGTTTTTACCATATATGGCTTGGTGGCCATTTTGGTCATGTGACCTGGACCCCATGAGCAAATTTTGGTTTCCCTATCCCATAGAGGCTCCATATGAAATTTGACTTCAATCGGCCCAACGGTTTCCGAGGAGAAGCAGTTCGAAAATTTTCACAGTTTTCGCCTCGGCGAGGCTATACTAAATGGAATGTAATATTTCACAAGTTCATTGGTTAGATCTCATTGATATCTATCAGTATGCCAAAAATTGTTTAAATATTCCAAGCGGTTAAGTCACTATCACCAATTTTCACTTACGGGTTACGTACGGACAGGCAGACAAACCATATATGGCTTGGCGGCCATTTTGGTCATGTGACCTTGACCCCATGAGAAAATTTTGGTTTCCCCCATCCCATAGAGGCTCCATATGAAATTTGACTTCAATCGGCCCAACGGTTTCCGAGGAGAAGCAGTTCAAAAATGTTCGAAAATTTTCACATTTTTCGCCTCGGCGAGGCTATACTAAATGGAATGTAATATTTCGTAAGTTCATTGGTTAGATCTCATTGATATCTATCAGTATGCCAAAAATTGTTTAAATATTCCAAGCGGTTAAGTCACTATCACCAATTTTCACAAACGGGTTACGGACGGACAGACAGAATGAAAGACTGACAGACTGACAGAATGACAGAATGACACGGTGATTTTAGGGCACTCTTAGAAAAAACCGACTTCAGTCGGTTGCTTTTTCTGCGGGTCGTGCAATAAACCGCGACAGAAGCCGCCGACAGGTTGAACGGAAAGGTGGCAAAATAAAAAGTGCACCAACGCAAAATCCAATTAATCCACACGGGACTGGCTAGGTATGACCGTCTTGTGATGGTCAACTGCAAAATGATTGATGGGAGGTGGTGGAAAGCTAGGAGCCCTCATCTTTAATTCATCACAATTATTCAATTTGATTTGTATGATAGGCATAAACAGCCTTGCAAATTAAACTGCTGTGTATGAAGAGACTCAATAAAACCGAGTCTTCGATTTTCGTTCGTTTATGTGTTCTTTGTTTCCAAAGGCAATCGTTTAGCTTTTTATTTTACCTCACTGCAGCTGGTGTTAAGTGCCGTGTGGCGGCCGGAAAAACGTCTCCTCGTACTTCATCATAATGCAGATTATATTTTCATTGCGCCCCCGCCCACATGGGCTTGAAGAAATATATGGGCTGCATGATGCTTCCACGCAGAGCTGAATCCAGCCCGCACACTAGTACTGGTAAACCGCTTAGAGGATCTAAGCCTGTCCAGGAACCGCGGTGCGAGGCGGACCGCCCATGCTATTAAACCCTATTTGTTTCATTGCGCGACAGGGCTTGAGATGTCATTTCATCTCAATGTCGGGTAAAAGTCCCACAAAATTGGAAGCAACGTCTCCAAAATGTCCTTTACACTGTTGACGGGGGCGTTAAACATCAAATCAAACAAACAAATACCTTTTGGATCATTGAGCTCATTCTGGTTACATTGAAAATCGAATATCGCTTAAGCCGGTGCTAGGCATATGCAGCCTTGCAAACTAAATTGCTGTGTATGAAGATACTCAATAAAACCGAGTCCTCTAATTTCGTTCTTTTATATGTTCTTGGTTTCCAAAGGCATTATTTTAGCTTTTTATTTCACAGTTTGCTCTAATTTGTATGTTTTTCTGTGATTATCTATTGATTGACTTAGTTACCTTCAGGTGTACCAACTTTTTTATGTGTTGTAATTAAAATTTGAACCTAGAGTGAAGGTTGGGATTAAAACTCCCAAGTGGTTCTCGCCACTGACCGTCCTAAGGTAGTGGTTCTAATGTTGTTTATTTTAAATGTAGCTTCTTCGGGTTACCGATAGGGCCTTATATGTTATATGCGCTAATGATTGTTTATTATCATTATCGTTTATATATTTATTATTAATTGCACCTGCTGTGCCTGTTGAATCTTGATCACCCCTTGTTGGGAAGAGGGAGCCGGTTGCTGTGCTGTTTGTAATTCGGTTTTTTTTTTTTTTTTTTTTTTCCTTAATGTTACTTACACTTCCTCTTGGTGCCATTGGTAGGCTGTAATCTTTTATTGAGGCTTTTCCTAGGCATCTATTTCTATATCTTTCTAAACTATTTACCTTATTGGTTTATTTACTATTGGTTTCCTTTGGCTCCAGCATTTACGAGTAAGTTATTTCTTGCTGTCGAGTCCTCACCGTTGTTTCATCTCTGTAGTTGTTTGACTTTTGTGTTCCCGGAGATGTTGCACTGACGAGTTAGACAGTTTTCATGCGGACTGAACAAATTATTTGACTAAATCTTGATGGATGTAGGCTGCGTAAAATCGATTTAAGCCCCAAGTGAAATACGTTTCAGTGCCCTTTCCAAGGCGTTTCTTCTGTTGCGGTTTATTTGTGTTATAGTTCGTCGTTGAATGTGTGTATCGCTTAAATCTTTTTGTTCTGGATAGTCTATTGGCCGTTTTGTGGGAAAGTAAAAGTCCTTTTGACTCTCCGCTATCGATGTTTCTATTTCATGTTTGTGTGTATTTCCCTTTGGTGTCTCTTTTGGGAGGTTTGGGTTAATTGTATTGATTCCTCATCACTGCCTTCACTTCTATTTAAACTCAGTCATAGAAAAGTCAATAATAACTCCCGTCATGAAATACTGAAAGAGCTTATACGTAACTGGACGAACATTGTAAACTTCGGAACTATGTAAATTTGGTTTATGTGCTTAACTCTACATTTAAAGGGAAATTCAATATCCAGCCAGGATTGAAAGAAAGAACCCGTATGGGACTTTGAAATTTCACGCCAATCAAGAAATATAATCCGCATTTCAGAAAAAAAGCAATGCCACTGTTAAAGGTATGCCGAAAAGACTCAGAAGTTTTCATTTAATTCTCTTGAAATAAATAACAACAAAAACAAATTATTCCTCATTTTCACCACTACAACTTGCTTCCATCAAACATTTTCTAATGTGCTATTTTAATGACTTATTTTCAAGTCGCTCGAAGTTGGATACGTGGTTGAATGAATGTCCAAGACATTGCGCATATGCTGGGAAACATCAGTGGCTAAACAAATCACAACAAATGAGATCTGTTACGTTTTCGGCGTTCAAAAGAAGAGAAAATGTCAAAATGTGTAATTTAATCAGTATTAGCCTCATGATAAATGCGATCAATAAAACCCAGTGGAAAAAGTGTCTGTAATGATTTAATCCATTTAAATTCAGTTTCATGTCTTTGAATGATTTTGAATTTATTTGAACAGTTTATATCGTAGTTTATTTGTTTACATCGGCTGAATGGAAAATATCATTAAATGAAAGACCTGTACGTTTAAAGTGACGATGCAAGTTCCTTCAATTTTCTTAGACTTTCTCACTCAACGATAGTGTTCATTATATTCAGTTTTTAACATGTGATTAGTTTGCCCAACGACTGTATACCACAATTTGCAACAAGTCAGACCGATATACTTATATTAAATCTGTTCACTTTCAGGTCAATTCTGAAAGGTTAATTACAGAAAATCGTCTACCGTTAACAGATGAAGAAACGGTAGACGCAGTACAAAAATGTATACAACAACTGCACTTCTTAGCATTGCACTTAAGAACACTAAGATTTATTGTTCTTATCAGATCAAAGGCGGTTCTTTTGCTGTGATTAATTGTTCTTACCCTTTATCTGCATGTGTGTATTGCTAGTGTCAGCCAATTGGCCTTTCCCATAGAAGGCCCACATGTGTCCGCCTGTTGGTTTTCATTTCAGTTATTTCGCGCTGTCGACTCCTAATCGTTTTTTTTAAGTCTGTGTTCGCTTGTGTGTGTGTGTGTGTGTGTGTGTGTGTGTGTGTGTGTGTGTGTGTGTGTACTCGCAATGTTGCACTGCAGGGTTGTGGATCCTGCATGTAGACTGAGCAGGCTCTTTGTCTATACCACGACAGACGGGCCTCCGTGGCCTAGTGGATAAGAGCGCTGACTCTTAGTCATTAGGTCTCTCACCACCGTAGGTTCGAGCCTCGCTCGGGCCACGTGTGAGACGCCAAGTTCTGCAACAGAAGGTCAGGTGGTTTTTCTCCGGGTACTCCGGTTTTCGCCCACCTCTGATTAACGATCGGCTCGATATGAGTGAAATAATCTTGAAAGGGCCATAAAACCCAAACCAAAAAAAAAAAAAAAAATACCACGACAGATCAAAGGGCGAGGATTTTGGCCACGTAAAATCAATTTAAGCCACCAATGAAATACATTTACTGACCGTTACAAGGCGGTTCTTCTGTCTTGGTTTAATATTGTAATAGTTCATACTTGCATGTATGTTTGCATGTATTTATTGCTTATATCTTTTTAATGTGGATATCCGTTTGTCATTTTGTGCGAAAGTAACTGTCTTTTTCGCTTTCCGCTTGTGATGTTTTCATTAGGGTCTAGTTATTTCATGTTCGTGTTTCTTTCCCGTTGGCGTTTCTGATGGGTGGTGTGGTCATTGCCGTCACTTCTATTTTGGATACATTCCACTTATTTTAAGCGGATTGGTATATTTCGAAGGACACGTGATTTAAGAGGGAATTGTCTAATTCTAAGATTATTATGAGGCATGTTTGTATTGCCTTCTCCGCTGAAATTAATGGAAACAGCAGAAAACAAATCTAAACCTTAAGACGCCAAGATCAACTGCATCTGAAATATGTCGTTTGTTTATGATGCATGCTGTATATTCTTGCAAACAATATAAAACATTTTTGCATATAATCATGCAAACAGGGTACACTCTGGTCAGACACTCCTAAAGGATCATTCAGATCTGTCTACACACTGTTTGCAACAATGATACTTAAGGGGAATGGGAAAACCTTCAGGGGAGGCAACACCTGCAAAAGTATTTTTGTCTCCCACGTCAGTAGGGGTCAACTCTTAAAGGAAAGAATTTGCTCTTGAGGAGCAAATTCTTTCCTTTAAGAGTAGACCCCTAATCAGTGGGACAGAGCTTATAGAAAAGTAAACAGGAAGTCCCGAAATTTATTTCCCTTTGAAAAATGGCGGAAAAATCTGCCAGATGTTCCCATTCCCTTAAAGTAAGCAACAGACAACAAAGCAGACGACAAATGTTGTGATTGGTGCCTTAATGGGTAAGGCTAATTACCGTCGTAGCGCCAGTGAGTGAATAAGCATGTCCTCCAACAAGTCCAAGGGTTTTGTCGTACTGGGCCTGAATCAGAAATAAAAAACATCTGCTGTAAATTCACTACAGTCAAACTTCGATTGCTCGAACCCCTTTTGGACAGTGAAAATTTGTTCGAGACAGCGGTAGTTCAAGCCATAGAGGGTTACTATTAGTGCCATACCAGGAGACATAGTGGAGATAATTGTGGATATCTTTTCAGTGTTCTGTATTATAAATGTATGTTGTGTGTACTATTTAGAATCGCCTCATCGAGGCGATTCTAATGAGTACACACAGCATTCATTTGCAAGGTAAATGGAGAACATCTTCCTAAATTACCCCTATATCGTATTTGGAGGAATTCCCTGCGGACTCAAGAAGGGGTTCGACTCATACATAGTAAACGAGCCATCTGAGGTCGAGCCACTGAAGTTCTACTGTATTTTTAAGAAAAAGGGCGTTTCTGCTTGCGCTGAAATTCGCAAAGTTGATGTCGTGTTAATTCTAAGCACTCGCCAAATTGCGTATAAGTATATATAGATTTGTTTGTTTACATTGAGGTTTTACGTGCCCGTCAATACAATTAAGGTCATTTTGGAGAAGTTGATTTCTACATTGAAGGGGACGTGACGTAAAACCTCAACACAAACAAACAAACAACATATAGGCTAATTACAAGTATATTGTTCAGAGCTGAGAAGACACAACCTTGCGAGTATTGTTAGAAATGAGTTTCCCTAAATAGCGAAAAAGACTCAACCAAGATTCACCATTTGAACAAACTCTGTAGGACAAGTGTCTCTACTGCTGAACACACGTTCCTCGATCCCCTATTTTAAATGCTCCACATCTAATTTGACTTCAGTTGGCCAAGAATTTTCAGAGGAGATGCTTTAAACTGTTGACAGACAGACTACGAGATCTACTTATTGTATAAGCTCACCAGCGATAATATATATGGTTTAGGGGTGGGGATCTGAATGGTTTCTGAGATATATGGCCTTTTATGCATGGCAGCGGCACACCCTGGGGGATCCCCAGTTTGGCATAAAAGCATTTGGCTAAAAAAGTTCACTCAAGGAATATTTCTATAAAAGTTTTGTAAAAATATCTGAAAAGGTTTGGCAGAAAAATGCCATTTTTCTATTTTCCCCATTGAAAGTCTACGGAAACTCTAAGTTGCCATAGCAACCAAACTAATGGGCTGATTATCATCAAAATACAAATTGTCAATCCCCCAGCCCAAGGATGCTACAGATGAAGTGGCTTCAGAGCAGATGTCGTTTGAAAGTGTTGACGCCAGACGACGACGACGGACAACTACCTATAAGCTCCCCTTGAGCCTTCGGCTCTGGTGAACTAAAAAAGCACCGATCTCACTGGTGGGTCGATTGTCTCTGAGTGTCAGCTGGAAAAATGATAATGAACGATAACTAAGACTGCTAATATTTCGTTTAATTCTTACGTTCCTGTAGTGTAAGCAAACAGTTTGGACTTATCAGACGCCGCGTTCTGCAGCGTCTGACCTCAACTTTCTATACTGCAAGCAAACAGTGCAGACCCTGATCAGAAGCGTCTGATCTGAGTTAACATTGTTTGCTAAACCCAACACATGATTCCGGTCCAGATGCTACAGAAACCCCGTTAACACAAAACTCTCACATCACAGCGATAAGAATGTCGCCGCTATTAAGTCGGACACGATTAATCGGCTAATCGATTAATCGATCGATACCATCCATTAAAATGATTATCGTTACTGATTTGATAATAATCGATTGTTTGATAAGTATAATTTACTACCCACTGCTATGTCTAAAATAGCTGGATGAGTGGCAAACAGTGCAGGCCCTGATGAGACACCACGTTCTGTGGTGTCTCATCTGGGTCTACACTGTTTGCCAGGCCTGATTTCCCGAAAACATACAGTAAAGTACAACGCATGTTAAGAGTCATGCTCAGACAGAAATCCAGATAGGTAAAAATATAATAAAACCTTCAGTGATTACTAATCGATTATCAATCACAATGGCATCGATTATCTTTTGAAGTCTGATTAGCCAGCCCTAGCGGCTATTGTCTATAAATAACCATTTCCTACAAATCATTTTAGTCACGAGGACATCAGCACTGAAGACCTGTGTTTAAGGGGAATAGATACACCTTCAGGGGAGGCAACTCCTGCAAAAGTATTCTTGTCTCCCATGCCAAAAGGGGTCAACCCGTAAAGGAAAGAATTTGCTCCTGAGGAGCAAATTCTTTCCTTTAAGAGTAGACCCCTTTTTCAGTAAGACTGATCCGATAGAAGAGCGAACTAGAAGTCCCGAAAGTTGTCTCCCTTTGAAAAATGGGGGAAAAAGCTGCAAGGTGTTCCCATTCCCCTTAATAAATCCACACATAATAACGACCTGAGACAGAATTATCTACCATGGTTCTGAAACATACATTTATGGGTTTTTCTTTTGGAATAGAACCTGACCTTATGTCCCAAATTTCAGTTCAACACATAGATATGTGAACCGTCGCACTGAGGTGGTTCTGAGCAATCCACAAAATCAATGTTCAAACAAGCATCTGCAGCCAATATTTCTAGCAGAAATAAAAAAAAATATCCCCAGTTTTCGTCTGAATTATACTTTAAATATTTACCACTGTCTGGGCTAAATTCAGCAGACAACAAATTGTTTGTATTTTTTATTTTTCCAGAAAAAAGGATTTGATATCATAAACGATTTGTCTGCATAGGAGACACTGTGCATGAAATGTCAAATCCTGTTTTGGAGCAGAATTGTATGAGAAGTCAAATCCTGTTTTCTTGGGAAAAAATAAGAAAAAGCATTTCAAATTGTTGTCTGTAGCATCCAGGGCGTTTACCCATTTAGTACTGGAAACCCCAAAACGGGTAGTTGGGAAACAGCGCAGGCACAGATCAGACGCCGCAGAACGAGGCGGCTGATCAGGGCCTACACTGTTTGCAAAATCTTCAGCCAATTTCCAAAAAGTTTTGGAAAACAACACAACCTGACACCACTAAATTTTGAAACAGACTCCTGCTACATGTAAGGAAGAAGATTCTATTTGGTACAAACAGGGTTAAAAGAACCAGCTGAGATAAATCTATCTCATATTATAGGTGTGTTATTCTATACCCAGCAGGCACACGTCGCTAGGGCAACGTCAAATCAACGTCGGTGCAACGTCACGACGTTGCACCGACGTTGATGTGACGTTGCATAAACGTCATGACGTTGCACCGACGTCGATGTGACGTCACAATTACGTCATGTGCCCGCTGGGATCTTACAGGCACTTCTGTAGCTAAAATAGCACCGTTCTGACATGCATTCTTTATTCTGGTATGTAACTCCCGGGTCTTCTTTCTCGTACTGCTGTTAGCATCTGCCTCCAATTCATTGTCAAAGTCAGTGTAGAAACTGCAGCCACCCGTGAGAGCAATGTGGGCATCGCCAGATTGTCCACCATAAATAGCGTTGTAATTTCCATGAAATCTGCGGAATATTTGCACAATCGTTAGGAAAACAAGTCTTTATAAATACATAGTAATTTTAACCGTCGAAAAAACAACAATTTCATATGAAAAAGTGTGATATTTGCCTTATTACTGCCCAAAATATAGATTGTGGGCTAGAACCGCCTTATCGAGGCGGTACTAACCTAAACCCACAATCTATATTTTGGGAAGATGGATTGTGATATACGTTAGAACCGCCTCATCGAGGGGTTCTAACGAGCACCCACAATCAATATTTTAGAGCAGATATAAGAAAAATAAGATTTACCCCTGTAAATAAATATCAAAAATGAGTAAACCCCAGTTTTACTATATAAAAGTGGGGTTCTAGGGGGTAAAAATATAAAGGCGTGTTTTCGCGATGGTTAACCAATTTCATGCTGTTCACGACAGCCCCTACCTTTGCGAACTGGATATACGCTGCTTGTATGAATGATTTTGTTTTTAAGGTAACCGGGCGCCAAGAGCACATTAGGGCTACCCCCAGTTCGCCGACTGGGATTATTTATTGGTACTGTTCTTTTCCGTAGGCTGCCAATGTGCTGACTCCTGCCAATTTGACAGTTATCAGCTAGCCGTTGTGGAGTGAGGTGACATCCTTCGCGGAGGACGTGAAAAGCAGGTCAATCCTGCACTTCACCTCCCCCCGCTCAAGATGCCATGAAGGCACAAATCGCACCCAATGTAAAGCGTTTGTCCTGTAAACTGAGCAGTCCTCTGGCGGTTTTTGAATTTTGAATGCAGATACAGACCAATGGTCGGGCTCTAGAATGTGGTGGCACGTTGCCAATTCCGGCTGCAAAATGTGCCTGTGCACTGGCCTTTGTCTGGCCGTGGCAACAAAAAGCTTACATGCATTATCGGGTTGGCTTCCATTAGACTTTACCCCCAACCCTATCTTGGTAGAGAAAACGCCCTCGGGCACGGTGCTTGTTAAAGGGTGATAATGCATGGACTTTGGAATTTTGAACGGCGGCCAAAAGTGAGCCAGGAAGGGTTACTATTAGACCAGCCAATTTCGGCTATTGCAAAATGTCCTAGTACCCGTGCTCTACCACCCTGAAAACACGCCTATGTTCTGTCTCCCCCCCCCCCATCCCCATGCCCCTAGGAGGGTGTTCTTGGTAATTTCGTATACTTCTGGCCCCTAGATGCGTTGTGTTGGAATGTCATGTCTTTATTGTCTTGTGTGTTGCCTCCTTCTTTTAGTTTTTTAATTAGTTTAGCCAATCAGTGTAGTGTGGGTGACTTCTATCGCGGAGGAAGAGAAAGGAGGTCAATCCCCTTTTCCTTCTTTGTTTTATAAGTTTGTGAAAAAGTGATGCTCTCATCGGCGTAGGATGTATTCTTATAAGATCTTAAGTGGGTCAGTTGGGACCCTGTTTGCATATCATTATCTCATCCTACGCGAAGGAAGACACCATAACGCTGTTTATCATTCAGTTTTGCCCATTTGAACAAATATATTATATCAAGTAATTTGATTGGTTGATAATCAGCCATGGGAGTGGCTTAACTAATTTATGCAGCGGGGTAAGGGTAAAGATATTGTCAACACTCTTTATACCGATATTCAATTTAAGGACAATTTGAAATCCTTAGCTTGAGGCTTGGCCGCTTAGCTCGACGCTTGGCCGCCGGACATCCCTTGGATTGAAAACGCCCATATCTAATTCATGATCATAAAGGGTTCTTGTAATCTAATACCATATCTATAAATGTTATAGATATTTGTTAGAATCGCCCCGACGCTTTATTTACCTATTGCCTATCATAATTCGTTTTGGGATTATTTATAACGGCAGTATGTTAGGGAACAAGTACTATCGTTATAACGAGGATCCTCTTACGACGATTACAGGGCATACATATAGATTTATCATATGACGTTGTGTCTGAAAATGTAATAAAACCATGTAATAAATTCTGTAATCCACTAGTGGATTAAATATCCAAATTAGTTAGATATGCCCAGTAACGTTACACGTACGACGTCCTTAACGGCGTCGCGTTTACTATTGGTGGAATATTGCCATTTTTTGTAAACAAATCGTGAATATAATGCGTTTTAAATATCGTATGCTAAATAGAATTTTGCATTCGTGCTCATATACTATTACATTTATTAAACTCATTGAGGAAAAGGGATAAAATGCTCGGTGAAGCCTCGTATTTTATCACTTTTCCTCAACTCGTTGAATAAAATCAGTATGCGTTATCATGCTGGGTATAGGTGTGCTTGGTGTCTGTAGTAGCCTCCTAATGGGTTTGTCGAATGATCAGTTTACTCGATGACTACTAGAACTGGCATATCAGAGCCTAAAAGATAATCGATTATCAATTAAGAAATAATCTCCACGTACCGTGTGTTATCGTGATTAACACACGGTGTTGGAGGGCAGATTGCGAAATATTAATTCACGACGGCGCAGCCGGAGTGAATTAATATTCGCATCTGCCCGACAACACCGTGTGTTAATCACGATAACACACCGGGTGCGTGGAAATTATTTCGATTCTAACATGATGCTAAACTGAAATACAGTAGTAACAAAGCGTTATCTTGGGGACTATTTTGCAGCGGATGTCGACAGAAGGAAATGTTTACATGCAACGTCACGATGACGCCAAATTGCACGCACCACGTTGACGACGTGAATTATCGCATATTTGCAAACGCTGACGTTTCCACTGGGTTCAATGGGAAAAACGTTAACGTCATGTTAGAATTAAAAATCAAAAATGAGTTCATTTAAGAGCAATGAAAAAATTCATAAGAAAGAAGATGGGTCATACTACGTAGTTTCGGCTAATAAAGCCTCATCAGTGACCCTGTAATGATCCGGCAAAGAAAGCCAGAGGAAACATACTACAATTTTGCGAATTTCGAATATGCAGTCGATTCAAAGACTGATATAAATCAAAATGGGGTCCAAATAATTACAAACCTGTCTAGAATATAAGTCTAAACCAATAATTTATTTCTGATTTCTCAGAATATTCACGCTGATCTCAAAGGACGAAAAGTAAAATATAAACTGCACTAGCCTGCCATTGTGATCGATAGTCGAAAATTCTCTGAAGATTTGGTCATAATTTTTCCGTCTGAGCATTATTCTTTTCATATGCTATACTTGAAAGTATGCATAAAGACAGAGAGGCCTGACCAAGAAGTGTAGACCCAGATGAACGCAGAATGCGGCGTCACATCCGGGTCTACAATGTTTGCCACTCGTCCAGCTACATGTATTTCAGACACAACATTTGGTAGTAACATTTACTTATCAAAAAATCGATTTCTAGCAAATCAGTAATGATAATAATATTTGCTGAATTGATCGATATCCGTTTGGTTGGCCCATCTACAGTCAAATTTCTATATTAAGACCACCTTTGGGAGTGTTCAAAAGTGGTCTGCAGTGTTCAAAAGTGGTCTGCAAGACCACTTTTGAACAGTCCCAAAGGTGGTCTGCAAAACCCCTTTTGAAAAGTCCCAAAGGTGGTCCTTTACCAGGAGACACTGTTTTCAGAAACCACTGAAGAATAAATGCACTCTACTAAGTAACCTTTTCAAACAAGAATTAGTCTTAACTTTAGGTGGTCTTAACAGCGGAATTTTACTGTACTCGATGACTACTAGTTTCGGGTAAATTAGTATATAATCGGTCATATATTCAATTATAAATCATACGTTCGTGCGTAATACACTGTTCAAAACAATTAAAGGAAAAAACTTTTAAGCTTCTTGGTAATTTTCAGAGTCAAGGAAAGGCACCACATGTTTTTTATAGTGACATCTCTTAACAATGTTCGTGCAAACGTCAAGAAGAAAGGTTCACGTACAAAACAAGAATGTGGGCTACAGCATGGATACGCCCCAAAAATGAAAATATTCCTTGAAAAATTCTCATATTATTCGTATTTCTGCTCAAAACAAAGATTGGGGGAAACTCGTTAGAACCACCTTGAGGCGACTGTCACGTACCCATGCACTATCTGGGCCCCGTCAAGCGATTTTGGTACTTATCGCCTATGCGAGCAGTGAAGGTTCAGGCGAGCCTGCGCATCCGCGCAGTCTCGCCAGAACCTTCGCTGCTCGCTCATACAAGCAGTGAATCAGGAGGAACCTTCAGACAGAAAGCCATATCCCTGGCCCCTCTGAATGGCCGGGCATACGCAGTTAAAATTTGTCATGACGGAATGCCTGAAGACACAAATTCGCTTGGCGGGGCTCATTTATGTTTTTGAGCAGAAATAAGAAAAATAACGTTCCCAGTTTCACTGTATAACAGTAGGGTTTTAGGGGTTCAAAATAATATGAGCCCCGCCAAGCGAATTTGGGTCTTCGAGCATTCCGTCATGACAAATGTTAACTGCGCATGCCCAGCCATTCAGAGGGGCCAGGGATATGGCTTTCTGTCAGAAGGTTCCTCTTGGTTCACTGCTTGTATGAGCGAGCAGCGAAGGTTCTGGCGAGACTGCGCGGATGCGAAGGCTCGCCTGAACCTTCGCTGCTCGCATAGGCGATAAGTACCAAAATCGCTTGGCGGGGCCCATATAACGAGTTCGTTTGTTTTTTTCAGCTTTCCTGAAAAATGAATATTCTGTGAGGGTGGCACACTTCAAAGTGTTTCAGTTTCTTCAATTAGTGCCCGAATTGCATAATATTTGGCACCAATGTTCTTTGTTTGTTTGTTTGTTTGTTTGATTTGATGTTTAACAGTCATTTCGGACTGTGGATTCTGTGGGATCAAGGAAAATAGATTCATTCAAGGATATGTCATAACAGAGCTAAGTACATTTAATTTTCTTGATTCTACAGGTTAAAGATACTTGTAAATAAATTCTGTTGAATTTTTCCAGAAGGCTTGTTTGCTTTTTTCCTTTTACAGGTCTAAAAAGGTGGTGAAGCTTCATACCAAATATCAACAAAGGCTATAATTTGAACGATCTTGGCAAAGGTCCACTACATGAAGCTACACACCAAATATCAAAGACCTGGGCCTTGCGGTTTCAGAGAAGAAGATTTTTTTTAAGATATTCCCACCAGATGCAGCTCAATACCAAATATCAAAGACATGGGCCTTGCAGTTTCAGAGAAGAAGCTTTTTAAAGTTTTCCCTATATAGGTCTATGTAAAACCAAAGGGTCTCGGGGCGGGGGCATTTTTGTTCCCAGGGCTATAATTTGAACAGTCTTGATAGAGGTCCACTAGATGAAATTTCCCACCAAATGTCAAAAACCTAGGCCTTGTGGTTTCACAGAAGATGATTTTTATGCCCCCGCCATTCGAAGAATAGTGGAAAGGGCATATAGCGTTGCCCATGTCCGTCCGTCCGTTCGTCCGTGCGTCCGAAACTTAAACGCGGTCAATAACTTCTTTATTTCTTGATGGATTTTAAAATTACTCGGCAGAAATGATAACCATCATGAGACGACGTGTCACGTGCAAAACCCAGGCCAAGGTCAAGGTCATACTTAGAGGTCATAGGTAAAAAACAGTTTCCGAAACTTAAACGCAGTCAATAACTTTCTTATTTCTGGATGGATTTTGAAATTACTTTGTAGAAATGTTAATCATCATGAGACGATGTGTCACGTGCAAAACCCAGGTCCGTACCTCCAAGATCAAGGTCATACTTAGAGAACAAAGGTCAAAAAAGGTCCGAAACTTAAACGCAGCCAATAACTTACTTATTTCTGGATGGATTTTGAAATTATTTTGAAGAAATGTTAACCATCATGAGACAATGTGTCACGTGCAAACCCAGATCCGTACCTCCAAGGTCATACTTAGAGGTCAAATGGCATAAAAAGGGTCCAAAACTTAAACATGGTCAATAACTTTCTATGGCTGAATACGAATATAGACATATTTTCAGGCGGGGGTATCCGTGTCCTATGGACGCATTTCTAGTTTAAGATTTTCCCTATAAAAGTCTATGTAAAACCAAAGGGCCCCGAGGCGGGGGGGCATTTTTGGTCTCAGGGCTATAATTTTAACAATCGTTGTAGAGGACCACAAGATGAAGCTTCATACCAAATATCAAAGATCTGGGCTTTGCGGTGTCAGAGAAGGAGATTTTTAAAGATTTTCCCTATATAAACCTATGTAAAATCAAAGTGCCCCGGTGCGGGGGCATTTTTGGCCCCAGCACTATAATTGGAATAATCTTGGTAGGGGTCCACTATATGAAGCTTCATACCAAATAGCAAAGACCTGGGCCTTGCGGTTTCAGAGACGAGATTTTAAAGATTATTGGCCATGAAAACCAAAGTGCCCCGGGGCCGGGGCATTTTTGGCCCCGGCACTATAATTTGAACAATCTTGGTAGGGGTCCACTAGATGAAGCTTCATATCAAATATCAAAGACTGGGTCTTGCAGTTTCAGAGAAGAAGAGTTTTAAAGATTTTTTCCCTATATAAGCCCATGTAAAACCAAAGGGCCCGGGGCAGGGGCACTTTTGGCCAAAACACAGTCCACTAGATGAAGCTTCATACCAAATATCACAGACCTGGGCTTTGCGGTTTCAGAGAAGAAGATGTTTAAAGATTTTCCCTATATAAACCTATGTAAAACCAAAGGGCCCCGGGGCGGGGGTAGTTTTGGCCCAAGCACTATAATTTGAACAATCTTGGTAGGGGTCCACTAGATGAAGCTTCATACCAAATAGCAAAGACCTGGGACTTGCGGTTTCAGAGAAGAGGATTTTTAAAGATTTTCCCCATATAAGCCCATGTAAAACCAAAGGGCCCCGGGGCGGGGGTGCACTTTTGGCCCAAACACTGTAATGTGAACAATCTTGGTAGGGGTCCACTAGATGAAGCTTCATACCAAATATCACAGACCTGGGCTTTGCGGTTTCAGAGAAGAAGATTTTTAAAGATTTTCCCTATATAAACCTATGTAAAACCAAAGGGCCCCGGGGCGGGGGTAGTTTTGCCCCCAGCACTATAATTTGAACAATCTTGGTAGGGCTCCACTAGATGAAACTTCATACCAAATATCAAAGACTGGGCCTTGCCGTTTCAGATATGACGATTTTTAAAGATTTTTTCCCTATATAAGCCCATGTAAAACCAAAGGGCCCCGGGGCGGGGGCATTTTTGGACCCAGCACTTTAATTTGAAAAAATCTTGGTAGGGGTCCACTAGATGAAGCTTCATACGAAATATCAATCACAGGCCTGGGCCTTGCGGTTTCAGAGAAGAAGATTTTTAAAGATTTTCCCTATATAATCCTATGTAAAACCAAAGGGATCCGGGGCGGGTGCATTTTTGGCTCCAGCAGTAAAACTTGAACAATCTTGGTAGAGGTCCACTAGATGAAGCTTCAAACCAAATATCAAAGACCTGGGTCTTGTGGTTTCAGAGAAGAAGATTTTTCACGTTTCGGTGAAAAACAAAACTATCCATCCACAAACTCTCAAACACACAAGGTTAGCATCTAGACCTCTAAAACACACAAAGCACGATAATCCTGTGTCACTGGTATCCGGACAAACCCCACCCACTGTTTGTACATACAAAAAAGCTTGACTCAACCTCACTTTGACAGATCCTGTGAATGTACTCCCAAAACACCAGTACTAGCACCTGTTGTAATGTCATGTACACTCAGTCACATGCAAAGAAATAGACAGAAATGTATACCACAACCAGTAAACATTTTTAGGAATCCTCTTTGAAAAACAGCCACTTTTTAGTGGCAATCCACCTTCGTGAATTCAGATATGCCACTGCGTCCAGTCAGACAGCTGGAGTGTTAGTTTCGTATTCCATTTCATAAAAGTACAGATTCTCAGCACTAAGCAAATAAGCCACACAGGCAAAATATATCCACATATCACAATTTCTATGAACAACCATGCCATTATTGACCCTACTACTATAATATTTCGAAAATCGTGTACCCTCAAATGCGAAACTGTCCCCTGATGCCTTTAAGTGTAAACTCATTTCCCCTTATATACAATGTATTTGAAAACTAGATCTAACCTGGCGAAAGCTTTCTCCAAAAGTGCAGGCCAGATCTCATTATCGTCATCTCTTGACTTCGCCCCCCAGAGCACGTTACCATATATAACCGGAACATAGTCATCAATAACAACTTGTTCCCATTCTCCGTATCTCCAGAAATGGCAAGTAAACGTACCATGATCCGGATTCCAGGCATCTTTTGGCACAACCTGTAAGATTACAATAACACATCTGTGTGATATAGAGCACTCTTTCATTTCTCCAACATAGGTTGTGGTGCGCGTTAGAACCGCTTCATTGATGTGGTTTGAACGCGTACCAACAACCCATGTCTTGGAGCAGAAATAAGTAAAATAATGTATAGCCCTCTAAACACCAGTGTTTTCTATATAAAGTGTGGTTTAGGGGGATGTTCATTTCACGGACTTGTAAACATGCTGTGTAGTAGTTTAGGTCGTAGTACCAAAGTGTTAATCCAAAATCGTTAATCCATAGACAAAAAGGCAAATATCAATGTTCAGATCAACAGACATGGACTCCAGAAGATTGTAATCAGGCGTCCGCGGATATCAAGCATTACTTGGTAAGCAAGCTTCGCCCACCATGCCCATCGACCCGAACGAAGAAAAGGTGTAAAGGCCGAGAAGGGTATGTCCGAGATTTTGGAAGTCTTTCTATGGCTTTCCATTGGCAAACATATCAGAAATAATTCTGGAAATGGCCACATTGTACGTATCCACAAGATCATGGTGCCTTGAATAAGACAGAATAAAACATTTTTATCATATGACGTCGCGTCTGAGAGTGTAATAACGCCATGTAATATTTTCGATAATCCACTAGTGGATTAAATATGCAAATTAGCAAGATACGTCCCGTAACGTTACATGTACGGCGTCCTTAACGACGTCGCGTTTGCTAATGGCGGAATATTAACATTTTTGTTAAACAATCGTGAATAAAATGCGTTTTGAATGTCATATGATAAACAGAATCTTGCATTCGTGCTCGTGTATTATTGAATTTATTAAACTCGTTGAGGAAAAGGGATAAAATGCTCGGCAGAGCCTCGCATTTTATCCCTTTTCCTCAACTCGTTTAATAAATTCAATAATACATGAGCACTCATGTAAGATCCTCTATGTCAACAATTTATTAAACTCGTTGAGGAAAAGAGATAAAATGCTCGGCAAAGCCTCGCATTTTATCCCTTTTCCTCAACTCGTTTAATAAATTCAATAATACATGATCACTCATGTAAGATCCTCTATGTAAAACATTTATTCCACGATAACCCACTTTGTCATTTTGTCATCTATTCTAACACAGCGCGCCTATATAGGCAATGGAAAATAACTGTGTTTTATTCTGCAACAAATCACAGCCCGGAAGAGCGTGATAGGTGACGTCATTAAAAACTCCCAATTTATTACGTCACTAGTCGATTTCCTTGACGTTAGACGGTGTAACGTCATTTTCTCGCATCGAAAACGTTAGAAAAGCATATAAATGCGTGTGTTTCAGTCGATAATTTTAGCGGGATTTCTTCTAACAATGGCGAAAAGTTGTGGGATTTTGAAGGAAACAACAACATCATTGCCGATTTTCAGCGTGTTAGAATCGAAATAGATCAGCTCTAGTCTGTGATTTGTTGTGTAATAAATCACAGTTTGTCGGTCAGTTGTAAGTAGACAAATCACGGGCGCTACGCGCTTGTGATTTGATCTACTTTACAACTGACCTCCAAACTGTGATTTATTACTCAACAAATCACAGTTAGAGCTGATCTATTTCTTAAATATGGGTTTAGTGCAGTAAGTCCAGAATAAAACATTGGACTTACACCTTGCCCATATAAACGTTATACCGCTTAGGTTATTCAAAATAAGAGATTTTAAAATCTTTAACGAAAAACCTAAAAATATTGTGCGCGCACAGGGTAATATCTTCAGATACGCGTGCGAGAAGGTTTACCATTTTCGCGTGTTGTTTGCGTGACACGCGCGCATTACGTGTGTGTGTGAAATTATCGCGCTTCATTACGCGGTTCATCGCGTTCACATGCGATTTCAACGCATTAATTAACAGCCAATGAAAGTGTTTATTCGAAACGCGTTAGGTACACTCAATACGCGTTTCTGTGCGAAAGCATTTCAACCAAAAAGAATAAGACAGATAAGTGACGATAAAACGCGTGAGTGCGAAGGAACACGAGCCAATCAAACACCTCTTTGCTTGTATGTTTGACCTGTATGTTTTTTGTGTGTTTTTTATTCGTTCTTTCATTAATGGCAGTACTGGTATTTCTTATCAGTAGTGGTCCCTTCGGATTAACAAACACAACTTCATTTATATTAAAGGACACATTTTGGATTGCATAAAACATTTAGAGATAAAACTCACTTGGTATATACTGAAGAATGTCATATAGGTAGGGGACCAATTCAGGGTAATGATTTAATCTAGGGTATGTAATTGACCAGTCACCGCTATTTAGGCCCCCGCCCATCGGGGCTTGAAGAAATAGATGGGCTGCACGATGCTTCCACGCAGAGCTGAAACCGACCCGCACGCGAGTACTGGTAAACCGCTTAGAGGATCTAAGCCTACCCAGGCAAAGCGGTGCGAGTCGGCCCGTCCATATTTATAAACCCTATTGGTTTCATTGGGCGGCAGGGCTTGAGATGTCATTTCATCTCAATGTCGGGTAAAAGTCCCACAAAATTGGAAGCAACGTGTTCAAAATGACGTTTACAGTGTTGACGGGGACGTTAAACCTCAAATCAAACAAACAAACAAAGTCACCGCTATTTACTTGTTAATAAGCGCCCACCAGAACCGCCTTGACGTGGTGTTCATGGTTTTCCTAACTAGTACCCACAATATATGTTTGGAGTCAAAGTAGAGGAAATATGGTAGACGCCTGAAAAAACATACATTTTAACCCATACATTACAATGGAATTTTCCTCCTTTTAAGTTTGGAGTGGTCCAATTTCAATCATAGGGATGTCAGGTACGTTTTGTTTGATGTAAGTTGTACAAAAATGGATGTTCTTCGAGCAAACAGTGCAGATTCAGATCAGACGCCACATTATGTGGCGTCTTATCTGGGTCTACACTGTTTGCCAATGTCCTAAAAAGGGCCGTTATATAGCGATGGACTATTGGTCATACTTCTTTCTGTTTGGAATTTAAGTATCCAATTTTATCCTTAGCATCAGCCACCTGGGCAAGGGCCTAAAGTGTGTGTGGTGGATCAAGAATTAGGTCATACTCAAAATTTTGCAACAGAATTCCTTAAAAACCACTGGCCAGTACTCGTTAACTCTTAACAAAGTAAGTATGTTTACTTTGGTTTTGGTAGAAACGGCCTGCCAGGATTATTTCCCCTTATTTCGAGCCTATAGTTAATGAGAGGTGTACCCTAAGAAAAAACAAACAAAAAAAAACACCTGACTCGTTGTTGCAGAACTTGGCGTCTCACAGATGACCCGAGTGATTATGTTCAGTGTGTGTGTGTGATAGAGTTTTTCGTTCCACCAACAACTAAGGTCATATGGAGACGAGACCTCGGTTTAAAGACTCATCTGAAAGTCTGGAGCAGCCCGGAATCGACCCAACGACCCCTGCTTTGCGAGGCAATATACATCTGTGATATTGCACCTGGATAAATATAGAAATCAACCGCATATGCTGGCATCACATCAGGAGCTGTCATCAGACTGAATATTTCGTCTGGAAAAGTGTCATTTAGGTCATGAGCATAGACGGTCATCACGGAAGCACGCCTTTTCAAATATCTTGAAATTTTTAACACCAAAAACTGAAAATTTTCAGTCCAAGAATCTTATATTTTTCATAACTATGTTCAAAACAATCACTGAGGGTACTCGTAAGAACCACTTCGACGAGGCGGTTCTAACCAATACCAAAAATCTATGTTTTTGCACAGAAATAAGAAAAAAAATACACATACGACATAAAAGTTGGTCTAAACTTGTATGGGCGTGTTTTCGTGTTGAATACCCAGTAAGCCCAACTTTTCTCTATATAAAGTGACATCACATCAATGGATGTAATCAGACTACATAACCCGCTTGGAAAAATGTCATTTAGGTCATGTGCATAGACGGGCATCACGAAAGCCCACCTTTTCAGATATATTGAAATTGTTCGCACCAAAACCTGAAAAGTTTCAGATCAAGAATCTTATATTTTTCAAACTTATGCTCAAATCAAAGATTAAGGGTACTCGAAGAGGCGGTTCTAAGCAGTACCCAGAATCTATGTTTTGAGTAAAAATAGGAACAATAATACATACCCCTGCAAGCCCCAGTTTTACGATATAAAAGTGGGGTTAAAAGCGGTCAAAATTATACTGGCAGGTTTTCGTGTTGAATACCTCGTAATCTCACTTTTCTCTATATAAAGTGGGGTATAGATGGTTTTCATGGATTTGTTAACCTGATCATGGATAAAGAAAATTAATAAGTGACGATAATTAGATGTTATTTAAAGAACTACCTTTACAGCTCACAGGTGCATCTGAGTGTCATAAAATTTTTGGCAGTCATCTTCCTGTAGACATACTATCAACTTCAATCGATATGCAGTACCTATATTTTACTATTTACCCCCGGGAAAAATTCCATAGTTTTACTGAAACTGGATAAATGACTTGCCCATTTACTTTTATTTTCTCTGTTTCCTTTTATTCTGTACCTGTTTCGAAAATAATCAGTTATGTTATGTTCAAACTGAAAACAAAATAGCTGAAACAACCAAAATTTGAAGAAAAAGTGTAAAAAGGGCGATAAGCGCGAAATAGTCGCGCAGTACTGATTGATTGCTTTTGAAACGCGGATGTGTCTGTGAATATGCAGTATCTGCGTTTTCGACATGCATGTTTGGTTAGCTGATCAATAATCGCAATATTTGCGAAAATTGATTGACTAAAATGTATTTCGCAATTGTAACGCGTGAACTGCGAGTGGGTATCTAACGCGATACAAACGCGAGACAAGTGCGAGTGTGGTGACAACTTTCTCGCAAGCTTGTCCGTACAAACTGACAGAATTAAGCATAACTGTCTTTAACTACTGATGTATTTTTATCTTTCTCTCTTTCATTTAAGTCAAAATAGAAGTGGGAACAATGGTCAGGAATCGATACAATTAACCCACAGCTCCCATCAGACTCCCCGCGGGAAAGAAACACAAACACGAAACAGCTAGACCATAATGGAAACATCACTAGCGGAAAGCCAAAAAGACAGTTACTTTCCCATAAAATGGCCAATTGGCTATCCAAAGCAAAAATACAACCGATACACACACACACAAAGACAAGCCATAACAAAATAACCGCGACAGAAGAGCCGCCTTGGAACGGTCAGTGGAACTGGTCATAATCCTCGCCCTTACTTCCGTCGCGAGTTAGACAAATAACTTGTTCAGTCCGCATGAAGGCCTCCTTACCATCAGTGCAACATCTCCGTGAACACAGAAATCAATCAACCACAGAGATGAAACAACGGTGAGGACTCAACAGAAAGAAACCACTGAAATGCTGGAGCAAAAGAAAACCAACAGTTAGACTCCGATGGGCCCAAACAGAAACAGAGTATCAAGCACCAACCAACATTTCACAAAATTAGATTCTCTCTAATTCTCTGTAAGCCTTTACGCTGGAACTGTCCTAGAATCTGAGGCCTGGCCCACCGGCGTGCAATAAAAGACGGAAGCAAAGTTGACAACCGTGATTAGTTAACTACCGGCATGCAGTCTGTCGTTTAACAGTTTTGCTTTATCCAATCTTTTTATATCGAAGAATGATTTTACGAAATTGGGTAGTGAAGTCATTGTAATTATATATTTTTCTGAACTTACATACTAATTCACCATGAAATTCGGGTTTCGATAGACCTTGTTGCAGAAGAGATTTAAGTCCAACATTGAATTTTGAAATGAAATCGGAATGGCGTCTATGAAATTTTGAAAAGGCTTTGCGTTGTTTATGATAACGATAACACTGATTAAGAAGTTTAGCAGTTATTATTTATGACGGGTGTTGAAGTCAGTTACATGACTACACACTCTAGCAAATCGAATTAATTGCGAAATATAAGCGCCATAGGGTGCCGCACGAGGAACATCACCATCCAAGATAGGAAAATATACAATCTCAAAATCATCGCTTTTATCATAAATTTTTCAAGAAACAAATCTATCTACAATAGATAGGTGTAAATAAAAAAACCGGGCCTCGGTATCAGAAGAATTTGCTTTATTTAACTGAAGTTCTAGGGGGTAAATTTGACTGATCAAACCATCGAAATAGGTATTGTCAATATTTACATGTACTAAATCATCCAAATATCTAAAAGTCGAGCTAAAGGCTTCAATGATTTCAGATTGGTTTTCAACGGAAAGGGACATCATGAAGTCTCTTTCATAACAAAACTAGAGATATCAGCCACAAGGGGTGCGCAGTTAGTACTTTCAATTCAAACGTAAGTATCTTACAGAAACAGCTGACAGTAAACTGTTGGCAAAACTTCATTCGTTTTGCTTTACAAACATACTTCTAACAAAAGATAACAAGAGGCCCATGGGCTACACTGCTCACCAGAGCTCAGGGGGGCCACTGGTCACTGGCAGCAATGTATTTTAATTAACCATGGAAGCCCTGCACCCTAGGCTGCTACAGATAAAATTTCGACCCAATCAGACTAGTAGTGGCTTCAGAGGTCTGATGTCGCCTGAAGACAACAGATGACAATTGACAATTTCCCATCTGTGGCAACAAATAGGCCGAAAAGAACATTATTAAAGGAACATTTCTATGAAAGTTTGACAAAATACCTTGAGAGGCATAAATGTCATTTTTCAATTTTCCCCATTATACGTCAATGGAAACCCATAACTTGCCATAGCAAACAAACCAAAGAGCCAAATTTCATAAACCAGAGCTCAGATGGGCACTGCCCAATGGAGCCCTGATTGGTGTCACTAAATGGGTATTATAAAAAGGAACAGAGACATATATGGTTTAGCGGTGGGGATATGTAGGTTTCCGGAGACGTAAGGCCTCTTAAGCAATGGAGGGATTCGGGCATGGCAGATCCCAGAAAAGCCCAAGATTGTTGTCACTGAATATGTCTTATCATAAAGATCAAGAATATATATGGTTAAATGGTGGAGATCTGAACGGTTTCTGAGATATGAGGCCCTTTCATGAAGTGAAAGGGAGAGAAATGGCCCCTGCGGACCCCCAAGACAGGGTTGACTGAATGCGTCTAATAACAATGAACAAGAATATATGTGATCAAAGGATGGGGATTTGAATGGTTTCTGAGATATATTGCCTATTATTAAGTGGAGTCTTATCATCAGGAACAAGAATATATATGGTTTAGGGGTGGGGATCTGAACGGTTTCTGAGATATATGGATTTTAATGAAGTAAAGGGGTGGGGCATGGCCTGTGGCACCCCGGGGGGTCCCCATGCTGGTGTCACTGTTTGCGTCTTATCATAAGGAACAAGAATATATATGGTTTAGGGGTGGGCTCTTGACAGTTTCTCAGATATATGGTCTTTTGTGAAGTCGAGAGGTGGAGTGTGGCCCGGGCGCACACTGGGTGGCCCCTAGGTTGGTGTAACTGAATGTGTCTTATCATAAGGAACACGAATATATATGGTTTTGTGGTTGGGATCTGTAAGGTTTCTGGAATATTTAGCATTTTATGAAGTGGAGCGGGTTGGGCATGGCCCCCGCACATTCCGGGGGACCCCCTAGTTGGTGTCACTGAATGCGACTTATCATAGGGAACGAGAATATATATGGTTGAGGGGTGGGGATCTGTAAGGTTACTGGGATATTGGGCCTTTTATAAAGTGGAGGGGTGGGGCATGACCCAGGCACATCCCGGGGGACCTCCAGGTTGGTGTCACTATGTCCATCTTATCATAAGGAACAAGAGTATATATGGTTAAGGGGTGGGGATCTCAACGGTTTCTGAAATAAATGGCATTTTATGAAGTGGAGTGGGTGGGGCATGTCCCCGGCACATCCCGGGGACCCCCAGGTTGATGTCACTTAATGCATCTTAGCATAAGGAACAAGAATATATATAGTTTAGGGGTGGGGATCTGAATGGTTTCTGAGATAAATGGCATTTTATGAAATAGAGGGTGCAGGGCATGTCCCCGTCACATCCCGGGGGACCCCCAGGTTGGTGTCACTTAATGCAACTTATCATAAGGAACAAGAATATATATGGTTTAGGGGTTGGGATCTGTAAGGTTTCTGAGATAAGGCATTTTATGAAGTGGAGGGGGCTGGGCATGGCCCCGGCACAACCTTGGCGACACCCAGGTTGACATAAAAGCATATGGCTAAGAGAAGTTTACTCAAGGAACATGTCTGTGTAAGTTTGGTCAAAATATATGCAATGACTTGGCAGTAAATGCCATTTTTCAGTTTCCCCCATTATAAGTCAATGGAAAATCTAAGTTGCCATAGTAACAAAACTAAAAGGCCAATTTTCATAAAAAAAAAACACAAAACCTATAAAGGCAAATATGGTGAATATTTTCATAAAGCCTCAGCCTCCTAGAGCATAATGGTTTCTGAGGAGATGGTTTTTTAAGTATTTTTTTTCTATGTTTTGCATTTTGGTTTCCATGGCAACCAATAAAAATGAGCAGAAGGCCTAAAAGCACATGGCAGAAAGTAGATTGCCCATGGAACATTTCTATGAATGTTTTGTCAAAATATCTGCAGAGGCTTGGCAGTAAATGCCATTTTTCAATTTTCCCAATTATAAGTCTATGGAAACTACAAGTTTCCATAGCAACCAAACTAATGAGCCGACTTTCATAAAAAAACACAAACTTTCAAACCCTCCCCCCCCCCACAGCCCAAGGATGCTACAGATAAAATTTGGGCCCAATCGGCCCAGTGGCTAGAGGAGATGTCGTATGAAAGTATTGACGGACGCAGACGCAGCAGACGACGACAGACAACTGCCTATCCTATAAGCTCCCCGGGAGCCTTCGGCTCTGGTGAGCTAAAAATAGTTGAGTTATATAGGAATCTGGGCTATTTCGTTTTCCGAAATTATGTTTCAAATCGACTCCTTCCTGGGTCTTCAAACTGAAGGGTTTTATGACAACTTATTAGCTAAAGCTCTTTTATGTATTTTATAGAGGATCTTCTTTGAGTGTTCATTTATTATTGAATTTATTAAACTCGTTCAGGAAAATGGATACAATGCAAATTTTATCCCTTCTCCTCAACGAGTTCAATTAATTCAATAATACATGAGCACGAATGCAAGAATCTATTTATCAAAAATGTCATTACCCCGCCATTAATAGACGCGCCGTCGTTAAGGATGCGTACGTGTAACGTTACGGGGCGTACCTAACTTATTTACATACGTATGTCAGTACCATGTTACTAAGGCCATGTAATAAACACATTTGTAAAGAGCAAAGTGGGGTTTATAAGGATGTTTATTACTTTTCTTAATTTTACAATAAGACACAGATTGTGGCTTTGTTAGAACTGGTTGCAATGGGTATACACCATGTATAATATACGTTTCAAACAGAAAAAATATTTTTAACGTCCCCGTCAACAATATTCAGAACATTTTTGGAGACGTTGCTTCCAATTCTGTGAGACTTGGTGTCTCTGATGGGAGCTGTCGGTTAATTGTATCGATTCCTGATCATTGCCTCCACTTCTATTTTACCCGCCATTGAGATGAAATGACATCTAATGCCCAGTCGCCCAATTAAAACAATAGAGTTTATATATATGAACGGTACGACTCGCTGAACTTTTGACCTTCTAAGCGATATACCAGTTGTTTCAGCCATGTGGGGAAGCACCACGCAGCCCAATCAAACCCATCAGGAAAACATGCCTGTATAATTTTAACCCCCTTGAACCCCACTTTTATATAGTAAAACTGAGGTTTACAGGGTATACCTTATTTTTCTTATTTCTGTTCTAAAATATGGATTGTGGGTACTCGTTAGAACCGCCTCGATGAGGCGGTTCTAACGAGTGCCCACAATCTATATTTTGAGCAGAAATAAGAAAAATATCACACTTTTTCATCTTAAATTTTTCATTTTTTCGGCGGTTAAATTTGCAATGTATTTGTATAGGCGTGTTTTCGTGAATAGGAAACTACTGCAGATTGTTACAAGAAGAGACACTGCAGATACGATAATTTCTCATGAGTGTGTTTTTCTTATGAAGATTTAGAGTTGTTGTTTTTTTCTTTTTATTTTCTTGTTTTTTGTTTGCAGTTATCATTTCCAAACTGCTTATACGCTGAAACTTCGTTGACTTGTCCAACATATAGCAATGGATGAGTCCACTTGTATACAAGCGATATATGTGTCTTCAAACATGTGTGCATGGGAAAGACACACATGCCCAAAGAGTCATTTTTCACTTGTTGCAGCTCGATTATTAATGCAAATAATTAAAATATCTGGCCTCCAAAATGCTATACAAGCTATTTACCCTATGAAAGAGTTCTGGCCTGTCAGCCAAACCTGCCACCATGGACAGAAACCAACATGAACCAGCGGAACCCTGACCAATATCAAACCGCGTCGTACCATCCGAGAATAACACGGGCTTGTCGAGAAACTCCTAGAAAAGAATGTAGAAAATATTCAAGAATTGGTAACGTAAATAACATTTAAGAAAATGTAACGTAAGTAACAAAGGATTTGTAAATAACAAAATGCATGATAGTATTGAGCCGTATCAAGCAAAATATAACTTCGGACATATGTGAACTGCATTACCTTCGATCAGCCTGCGCATCATCAAAATCTTAACTGTGCGATGTATGGTTGCCTTTTGTCTTCATGAAAACAGATGTCATTATTCTGGCTGAGTAGGTAAGCAGGCTACCCTGCTAGCATTCTACATAAATCTACAGCGGGCCGTTAGCGGCCCGTCAGCTACCCTGACGGGCCGCTAACGGCCCGCTGTAGATTTATGTAGAATGCTTACTGGGTAATTTGAAACTTGGTTGAGTGCACATGACCAAAGGCATGTTTTTGTTTGTCGCGACTCATATTAACCCATACATGCCAATGGAATCTTCCACCTATATAGTAAGTTTGGAGTGGTCCTTTTCCAATTATATGGGTGTCAGATTTGTTTTTGTTTGTGGCAAAGTTTACAAAAATTAATGTTCTTTAAGCAAATAGTGTCTATCAAGATCAGACGCAGCGGATCCGCGGCGTCTGATCTGCGTCTGCAGTGTCAACGTCCCAGAAAAGGACCACTATGCTATGTGGGTTAAAACTGAAAAATAATTATATATGGTAAAAAAAAATAAAAGCTTAAAAGTAAGTTTCCGCCTTGTAAAACTTGTTGATGTACATGTGTTTTTACAAAGTAATTCTGTTCGCGATCAAGGGCACTTGCTTCGTCATTTAGTATCGTATTTGTTTAATGTTACTTTGCATGATTTTTGCTAATTAAAGCTTAGTAACAGAAACACTGATACTTAGGAGTGTTCCAAATATACCCAAATCAGATAAATATATGCTTATAAAACCCTTTTTTGTTTCAGAGAAAAACAAGCAGTTTTTCTTTCAGTGACAGCCATGGTATACCAGGCAAACACTGTACAACATCACACTGATTTCCCTCCATTACGAGGACATACAGCCCAAAACGGCTATTTGTCTGATGAAAATTTGTTATAGGTTCCTTATTTATATTCCAAACATAGGTTTGTGGGTGCTTGTTAGAACCGCCTCCTAAAAAGTACCAACAACCTACGTCTAGGTGTTTGTTAGACCAGACTCATTAAGGCGGTTCTCACGAGTACCGACAACCTAAGTCTATGAGCAGAAATAACCAAAATAGTGTATAGCCCTTTAAACCCCATTTTTCTCTATTTAAAGTGGGGTTAAGAGGGGTGTTCATTTCACGGACTTGTTATCATGGTGTAACGAGTGCCAACAACCTATGTCTTGGGACAGAAATAAGAAAAACAATATACACCCCCGTAAATCCAGTTTTCTCTATATAATGTGGGTTTTAGAGGGGTGTTCAGAACAGGGACCTGTTATCATGTCCGGGTTTACTATTATATCCCTTGACAATGGTTCTGCTGTTGTTGACCAATCCTATCATTTCACTAACACAACCATGTTTTTCATGAATCTAAAACTGACAATTTTCTGAAGAAAATGTGACAGTTATCTTATATCTGCTATAAGCACAGATTGTGAGTGTTTGTTAGAAGCCACCTCACTGAGACAATTCTAACGCGCACCCACAATCTATGCTCCCTTGGCTCACGCTCACAGTATCACGGCCTCGGTAGCTCAGTCGGAGGCGCGTCCGACTGCAGATCAGGAGGACTCGAGTTCGATACCTGCCGGGGTCGGCAACATTCTTTCGTGGAAATAGATCATGAAATCTTTTCTACGGTCATTCATTCAAGATGGCCAGTTGTCAGTTTCTGGCGAAAGAATGTGCACTGTACAGGTTAACCGCTTACGCAGAAGCCTGACCAGGAAAAGTGTCGATAGGTAAACTGACCGGCTCAGAAATGACTTAAATAGTGTTGACTGGACAGTAAAACCCCAAAACAAACAACTGAACACAATATCACGGGGGTATATTTGTTTTGTTTGTTTGTTTGACTTGAGGTTTACCGCCCCCGTCAACACTGTATATGTCATTTTGGAGACGTTGCTTCCAATTTTGTGGGACTTTTACCCGTCATTGAGATGAAATTACATCAAGCCCTAGGCCTGTCGCCCAATGAAACCAATAGGGTTTATAACCATGGACGGTCCGACTCGCACTGCTGTACCTGGGCAGGCTTAGATCTTCTAAGCGGTTTATCAGTTCTCGTGTGCGGTTGGATTTCAGCTCTGCGTGGAAGCATCATGCAGCCCATCTATTTCTTCAAGCCCCGATGGGTGGGGGCCGGGGTATATTTGTTAAAGGATACTTTGAGGCTCAGCAGAGCTTACAGTAGGAAAACATGCCTATTCAAATATATTGAGAATTTGCCACAAGAAAAAGAAACATTTCCGATAAAAAATCCGATATTTGTTTATTTCTGCTCTAAACATAGATTGTGGGTACTAGTTAGAACCGCCTCGGCGAGGCAGTTCTAACGAGTATCCACAGTCTATGTTTTTGAGCAGAAATAAAAAAAAAACGTATACCCCTGTAAACCCTAGTTTCACTATATATGTGGGGTTCAAGGGGGGGGGGGGGGGGGTAGAATTATATAGGCGTGTTTTTGTGAAGGCTTCATATATCTATGTGTATGCTTTCACAAAAAAAAAGAAAATACCCTCCTTTCAAAGCTGACATTAATACTTGCCCCTTGTGATGGGTATACATACCCAAGGTCTTTTCCATTCAAGCCCTGTTTCACCATGTATAGCTTGTTCGAGGCGAAAATCTTCATCGGTATACTTGAAACGTGTTGGGTATTCGCTATAATCCTTGTCGAGTTCTGTGCCCCTTTCTCTTAGATCTACGGACCGTTCATATATCCCTATATCTGAGAGCGTATAACCATCCACTGTTTCGTCTCTTGCCGGTGGAGTTGGCTCACGAGGGGGAGGGGTTGGTTCACGTGGAGGTGGAGTCGGCTTGCGAGGTGGCGGAGTAGGCTCGCGAGGTGGCGGAGTCGGTTCGCGAGGTGGCGGAGTCGGCTCACGGGGAGGCGGCGTTGGGTCACGAGGGGGCGGTGGTGTCGGATATCTTGGCGGTGGTGTCGGGTCACGGGGTGGTGGAGTCCACTGTCGGGGTGATGGTGGTGCCCTCCGTCTTGATTCTGTATCAGCGGCTGATGATGCAGCACAGCCCATGATGCTTTATTGATGAAGCAGCCCTTTACCTACCAAAACAAACACATAGATCAGATAAGGGGTGATAAGAATTAATATTGTCCTGTCTTTGAGTATAGTTTTACCCTTTTTGTACCAAATGGAATCTTCCTTTAGATATATATATATATATGAAAATCAAAGTAAAGCACGATACAGGCAATGAAATAGACAAATGAATTAGCGCACAAAAATCGGTCGCACCGCAACCGGGACTCGAACCACGGACCTTCTGCATTCCGGGCAGACGTGCTAACCATTACACCACCGCGGCCTTCCGATCTTGTACGCCAATTTTAACATTTATAAACCTTTAACGTCATTAGCGCTATATAGATACCTTTCATTTACCGCCATAGGCGACCCTATCATTTTCGGTTCTTTTTTAACCTACGGACGGCGGCCATTTTATTCTATTTATGTATTAGATTTACAAATGTTCTACTGTATCAGAGTAATTATATGAAAATCAAAGTAAAGCACGATACAGGCAATGAAATAGACAAATGAATTAGCGCACAAAAATCGGTCGCACCGCAACCGGGACATGAACCACGGATCTTCTCCATTCCGGGCAGACGTGCTAACCATTACACCACCGCGGCCTTCCGATCTTGTACGCCAATTTTAACATTTATAAACCTTTAACGTCATTAGCGCTATATAGAGACCTTTCATTTACCGCCATAGGCGACCCTATCATTTTCGGTTCTTTTTTAACCTACGGACGGCGGCCATTTTATTCTATTTATGTATTACATAATGAATTAGCGCACAAAAATCGGTCGCACCGCAACCGGGACTCGAACCACGGATCTGCAGAAGCAGTTCTAGCGAGCACTTCGAACTGTCAAGACGAAATTAAAGTTTCTTTACCTATTAATAAGTAATGTACAGTCGACTCGTTATCTCAAACCCCAATGGACTGGAATATTTGGTTTGAGATATCAGTAGTTTTTATATAAAAGTTGAAATCTTAAGTAACATATAGCATAACTAACATTTGTTAAGTTTGACTTAAGCCATTCTATGAGATATCATAGTTTGAGATAACGAGTCTACTGTATTTATATTGCATAGTGTGAAGTCCAACACACTCATGGTGCACATAGAAAGCCACTGAACTGTTTTTGGACACAGGTTTTCAGCTAAGCTGTTTTTTTTTTTCAGGACGTCGTGAGCTTTCAGGTGTGGGCAGTCTGTACAGAGGACACTTGAAGTCCGCAGACAAATGTATGCATATTCAGTTTCTTAACGTAGATATAAATGTATATCAAGCAATAAATGCCCATAGCCAGTGCTCTAGCCACGACAATAACAATGTTGTTATTTTGTATACAGTGTGGTAGCACTGTCCGTTTTTGATCGGAGCAAAGACGAGTATTTTGTGGATGTTTCATAGAGAGGATCTTATATCTGTGTTCATGTATTATTGAATTTATTAAACGAGTTGAGGAAAAGGGATAAAATACGAGGCTTTGCCTCGCATTTTATCCCTTTTCGTCAACCAGTTTAATAAATTCAATAATACTTGAGCACGAATGCAAGATTCTGTTTATCATATGACATTTAAAACGCATTTTAATCACGATTGTTTAAAACGATCGTTTAACAAAAAATGTCAGAATTCCGCCATTCGTAACGCGACCTCGTTAAGGTTGTCGTACATGTAACATAACGGGACGTATCTAACTAATTTGCATATTTAATCCACAAGTGGATAGTCGAAATTTATTACATGGCGTTATTACATTCTCAGACGCGACGTCATATGATAATGTTTCTTACTTCATGTTGGTCCTCGCCCATTGGGGCATCGAGAAATAGATTGGGCAGCATGATGCTTCCATGGAGAGCTGAAACCAACCCCACATGAGTACAAGAGACTGCTTAGAGTGACTGAGCCTGCCCAGGGAAAGTGGTGCGAATCGGACCGATCTTACATATAAATATAAAACCTTTTGGTTTGTTTGGGCGGCAGGGCTTGGCATGTCATTTCATCTCACCGTCGGGTTAAAGTCCCACAAAATTGGATGCAATGTCTCCTAAATTACTTATTTTTTCACGTCTGCTGTGTTTTGGTAATGCACAGCAAGGTGGGGTTAAAAATAGTGTTGGCGGGGAGGTTAGACCTCAATTCTACACATGTTGTGGTTACTTCTTAGAAACGCCTCAATGACAGTACGTTGCCGGATCCGGAGGTGACTGAATCCGCGACCCCCTGGCTACCAGCCAGACGCGCCTCCTTCTGAGCGACCGAGACCGGTAACAAACTAACAAGACTCATATGGGCCCCGTCAAGCGATTTTGGTACTTATCGCCAATGCGAGCAGCGAAGGTTCAGGCGAGCCTGCGCATCCGCGCAGTCTCGCCAGAACCTTCGCTGCTCGCTCATACTAGCAGTGAATCAAGAGGAACCTTCAGACAGAAAGACATATCCCTGGCCCCTCTGAATGGCTGGGCATGCGCAGTTATAATTTGCCATGACGGAATGCTCGAAGACACAAATTCGCTTGGCGGGGCTCATGTGATACTGTGCATCCGCTATAGGTATTCCTGATTTGTTTGTTTGTTTGATTTGATGTTTAACGTTCCCATCAACACTGTATATGTCATTTTGGAGGCGTTGCTTCCAATTTTGTGGAACTTTTACCCGACATTGAGATGAAATGACACCTCAAACCCTGTCGTCCAATGAAACCAAAAGGGTTTACAAGCCTCGACGGTCCGACTCGCACCGCTTTGCCTGGGCAGGCTTAGATCCTCTAAGCGTTTACCAGTACTCGTGTGCGGTCGGATTCAGCTCTATGTGGACGCATCATGCAGCCCATTTATTTCTTCAAGCCCCGATGGGCGGGGGCGGGGGCGAGGTATTCCTGGTGTTCTCAGGTGATAATATAACGTTATTAATCAAGTAATTTCGTACTGGACCAGTTACAGGTCCGAGTTCTGCTGTATTGGCCCGATGCCGAAGGCTGAGGCCAATACAGCTGCCCAAGGACCTGTAACTGGGACAATACGAGATAACTTCTGCCTCGGACCAATACAGCACACCTCGGACATGTAACTGGGACAATACGAAATTACTTGATTAATGACAATTTTATTAATTGACACCATTAAAAACATGATTATTGATTTTTGTCCTCAATGTTAATACGGATGACCTCCGAACAATACAGGATAGTCAAGTAATAAAAAGTTTTATTAATTGTCTATCCTGTATTGATCGGAGGTCATCCGTATTCTCGTAACACTAGGTCAACAAATATTAACTGAGGTCAAGCGAGGTCATAAAATCAATGATCATGTTTGTTTAATTATGTCAATTAATAAAAGTGTCTTTAACAAGTCATTTCTCATTGACTGGGCCAATACGAAATGACTTGATTTATAACATTATAATATCTGATCATACCACACGCATGCGAAGACTTTAATACATGCTGTCAAACATTCCGGCTGGTATCTTTATTCTAGGCTCCGATTTATTTAAACCAGCGCTCGACAAAGCCTGTAACAAGACTTGTGGAAACAGAGAAGACTCAGATCAGCCTGTGCAACCGGCCTCGATAGCTCAGTGGTAGAGCGTCCGCTTCGGGATCGGGAGGTCGCGGGTTCGATCCAAGTCTGCGCCATACCAAAGTTTATCCATATTACATAAATCTACAGGTATAGGATTTTTATTGTTGCAGAGTATATAGGTGCGTATTCCTTAGGGAAAAAATAGCACCACAACCCCATCCAGTTAATTGCGTTGCAAATAGTGCACAACAAGGTGGGATTAGGAGGTTTTGTTTGTTTGATTTGAGGTTTAACGTCCCCGTCAACAATGTATAGGTCATTTTGGAGACGTTGCTTCCAATTTTGTTGGGCTTTTACTCTACTTTGAGATGAAATGACATCTCGTCCCTGCCGCCCAATGAAACCAATAGTGTTTATAAGCACGAACGGACGGACTCGCACCGCTTTGCTTGGACAGGCTTAGATCCTCTAAGCTGTTTACCAGTACTCGTGTGCAGGTCGGTTTCAGCTCTGCGCGGTAGCATCGTGCAGCCCATCCATTTTTTCAAGCCCCAACGGGCGAGGGCCAGGGATTAGGAGGATCCGATATAAAAATGATGGGATAAAACTCGGTAGCTCAGACTGGTGATCAGGAGGACGCGGGTTCGAAACCTGCCGGGGTCGGGAACATTCCTTCGTGGAGATTGATCTAGAAATCTTTTCTACGGTCATTCTCTCCCTTTCGCTGATTCAAGAAGGGCGGTTGTCAGTTTCTGGCGAAAGAATGTGCCCTGTACTGGTTAACCGCTTACGTAAGCCTGCCCAGGAAAGTGTGGATAGGTAAACTGACAGGCTCAAAAATTACCTAAATAGTGTTTACGGGGCCGTTAAACCCCAATACAAACAAACAAAATTTTCTGTACCCCGTGGAAATTTGTTGTGCAAGAAAATGTATTCAAATACGATTGTTTTTGTTGTTTTTTTTTTCTGACGAAAACTTGTGTAAGTTTTCTCATTTTTACTTCAAAAATATATGATGGCTGCTCGTTTGAACCGCTGCAATGAGACAATTTACGAGTGTTACACTGGGGTTTAGAAGAGCATTCATTACACGCATGCACGGACTTTATCATATGGGCCCCGTCAAGCGATTTTGGTACTTATCGCCTATGCGAGCAGCGAAGGTTCAGGCGAGCCTGCGCATCCGCGCAGTCTCGCCAGAACCTTCGCTGCTCGCTCATACAAGCAGGGAATCAAGAGGAACCTTCAGACAGAAAGCCATATCCCTGGCCCCTCTGAATGGCTGGGCATGCGCAGTTAAAATTTGTCATGACGGAATGCTCGAAGACACAAATTCGCTTGGCGGGGCTCATATGACGTCGCGTCTGAGAATGTAATAACGACATGTAATATTAATAGAGGATCTTACATGAGAGCTCATGTATTATTGAATTTATTAAACGAGGCGCTGTCGAGCATTTTATCCCTTTTCCTCAACGAGTTTAATAAATCCATTAATACATGAAAACAAGTGAAAGATTCTAATACATGGACACGAATGCAAGATTCTATTTATCATATGACATCAAAAGGCATTATATGTACGATTTTACAACAAATATGTCAATTTTCCGCCATTAGTAAACGCGACGTCGTTAAGGACGTCGTACGTGTAACGTGTATAATGCGCTAGTGGATTAAATATGCAAATTAGTTAGATACGCCCCGTAACATTACATGTACGACGTCTTTAACGACGTCGCATATACTTATTGCGGAGAATTGACATTTTTGTCAAAAAAGTGAATAAAATGCGTTTTAAATGTCATATGATAAATAAAATTTTGCATTCATTTTCTTTATTTTGTTTGTTTGATTTGAGGTTTAACGTCCCCGTCAACACTCTATAGGTCATTTTAGAGACGTTGCTTTCAATTTTGTGGGACTCGTACCCGACATTGAGATGAAATGACATCTAAAGCCCTGTCGCCCAATGAAACCAATAGGATTTATAAGACACGGACGGTCCGATTCACACCGCTTTGCCTGGGCATCATGCAGCCCATCTATGTCTTCAAGCCCCGATGGGCGGGGCCGCCGTGTTCTTTACTTAACTCGTTGAGAAAAACGGATAAAGTGCTCGGCAAAGCCTCGCATTTTATCGCTTTTCCTCAACTTGTTCTGTAAATTCAATGCTACATTAACACTCATGTAAGATCCTGTATGTTAACCCTTAACAATTTTATTTATTTATTTATTTTAAATTATTTTTCGCAGAGAAAATAAAGCCTGACATTAGATGTGAGTGTAAATATGTAGGCAGACGATCTACCTGTAATGTCAATACTTATTTTCCCTGAAAAAAAAAAGAAACAGGGGGAAACGTCGATTGGCAGATTCAATACCGGATAACTTAGCCGTGAGCTAAAGTGGCGTTTTTCATAAGCATAGAACTAAATCTTTCCTCTATTTCTATTCCAAACATAGATTGTGGGTGCTCGTACCTCATCCAGGTGGTTCTAACGAGTACACACAATCTATTGGGGTTGTTGCGTGAGGATGTCGTGTACTTTGCGTCATTTGGGCATCCTAGCTTGTTGTCCTTGCAGACAGGTACGGGTAGAATGGGAATGTTGTTGTTTCTTTTGTTTCTACACTTCCATTTATATTCCTCTGTCTCTCACTTTCATTTCTTCTATCTCTTCTCTTTTCTCGCTTTCCCTCGGAGACGACACTAAATGACCCACAAGGGTTGAAGTGTCGTTAAACCTCAACACAATCAATCAACACATAACCTAGGTTTTGATCAAAAATAAGGAAAATTATGTAAACCCCTTGGGTTGTAAACACATGGATATTCACTACATGGACTTGTCAACGTAATATTAAGAGTAAGTAAGCCACATACATGTAAGCTGTCATGAAATGTAGCTTCCCTGCAGGCACGCAAACTTGACTCAACATTTAATCAACGTTAAAACAACGTTTTCAACAACATTGAATCAACGTTTTCACCAACATTGAATCAACGTTGAAACAACGTTTTCAACGTTGTTTCAACGTTGATTCCACGTTGAGTACCTGCTGGGTTTTTACATGTCTATCGAATACCATTTACTTGCATTTTTATACAATCAATCAATACCAGTTCATAATACCCTTATTACTTACAATTCACGGTTAATGCGTTGATCCTTTTAAATATATATATATATATTTTTAAATAAAAAAATCCTCACAAAAAAAGAACATAGAACAGCCTCACATAAAACAGTGGTCCAGTCAGAGTGTACCCACAAACGTTTTTGCTCATAAAATGACTAAGACAGAATCGTATGTATAATTTGTTCTAATTAACGATTTAAAGATATTGGTAAACATTACCGCATTTAAGAGTATATTCCACTTGTGTGCAACGTCCCATTGAAATCACTCGGCAACGTGTCAACAAACAATCTGCCGCCATTGATTTTGAAATATTCACTGAATCAAGGGAAGTAATTCGCTCGCAATAAAAGCGACAATATCTGATTTCTTTTCTCTTGTTTGAGCCGACCGTGGGAAAGTGCGTTTTGCTCCTCACGCAAATTACGCATACGCGTAATGAAAACAAAGGCATTGACAGATGACTTAGTAGAAAAACATTTTCTTGCACGCCAGATGAGGCAATTCGTGGATTTAGCCTGGGACAGAAATTCTGTTCTTACCCTGGTGTTCTTACCCAGGTAATCTAGGCCTACACATATAGTGCGCGAAATACAGTAAATTGAAAATTTTCGATGGCGTTGTACAAGACAAAGAATCAAATATGGTGTTCTGTTGTAAACTAGCATTCAAACTCTCGTGATGACAGTGCTGAGCGAAACCTCGGCATAGCCTCGGTTCCGCTCAGCACGTACGGGCATCCCTCGGGTTGGAAACGTCCATCTACAATAGAAACCCATATCAGATTCTTATATTATCTCATATTATTGGAGCTATATTTGATGGGAATGGGTACACCTGGCATATTTCTGTATTTTTCCGCCATTTTTCAAAGGGAAACAACTTTCGGGACTTCCTGTTCGCTTTTCTAGAAGCTCGTTCCCACTGAAAAATGGATCTACTCTTAAAGGAAAGAATTTGCTCCCAGGAGACAATTCTTTCCTTTAAGAGTTGACCCCTGTTGACATGGGAGACAAAAGACGTTTGAAGGAGTTGCCTCCCCTGAAGATGTACCAATTGGACCCCGTCAAGCGATTTTGGTACTTATCGCCTATGCGTGCAGCGAAGGTTCAGGCCAGCCTGCGCATCCGCGCAGTCTCTCCAGAACCTTCGCTGCTCGCCCATTCAAGCAGTGAATCAAGAGGAACCTTCAGACACAAAGCCATATCCCTGGCCCCTCTGAATGGCTGGGCATGCGCAGTTAAAATTTGTCATGACGGAATGCTCGAAGACACAAATTCGCTTGGCGGGGCTCAATTCACCTTAAATTTAAGAATTTCATATGCTCATTTGTTACATTGCTCAGATAAAGTGAGGAACAAATGTTTTGGGTACTTTATCAGAACCGCATCCATCACGAAAACAAGCCTATTTAATTTTGACCCCCTTGAACCCCACTTTTATATAGTAAAACTGGGGTTTCCGGGGGTATACCTTATTTTTCTTATTTCTGCTCTAAAATATAGATTGTGGGTACTCGTTAGAACCGCCTCGATGAGGCGGTTCTAACCAGTGCCCACAATCTATATTTTGAGCAGAAATAAGAAAAAATATCACAATTTTTCATCATATTTTCATTTTTTCGGCGATAAAGGTGGCAATGTGTTTGTATAGGCGTGTTTGCGTAATGCAAGAGGCGATTCAACATATACATTTTTCTTCCTTATCAATAAGGAAATTATTTTATCCCTCCTTATCTAGAGCTGTGCCTCAGTGGTGTAGTGATTATGCTTCGCGACTCAAACACCAGGGGTCGTGGGTTCGATCCCGGGCTTCTCCAGACTTTCGGAGTGAGTGTTTGAGATTTACGTGCCACCAACAGCTAAGGTCATACGGAGACGGGACCTCGGTTTAAAGACTCATCCGAAAGTCTGGAGAAGCCCGGGATCGTTCCTGCGATCCCTGGTTTACAAGGCGAGTAGCGTAACCACTACACCACGGAGGCTTCTGCCAGACTTTCGGATGAGTTAAAACCGAGGTCCGATCTCCGTATGACGTTAGCTGTTGGTGGGACGTAAACCTCTCTCTCTCTCCCTCACACACACACACATACACACAGAGAGAGAGAGAGAGAGAGAGAGAGAGAGAGAGAGAGAGAGAGAGAGAGAGAGAGAGAGAGAGAGAGAGAGAGAGAGAGAGAGATAGATATCATTTGGGAAATAATGATTTCTACTGGTTTTGGCCCTACGAAAACCGGATTACAAGAAAAATAATCTGTCGTGGTTTAAAATTCCAGTCTACCTCAGGCTCGTTTGAAGAACCGCCTCATGTACGATAGGTTTAATGGCCTCTTTCACGTTACCAAAAAGGTCAGTTTTCTGATGAAAGTCTGGGGTGTTTGTGCCTTAAGGGGACAGATTGTTCCGCCATTTTGCAAAGAGAGACAACTTTTTGAACTTCCTGTTGGCTTTTCTATAAGCCCTGTCCCGCTTAAGAAGGGGTCTACTCTTAAAGGAAAGAATTTGCTCCTCAGGAGCAAATTCTTTCCTTTAAGGGTTGACCCCTATTGACATGTGATGCAAAAATACTTTTGTATGAGTTCTCTCCTCTGAAGGTGTTCATCTTTCCCTTAAACATAGATTGTGGATGCTCATTATGACTTGAATTGTTAAATAAAACCGCATCAAAGATGCTGGAACTATGTTTTGGATTTGATCGATTGTTTTGGGTTTAACGACACGTCAACCCTTTTGGGTCATCTTGTGTCGTCTCCCAGAGAAAGGGAGAAAAGAAACAGAAAAGATAGTAGAGGAGGTGGAAGTGAGGGAGAGGGGGGATAGAGGAAAATGAATGGTACAGTAGAGACAGAAGAAGTAATAACTTCCCCCCTCTACCCCTACCTTCTGCAAGGACAACAGGCCTTGCACAGCTGTAATCCGGTATCAGTTGGATGCCCCAGTGACGCAAGATACATGCCATCTTTGCCTCACCCAACCGCCCCCACTATGTTTTGGTACAGAAAGTAACAAAAAAATTATACCTTCATAAACACCATTTGCCTCTACATTAACCCATATAATTGAGCCCCGCCAAGCGAATTTGTGTATTCGAGCATTCCGTCATGACAAATTTTAACTGCGCATGCCCAGTCATTCAGAGGGGCCAGGGATATGGCTTTCTGTCTGAAGGTTCCTCTTGAGTCACTGCTTGTATGAGCGAGCAGCGAAGGTTCTGGCGAGACTGCGCGGATGCACAGGCTCGCCTGAACCTTCGCTGCTCGCATAAGCAATAAGTACCAAAATCGCTTGACGGGGCCCATATGACAATGGAATATTCCACCTTATGAATTTGAGTGGTCCATTTCCACTTAAAGGGATGCCGGGTTTGTTTAATTTATAGCAAGTTTCGCAAAATGTATGAACTTTAAGCAAACCGTTTTGTTTTGTTTGTTCGTTTGAATTGTAGTTTAACGGCCCAGTCAACACTATTTTAGGTCTTTTTTGAGACGGTCAGTTTACCTATCCACACTTTTCCTGGGCAGGTTTATACGTAAGCGGTTAACCAGTACAGTGTACATTCTTTCGCCAGAAAGCAATGGAATACTTTATTTAAGCAAACGTCGGGGGGAGAGGGGGGGGGGGGGGGGGCGGGGGGATTTTGTAGTTGTGGGTGTGGGATGGGTTCGGGGTGTACATGGGTAAACATGGCTTTTCTTACGTCTGATAAAAAAACATACATTGAGGGGCGCTCAATGGGGCGGCTATATCGAGCATCTACAACTTATTATATGTTCCCAGAAGTAAGCTCTTGGTTCCCATTACTCAACGATTTCAATAATAAACATTTTCATGACATTGAGCGACGGACCTGTGAGAGATAAAGTTATATTTCATGACACTGAGCGGCGGACAGATCTGTGAGTGATAAAGCTATCTTTCATGACTAGGAGCGCCGGACCTGTGAGAGATAAAGATATATTTCATGACTATGAGTGACGGACCTGTGAGAGATAAAGGTATCTTTCATGACTATGAGTGACGGACCTGTGAGAGATAAAGATATATTTCATGACTATGAGTGACGGACCTGTGAGAGATAAAGGTAGCTTTCATGACTATGAGTGACGGACCTGTGAGAGATAAAGATATATTTCATGACTATGAGTGACGGACTTGTGAGAGATAACGCCTATAAGAACCTACATGGGACAGTCACTTTTCTTGTGGACGGGCCTCCGTAGCCTAGTGCATAAGAGCGCTGACTCTTAATCATTATGTCTCTCGCCGCTGTGCTCGGGTCACATGTGAGAGGCCAAGTTCTGCAACGGAAGGTCAGTTGTTTTTTCTCCGGGTACTCAGGTTTTCGCCCACCTCTGATTACGATCGGCTCGATATGAGTGAAATAATCTTAAAGGGCCGTAAAATCAAACCAAAAAGCTAGAAATGTGTCCAGGCGACACAGATGCCCCCGCCAAGGGCCCCGCCTCACCCGAAAAATCCATGTTGCAACAAAATTTTTCTAAGTGTGTGACCTTGACCTTCAGGTCATGGGCAGGGTCGTTGGTATGGGTGAATGAGACTTGGGACCTGTATCTATCATCATTCCAAATATGAAGCCAATCTATAAATATGAGCCGTAAAACTTTAAAAGCATTATAAGACTAAGTCTGTGACCTTGACCTTGAGGTCAGGGTGGGGGTATATACAACTTTGGACCTGTAACTATCATCATACCAACTATGAGCAAATCCTATATGGTTTGCTGAGTATGAGCTCTTAATAAACTTTAGATAAAAAATTTCTTTGTCTGTGACCTTGACCTTTAGGGCATGTGCATGGGCAGTGGGTATTGGAACAGTATCAATCATCAAACCAAATATAAACTTAATTCATCATACGATTTGGAAAATATAAACTCTTAAAATATCTAACAAGGCATCACATGCGATACAAATCCCCACGTACAAAACAACTTCGTGTGTGGAAAACACTGAAATGGCAAAAGTCCAACTTGCTTGAGATATCATATGCAACATTTGTGTAAAGTTTGTTTAAAAATCCATCAATAAATGTAGGTTCTAGAGTGATGACAATGTTTCTCTAAAAATAGCCACAGTGACCCTTGACTTGAGGCCATGACCGCGAAAAGTAGATCTTGCTCAAGATATTACCATAAGCATCTTTTGTGTGAATTTATATTAAAATCTGCTAATAAATGTAGGCGGTAGAGCGATGACAAAGTTTTCTAAAAATAGCCATAGTGACCCTGATCTTGAGGTCATGATCTTGAAAGGCAAAGCAACACGAGATGTTATCATAAGTAACATTTGTGTGAAGTTCTATTAAAATCCATCAATAAATGTAGGCGCTAGAGCGATGACAAAGTTTTTTTTTTTTATAAAAATAGCCACAGTAACATTGACCTTGAAAGTCGAAATAGCTCGACATATTGTCATCAGGAACATTTGTGAGAAGTTATATTGAAATTGGTGCAACAAATGTAAGCGCTAGAGCAATGACAAAGTTTTTCAAAAAAAAATAGCCACAGTGACCTTGACCTTGAAAGTCGAACTCGCTCGAGGTATTGTCATAAGGAACATTTGTGTGAAGTTATATTGAAATCAGTGGAGAAATATAGTGGCTAGAGCTATGACAAAGTTTTTCTAAAAATAACCACAGTGACCTTGACCTTGAAAGTCGAACTCGCTCGAGGTATTGTCATAAGGAACATTTGTGTGAAGTTATATTGAAATCAGTGGAGAAATATAGTGGCTAGAGCGATGACAAAGTTTTTCCAAAAATAGCCACAGTGACCTTGACCTTGAAAGTCAAACTCGTTCGAGGTATTGTCATAAGGAACATTTGTGTGAAATTATTTTGAAATCAGTGAAGAAATGCAGGCGCTAGAGCGATGGCATAGTTTTTCTAAAAATAGCCATAGTGACCTTGACCTTGAAAGTCGAAATGGCTCGAGATATTGTCATAAGGAACATTTGTGTGAAGTTATATTGAAATCGGGGAAGAAATGTAAGCGCTAGAGCTAAAAATAGCCACAGTGACCTTGACCTTGAAAGTGGAACTCGCTAGAGATGTTGTCATAAGGAACATTTGTGTGAAGCTATATTGAAATCGGTGAAGAAATGTAAGCGCTAGAGCGATGAGAATGTTTTTCTAAAAATACCCACAGTGACCTTGACGTTGAGGCCATGACCTTGAAAGTTGAATACGCTCGAGCTATTTTTGTAAGGAACATTTGTGTGAAGTTATATTGAAATTGGTGGAGAAATGTAGGCGCTAGAGCGATGACAAAGTTTTTTTTTCTAAAATAGGCAACAGTCACCTTCACCTTGAGGTCATGACCTTGAAAGTCCAACTCGCTCGAGATATTGTCATAAGGAACATTTGTGTGAAGTTATATTGAAATCAATGAAGAAATGTAGGCGCTATAGCGATGACAAAGTTTTTCAAAGAATAGCCACAGTGACCTTGACCTTGAGGCCATGACCTTGAAAGTCAAACTCGCTCGAGATTTTTATAAGGAACATTTGTGTGAAGTTATATTGAAATTGGTGAAGAAATGTAGGCGCTAGAGCAATGATAAAGTTTTTCTAAAAATAGCCACAGTGACCTTGACCGTGAGGTCATGACCTTGAAAGTCGAACTCGCTCGAGATATTGTCATAAGGAACATTTGTGTGAAGTAATATTGAAATCAGTGAAGAAATGTAGGCGCTAGAGCTATGTTGCGCGAGGGGATAATTAAACATTTTTAAGTCTGTGACCTTGACCTTGAACTCATTGGCATGGTTGGGGGTATCGCTGAATAAAATGGAAGGTATCTTACAGCATACCAAATATCAACTCAATCCATCTCACGATTTGGAAAATATCAACTCTTAAAATGTCTAATTAAAAATTTCTAAGTCTGTGACCTTGAACTTGAAGCCATAGGCATGAGTGGGGGTATTGCCAAATAAACATTAGGACCTGTATCTATCATCATACATTACATAAGCCAAATCCATAATATGGTTTGGAAAATTTGAGCTCTTTAAAATCTTTAACATTAAAATTGTCTAAGTCTGTGACCTTGACCTAGAGGTCATAGGCATGGGTGGGGGTATTGCTGAATAAAACATTGTACCTATATCTATCATCATATGAACCAAAGCCATCATAAAAGTTCAGGTTCTACCAGGTACAAATACCTTAACTGGAGTCTTTAACATGGAAAATTTCTAAGTTCATGATCTTGACCTTGAGGCCATGGGCATGGGTGGGGGTATCGCTGAATAAAACTTTGGACCTATATCTATAATCATACCAAATATGAACCAATTCCATCAAATGGTTTGGAAAATATGAGTTCTAAAATGTTCAAGTCTATCTGTTGCAAAAACCTTAACCTGAGTCTTTAACATTGAAAATGTCTAAGTCTGTAACCTTGACCTTGAGGTCACAGGTATGGGTGGGGGTATTGCTTAATAAAACTTTGGACCTATATCTATCATCATACCAAAGATGAACCAGTTCCATCAAATGGTTAGGAAAATATTAGTTCTAAAAGTTCAGGCTCTACCTGTCACAAAAACCTTAACCTGAGGTTACAGGTTAACGTACGAACGTACACACACACACAGACGGACGTACACATGTACGCACGTACGCATGTACGCAAGTACGCACGCACGGAAAACCGAAAAACTATATGCCCCCGGCATCATGCCGATGCGGGGGCATAAAAAAAACTTTTCTTGTGATAAAATGTGGTGTTATTGTCTCTCTTATTTGTGGGTCAATCAAAAAGTTGCCAGCCTCGGTAGCTCAGTCGGATGCGGGTCTGACTGGTGATCAGGGGGACGGGGTTTCGATACCTGCCGGGGTATGCAACGTTCTGTCGTGGAAATTGATAATGAAATCATTTCTACGGTCATTCTATCCCTTACACTGATTCAAGAAAGGCGGTTGTAAGTTTTGGCGAAAGAATGTGTACTGTACTGGTTAACCGCTAATGTATAAGCCTGTCCAGGAAAAGTGTGGATAGATAAACTGACCGTCGCTCGAACATGACCTAAATAGTGTTGACTGGGCCGTTAAACTCCAATGCAAACAAACAAACAATCAAAAAGTTGATTGTTAGTTTGAACTGCCTCAATGCAGAAGCTCTATCGAGTACATCCAACTAATGTTTTTGAACAGAAAAAGAAGATAATGTTTTCCCTGGAAAATCCAACGTTTAGGATACGCACAGGGTTTATTCTGTGGAAGAAAAAAAGAAAAACAGCACTTTATTTCAATGTTGAATTAACGTTTTTGCCTGGTGGATTGACAGTTGATCACAATGTATGTCCATTTCAACACTGTCGACCGGTACAGGTAGTCATGGAAACAGTGTAGATCGGATGGGACGGCTAATAAGGAGATCTACACTTTATGCCACTGTGTATATTTTGTTTGATTTGAGGTTTAACGTTCCCGTCAACACTGTAAAGGTCATTTTGGAGACGTTGCTTCCAATTTTGTGGGACTTTTACCCGACATTGAGATGAAATGACATCTCAAGCCCTGTCGCCCAATGAAACCAATAGGGTTTATTAGCATGGATGGTCCGAAACGAACCGCGCTTCCTGGACAGGCTTAGATCCTCTAAGCGGTTTACCAGTACCAGTGTGCATCATGCAGCCCATATATTTCTTCAAGCCCCTATGGCCGCGGGCTTGCCACTGTATAAACTAGAGCTGTCAGTGAAACTGACTAGGGCCCCGGCAGCGCTATCAGAGGAGTAGGAAAAATTGTGGACGGACAGACGGACAGACCGACAGACAGACGGACGGACAGAGTGATTACTATAGGGCACCCACACTTTCAGTGCGGGGCCCTAATGATTTGGAATAAACAGCCTATTCACAAGAATGGGCATGTCCAAATTCATAATTGGAAGAGTTCACTACAGAAATCCAAGTAGGAAACCCCCATCCCAGCCAGCAAAGCATGTCGGGCCAACGACGGGCCGACAGCATACGACGTGTCAACTAGGACTGGCTAATCGGAGCTGAAAAGATAATCGATTATCAGTCCTGTCACTGCGATCGATAATCGATTAGTAATCACTAAGGTTTTTGTCATAATTTTACCTGTCTGGCTTTCTGTCTGAGCATGGCTCTTACCATATGTTGCATTTTACCATATGTTTATTTGAACAGACAGGCCTGAGCAAACAGTGTAGACCCAGATGAGACGCCGCATCATGCGGCGTCTCATCGGGGTCTGCACTGTTTGCCACTCATTCAGCTATTTTAGGCATAACTTTGGGTAGTAAATTGTACCTATCAAGTAATCGATTATAAGCAAATCAGAAATGATAATCATTTTTGTGGAATTTATCGATCGATTAATCGATTATACGATTAATCGTGTCAGCCTTAGTGTCAACGTCGTATCGCTGTCGGCCCGACGTCGGTCCGCTGCTTTGTGACTTCCAAATAAGTTCACTGAGTCAGGGTACGGCAAATCTAAAAGACGATACGCGTGACCAGACATGACTTTTATTATATTTGTTGCTCGCTTCACTTGCTGCCCTTTAACCCCGGGGCTGCATGGTGCTTCCATGCAAAGCTGAAACCGACTGCACATGAGTACCGGTAAACTGCTTAGAGGATCTAAGCCTGTCCAGGCAAAGTGGCGCGTGCATATAAATCCTATTCGTTTCATTGGGCGAAGAGCTTTACTTGTCATTTCATCTCATTGTCAGGTACACTTTTCCACAAAATTGGAGGCAACGACTCCAAAATGACCTATATAGTGTTGAGGGGGACGTTAAACCTCAAGTCAAACAAACTTTAGCCCGGCTTAAACGAACGCTCAGTAGTCCGCAAAATGGCCTATATAGTGTTTAGGGGGACGTTAAACCTCAAATCGAGCAAACAAACTTTTACCGGGCTTAAGCGAACGCTCTTAACCTTTATCCTGCTGTAGGCGACAAGCCCTATCTTTGCAAACAGTGTAGATCCAGATCAGATGGCTTCTGAAGAAGCCATCTGATCAGGATCTACTCTGTTTGACATTCAGTTTATGAATATGTATAAATAAATTGCATGAAGTAATCTGATTGGTTCAAAGTCAGAAATGGGTGTGGCTTAATTGAATATTCAGCAGGTTAAAGGTTAGAGTCCACTGAGTGCTGATCTGAGTCTTTGCTGGTTTTCTTGCGCAATAATTTATTTATGATCATGCTCATGATTATTCGAATGTTTTTCCTTGGTTCCCTTCCGCCGTTTTCGAACTTGACCTTTGACCTCAATACTGTCCGAGTCATCTCCCGTGGTTGTATCTACACTGTTCTCTGTCTTCTTTACGCTAGTCTTTTTACTTCTATTTATAGTAACTACCCTGCTGACCTTCACCGCTATCCATGTTCCTAGCAACGGAGCGATCCAGTAAACAAAGATATGCGCCCACTTGGGAGTCGAACCGCAGCCCCACGTCAGACCGGAGGCTTTAGCAGGGTGCATATGCATTCCAGTAAACTTGATACCTGGAAAACAAATATAAACACGAGTAATTCCGTGACTCGTATGAACATAAATAGATCTGTCAAATATAGAATACTGCCTACGCCCTCGCGGGCAGTTTTGGCAGAACTCCATGGGTGAGAAGCAGTGTTGAGTAATATGGTAAAATTGTCATGCTGGGTGACACCTCACGAGCTCGAGTCCGATGCTTCACAATCCAATATTAACATGGTGGTAAAGTGTCATTCAGTTAACCCTGAAGACAATTTTTCTCGTGACGACTGTGGACTGATTGTTTCAATTGAGGTTGTACGTCCCCATTTTGCGGGACTTTTACCCGACATTGAGACGAAATGGCTTCTCAAGCCCTACCGCCAAAACAAACCAATAGGATCTATATGCAGGGACGGTCCCACTCGCACCACTATGCCTGGGCAGGCTAAGAGCTTCTAAGCGCTTTAGCAGTACTAATGTGCGGTCGGTTTCAGCTCTGCGCAGACGTCCCATTTATCTCAATCTATTTCTGCAAGCCCCGATAGGCGGGGCGCATTGTGGACTGATTACATGTAATATGAAAAACTGCTTACCTAAAATCACAATAAAGACAATATTGAAGACCTTGAAAATTTTATCCACACCCTCGACACTGAAAACTTTCTGGTACATCAGCCAAACGACGTACAGGGCACCTGCAAATTCTAGTAGAAACCCGTTGGTCACAGACACATTCAAATGTGATGCACAAACTCCTTTACTGTAATGTATGAGCTGCTCAGAGTACAGCGGGCTAAGTTCTGCGGACATCAGGAACATAGAGAAATGATATGCGGAAAATCCAGCTGCTGTCTGGATGGCATTTTTAAGCAAGCAAGTCCTCAGCGGGATAAGATTTTCAAAATACGCAACCCATACGTTTAACGGATTTCCTGCCCCATCTTTCAGAAATGCTGACGTAATGATCAGCGCAAGTGCAATGCCGATAAAAAGTCCAACCACCCCAACACTTTTGAAAACAATGACATGACCTGCTGGATAGCCACACAATGTCAATGTTTTAATGAACTCAACTACGTAGTCTGTTAAAGGCTCTGGAACAATTGCTTTAGTCACGTGGTATAGCACAAGACCGGTTAGAAATACCCAGAAGAAGATAAACAGTGCAGCCGGAAACGGCGCAAGGATTTCGGATCCGGGTTCCCATCCGAGCAAAATAGTCCAAAGTTCTTTCCAGTATTCTATCATATCCAGCTTTCAGCTCCGTGACAGAAACCACCTGAAAGATACAATCATACCGCTAATTTCCTAAAGCATATAAGAATGGATTAATAGAAAAATCCGTAGAAAAATCCATCCCATTAATCGCTGGCGCATGACATATTCGTGCCGTGCGCTACATGATGACATCGCTGTCTGGTAGCACTCGGTTTTGCCAAGTGATGCTGGTTTTTGTTTGTTTGTATTGGAGTTTTACGGCCCAGTCAACACTATTTAGGTCATTTTTGAGCCGGTCAGTTTACCTATCAACACTTTCCTGGGCAGGCTTATACGTAAGCGGTTAACCAGTACAGTGCACATTCTTTCGCCAGAAACTGACAACTGCCCTTCTTGAATCAGCGGAAGGGAGAGAATGACCGTAGAAAAGATTTCATGATCAATCTCCACGAAAGAATGTTGCCGACCCCGGCGGGAGTCGAACCCGCGTCCTCCTGATCACCAGTCAGACGCGCATCCGACTGAGCCACTGAGGCCGGCCCCAAGTGATGCTGGACTGTTATTCCGAGGGACGAGTTTTCTATCTAAGCCTCATATTCATGGTTGATTCCTTTTCTCGCATACCTTTCCTTTCGGAGCGTTCACTTTTTATACCCCCTAACACCCCCTCCCGAGAATCTTTGATTCGGGGGGCATATAGTATTTGCCCTGTCTGTCTGTTTGTTTGTCTGTCTGTCTGTCTGTCTGTCTGTCTGTCTGTCATAAAAACCTTGATCATAACTTCAAAAGTATTTGACCTAGCCCCATGACACTTCATACACTTATTCACCATCACAAGGGCTACATTCTGATCAAGGGCCATAACTCTGTTGTCATTTTGGCTGAATTATCTCCCCTTGAAATTTTGCAAAAACTCAGAAATTGGCTCCCACGGGGGGCATTGGTCACCTATAGTGACAGCTCTTGTTATTTTTTTTTTCGATAATGCAGTCATTCCGATTCCCGAAGTCTGCCATCTTGTGATTTGTGATGACATTACTGTGACATTTTGTGAGAGTATTCGCAGGTCGTGTAGAGATTTTATCAGTTCCTAGCTCATATAAACATATAGTCATGCTTAAAATGTACTAAACAGAAGTGAAGGCAATTATCAGGAATCGATACAATTAACCCACAGCTCCCACCAGAGACACCAAAGGGAAAGAAACACAAACATCAAACAACTAGACCCTAATGGAAACATCAAAAGGACAGTTACTTTCCCACAAAACGGCCAATTGACTATCCAAAACAAAACAACATAAGCGATACACACACTCAAAGACAAGCCATAACAAAATAAACCGCAAACTTTGGAACCAAATGTGGTCTTAATATAGGAAATTTACTGTATGTGTTACTGCCATCCGGCTTCCGCGGATGCAAAATGGTCAGTGTCTATTCTGGTGGATATTTCAGCCAGCTCGAAAGAAAAGGTTAATTATAGGGAGTCTTGCCAGCGCCTTGGCTGCTCACAGGCATGTAGCTGAGACCTTGAGGGACCGGCCTCCAGGCAAGAAGGCATGCGTCTAGCCATGTTAGTTGCCTACGCAGACTTGCCTGGTTGCTTATACGGTAAGTGTCCTTTCCTCATGTACTGGCTCAATTGGTGTGCGTGTGTGCATGTATGTTTCACGTCCCTCCAATAACTAAGCTCATACCGAGACGGGACCTCGATTTAAACACCAATCTCAACGTTTGGAGAAGTCCGGAATCGAACACATGACCCCTGGTTTAAGGGGCGAGAAGCATTATCCGCACTACGCCGCGGACGCTTCTACTTGCTCATGTGTGGAATTTGTATGGTTTGTTTTAACATTTACGACCAACCCAACACCAAATGACCGCGATAAGAGATAAAGGGCCGTCAAGCACATGCGCCCAGTTTCAGAAGAGGCTGCGCTAAGGCGGGCTAACCTTGCCCCAACTGCCTCAATTTAACTCCAGCCGCGATAAACAAAACCTGGCCTTCGAGCATGAGCTCAAACCAGCTTATGTACCCACAGTCGTCTCAGTCTGTATGAAAAAATATTTTGGTCATGGGGCATCCATGCTGCGCACAGCGAAGTCTCACATCAGACTGCGCGGATGCGCAGGCTGATCTGAGTCTTCGCATGGTGCATATGCTCGAGAACCCATTCGCGAACATGCTCCAAGAACCTCTTAGTGCTGACTGTGCCGTTAATCTTACAGCAAACAAACGACCAAACCAAAGCTCGTAAATATAAATAAATAAATAAATAAATAAATAAAATACCAACTCGTACATACAGTGAAACTTCAATGACTCAAAAACCGATAGCTCGTTTTCCATGAATGAGTCAAACTTAATCTTGATCTCCCAAAGAACTTCCCCCATGGTTCCGTAGAAACACTGAGGGAGAATTTAGGGAGAATTTCTTCACGTCACGAAAACACACCTATACTAGAATTTGTTTTTTCTACAAAAACACAGATGTCTCCCCCGTTTTTGACCTCTTAGTATAACCTTGACATAGGAGGTATTGAGCTGGGTCTTGTGTGCAACACATCATCTAATGAAAATAAACATTTCTGCAAAGCAACTTTAAAAATGTTCATAGAAAAATAAAAAAGTTATTGGCCATACACAAAAAAGCCCTTTTTTACCTTTGACCTCTAAGTATGGCCTTGACCTTTGAGGTTCAACACATCGTCTCATGATGGTTAACATTTCTGCCACGTAATTTCATAATCCATCAAAGAATAAGGAAGTTATTGACTGTCCCTTTTTATACCTTTGACCTCTAGGTATGACCTTGGCACTGGAGGTATATGGACCTTGGTCTTGCACAAGACTCATGGTCTAATGACGGTGAACATTTCTGTATGGTTACTTTCTAAAGTCCATCCAGAAATAAAAAAGTTATTGACTGGACACACAAAAAAAAAACTTTTTTACCTCTGACCTCTTAGTATGACCTTGATCTTGGAGATACCGACCTGAGTCTAGCGTGCACTACATCGTCTCATGATGGTTAACATTTCTGCCAAGTAATTTCACAATCTATCCAGGAATAAGAAAATTATTGACTGAACACTAAAAAAGTGTTTGTCCTTTGACCTCTTAGTATGACCTTGACATTTGAGGTACCAACTTGGGTCATGCACATAACACATCGTCTCATGGTGGTTAACATTTCTGCCATGTAATTTCAAAATCCATCTAAAAATAAGAAAGTTATTGTCAGGAACACAAAAAGGCCCCTTTTTACCTTTAAACTCTATGTATGACCTTGAACTTTCAGGTACCCAACTGGGTCATGCGTGCAACACATCATCCCATGGTGGTTAACATTTCTGCCAAGCAATTTCAAAATCCATAAAAAAATAAGAAAGTTATTGGCCAAACACGAAAAAAGGCCCCTTTTTGACCTTTGACCTCTATGTATGACCTTGACATTTGAGGTACCAAACTGAATCATGCATGCAACACATCGCCTCATGATAGTTAACATTTTTGCGAAGTAACTTCAAATTCTATCTAAAAGTAAGCAAGTTATTGACAAAACCCGAAAAAGGCCCCATTTTTACCTTTGACCTCTAAGTATGACCTTGACCTTTGAGGTACCAACCTCGGTCATGCACGCAACACATCATCTTATATTGGTTAACATTTCTGCCAAGTGCTTTCAAAATCCATCTCAAAATAAGAAAGTTATTGACCAAACACGAAAAAAGGCCCCTTTTTTACTTTGACCTCTAAGTATGACCTTGACCTTCGAGGTACCGACCTGCCTCATGCGCGCCACACATCGTCTCATGGATGTTAATATTTCTGCCAAGTAATTTTAAAATCCATCTCAAAATAAGAAAGTTATTGACCAAATACGAAAAAGGCCCCTTTTTTACCTTGACCTCTAAGTATGACCTTGACCTTCGAGGTACCGACCTGCCTCATGCGCACCACACATCGTCTTATGGTTGTTAATATTTCTGCCAAGTAATTTTAAAATCCATCTCAAAATAAGAAAGTTATTGACCAAATACGAAAAAAGGCCCCTTTTTGACCTTTGACCTCTAAGTATGACCTTGACCTTTGAGGTACCGACCTGCCTCATGCGCACCATACATCGTCTTATGGTTGTTAATATTTCTGCCAAGTAATTTTAAAATCCATCTGAAAATAAGAAAGTTATTGACCGGACACGATTTGCCCATACATATATACATACCGACAGACTTCCAAGGGAGATAATTCAAAAAGTATAAATGCGAAAGTTATAGTTCTTGCGCACTGCACGTCGACTAATGCTGATTTATATTTATACTAAGTTTCGTGAAGATAGCTCGAACGGTTTTCAAGTTATAGAGAGGACACGAATGTGTGACAGACGGACAGACAAACAGACGGACAGACAGACGCCCGGCGGAAAAACAATATGTCTCTCCGAAAAAAAAAATCGGGGAAGACATAATAATTCTGACCCTTGAACCCCACTTTTATATAGTAAAACTGGGTTTTACGCGTCTAAACCTTATTTTTCTTATTTCTATTCTCAAATATAGATTGTGGGTACTCGTTAGAACCGCGTGGTGACGCGTTTCTAATGTGTACCCACAATCTATATTTTGAGAAAAGAAATATATTACAACATTTCATCTTAAAATATTCGTTTATCGGCGATAAAATTTCAATGTATTTGTATAGGTGTGTTTTCGTAATGATTTTTTTTTTTAAATATATGCTGTGCGTACCCATTAGAATCGCCTCGATGAATCGATTCTAATGAGTACACACAGCATATCTTTACTTTATAAAACATCCAAAATACAGTGAAATTCCGCTATTAAGACCACCAAAAATTAAGTCTCATTTTGCTTTAAAAAGCTTATTTTGAAGGATTTATACTTGATCTTTCTTTGTGTTTTCTCCTCTGGTTTGGGACTGTTTAAAAGTGGTCTTAAAGACAACTTTTGAGCATCACAAAGGTGGTCTTATTATAGGAATTTGAAAAGTTATTCCCATCATGTCTCGTGTATTGCTATGAGTAGCCCTCAGTAGCTCGAACTATCCCTCTCTAGAACATATTTTCATGAATCTTAAAGTGTTCTAGGCATTGAAGTTCTCCTGTACTACCTGAATCCTCACTGTTGAATTTTACACATTTGCGACTGGACACCTTTGATGTATACACCTTATGTTTACCTGTATTGAAAGTAATCCTCTGTCTGTACATATAAAATGAAGATAAATGGCCCAGTTATGTGGGGGTCAAATAGTAGTACTTGAATTGCAGTGATACTGCGATTGGTTTTCAGTCGGCATGGATTAACGGCCCTGTCCAGATTAAACATGTCTTTACAAGTTAGGAGTACTCGGTGAAACCAAGAGAGTTGAACAACTGACACGTATGTGCCAATTAGAATCTTCAACTTCATACCTTTTGACAGGTCCATTTCCAGAATTTGGGCAGTAGGATATGTCTGGTAAAACCCTATAAAAATCGGAAGCAACGTTTCCAAAATGACCTAAATAGTGTTGACAGGGACGTAAAACCTACACTCAAACAAAAACATATCGGTAGTAGATCCTCGCCGCGTCTGGGTCTACAGCTTGTCGTTGTCATTTGGGGTGGGTGGGGGGGGGGTGGCGTGGGGCTAGGCATAACTTTACTTTCTTTCACGCGTCCGTCATGCATGACAGCGGCGAAAAAAAAAAAACCAAAAAAAAAAAAAAAAAAACAAGTAAAACCAAGATAAATCTCACTGGCTGATTGAGGTTGAATGTTCTACCAAGTTCTTCACTAAAGGCGACTTTTCACTTTAACTTTACATTCTTTGCCCCTCATCACTGGGCGAAAAAAATGCTTACAGAGCAAACTTTTAAAGCTGAATAAACATTTACACGCTCTTTTTCTACAAAGAGCGGAACAGCGTTGACGTCACCAACTCCCGTAGAGAACCATGGTTAACACTGACGTCACTGAAAATCATGCGACTCGATGCGTTCAAGGAAGTATGAACTACATTGTTTTCTATAGGTTTACATTAGACTTTACACTGGGATATTAACGAAGCAGAGCGAATTCGAAACGTCAGCGAAATCTTAACGTGATGTGCGTGTTCTGTGCGTGCGCTCTGCGTATAGTTTGCATATTCGACCCCGATTACGTGAAGATCAAGTATATAAACCACAGATCACTCTGCAAGAGACACATGCTAGAGAAATCCACAAGGTCAAGAGGCAGGGAAAAATGCAGAAGTCCCATCGTCTCCACCCTAGCTCCGAATATTCCATATACAGTAGAACTTCGATGGCTCGCACAGCGATGGCTCGTTTACTATTGATGTGTCGAACCCATTCTGGAGCCCCTAGCGAAATCCTCTACATAAGAAATAGCGGGGGATAATTAAGGAGATTTTAGTCTTTTATCTTCCAAATGTATGCTGTGTGTACTCATTAGAATCGCCTCGATGAGGCGATTCTAATGAGTACACACAGCATACATTTTCATTATAGAAAACCGAAAAGATGTCTAAAAGTACCTCGTTAAGCCTCCTGATATTAACCTCAGTGGCTCGAACTACCCCTGTCTCGAACAGATTTTCGAGGTCCCAAAGGTGTTCGCGCCATTGAAGTTTGACTGTATACCTTACTCTTCGAGCTAGCTGTCGAAGGTGGGTCAATAAGCCTATGCACTCCCCCCCCCCCCCACCACCACCACCACCAAAAAAAACAACAAAAAAAAAACAACAACAAAAAAAAAAAACACGTAAATCGAACGCTAGCGATACGGTACTCTTAAGTTAAAGCACGCCAAGCATGGAACTCAATCGTCTGCAACGGTAATGATAGGTTGACGCATCGTATATACTCAGTACGTCATCTATTTTAATTCGTACGAAGAACGCTGATAGAAGGCTGTTAATTCGTTATTAATACGTCACTAATACCCGAGAAGCTCGTTACGAAGTGACGTGAATGCAACCATATAGAGGTAACGAACCGTTGACTTACTGCGGGCGAACAAACCGCTTGAACTGTGTTCATCGAACGAACCCGCTGCGTTAAAAATTTACTGAGCGAACGACGTACGCGGAAGTACTTGAACGAACTTAACGAACTTAAAATAACGGGCTTTAGAACATCGGCGTATGCCAACGTATGCCAAAGCATCATATAGCCCAATCTATTTCTTCACGCCCTGACGGGCAGGGCCGTTTTACAAAGAGTAAATCTCGCGTAATATAGATCTGTAGATCTTGCGTAAGTTTATATGTTTGTAATACCCCTATATCCAGGACGCTCATAGAAGTGATATGGGCTTTCAAACCCACCACAAGTACACGAAGGGCTTGGAACTATATTTTTGAGATATTTGTTTGTTTGAACAAACCATCAACACTATTTAGGTCATTTCGGAGACGCTGCTTCCAATTTTATGGGACTTTTACCCGACATTGAGATGAAACAGCTCAAGCCCTGCTGCCTAATGAAACCAAAAGGTTTATGTGCATTGGACGGTCTGACTCACACCACTTTGCCTGGGCAGGCTTAGTTCTTCTAAGCAGTTTACCAGTACTCATATGTGGGCAGTTTCAGCTCTGCGTGGAAGCACCAAGCAGCCAAATCTATTTCTCCAATGGGCGGGGGCGAATATTTGCAATATAAATGCGAGTTTAGAGCTACATTCCCTGAAATATACGAGTCGAGACCCAGCGTTTTAATATGCTGGTGGTTTTTGAATGTCCCTATAGTCGGAACTTAAAAGATGCTATGGAAGGTGCTTGTTTTGCTTCGTCTGGTAAACTGTTCCCGCCACGGATGGTAGATGGAAAACAGGTTAGTATTCGCATGAAAATCCTGAATGTGATCCGCATTTCGCAACATATAAGGGGCAGTATCTTGGACAAAGGGAGGTACAATATCTTGGAGGTAGGCAGGAGCAAGTCCATTAAGAATTTTATAGAAAGTTACTTGTTTGTGTTTGCGGCGTCAATCTTGGAGACATTCCCATCCTAAGTTGGCTAACATTTCTTTTCGATGCTACACCGGTTATAATTCTTGCGGCCTTGTGTGAACCCTTTCATGTACTATTTCTTACGGTAACTCCTGTTAGCAAACTGAAGACCCACCATATGGCCTCTGAAATGGTCTACAGTTTGCCAATTAACCATATTTGCATTATTTGATGGCTCCCAGCTTGCACATTGTCAACATTGGAAAAACAGGTAACCAGACCCCCCTGACCTTGAAAGGTCAGGGGGGTCTAGTTACCCGTTTTCCAACACTGATTACCTTCAGACTAGGAACCAGCAGATAATACAAATAAGGTGAATATCCCAGGACATGATCCTAGTCCATGTTTTACAGCTGACCCTCTTTACACTGCACTCAAACGTCATAAAGACAAAAATAGAAAGGTTGTGAATGACCGGTACCTGGATTTCGTATAAAGCTATTTGAATGAACTCATGACCACTAAGGCTGACGCGATTAATCGTATAATCGATAAATCGATCGATAAATTCCACAAAAATGATTATCATTTCTGATTTGCTTTTAATCGATTACTTGATAGGTACAATTTACTACCCAAAGTTATGCCTAAAATAGCTGGATGAATGGCAAACAGTGCAGACCCTGATGAGACGCCGCATTATGCGGCGTCTCATCTTGGTCTACACTGTTTGGTCAGACCTGTCTGTTCAGATATACATATGGTAAAGTGCAACATATGGTTAGGGTCATGCTCAGACAGGAAGCCTGACGGGTAAAAGTATGACGAAAACCTTAGCGATTACTAATCGATTATCTATCGCAATGACAGGGATGATACTCGATTATCTTTGCAGCTCCGATTAGCCAGCCCTAATGACCACCCCATCACGAGAACAAGTCCGTGAAATGAACACCCCGCTAAACCCCACATTATATATAGAAAACTGGGTTTTACGGGCTATACCTTATTTTTTCTTATTTCTGCTCCAAGGCATAGTTGTGGGTACTCGTTACGAGCACCCACAACCTATGTTTGCAGTATAGATAAGAAAATTGGGCGATCCCCGCCCATCGGGGCTTGAAGAAATAGATGGGCTACATGATGCTTCCACGCAGAGCTGAAACTGACCCGCACACGAGTACTGGTAAACCGCTTAGAGGATCTAAGCCTGCCCAGGCAAAGCAGTACGAGTCGGCCGGTCCATGCTTATAAACCCTATTGGTTTCATTGAGCGGCAGTGGTTGAGATGTCATTTCATCTCAATGTCGGGTAAAAGTCCCACAAAATTGGAAAAACAACCTCTCCATAATGACCTTTACAATGTTGACGGGGACGTTAAACCTCAAATCAAACAAACAAAGAAAATTGGAGATGTGATAAATGCACTATGTCGCAGGGGTATGTTTTTCGTAATGCAATCCAAAAAGCGGATCTATCAATGCTGGTAAAGAAAATAGAGGGACATGTGCCAGATATATCTGAATTCACCTTTAACCCTTGTCCTGCTGAATATTCAAATATGCCACACCCACTACTGATTATCAACCAATCAGATAACTTGATGCAAATTATTGAAACAAATTCACAATCGGAATTACAAACATTGTAGATCCTGATCAGATGGCTTCTTCAGAAGCCATCTGATCTGGATCTACATTGTTTGAAAGGTAAGGCATATCCGGGCTCAGCAGGACAAGGGTTAAAATGCATGGGAAATGACTGCATTGACAGGGGCCTACTTGTAGCAAAATGACATTAAGGGCAAATAGTTTTACTCCATCTATGTTGTGATATGAAGATAAGTGTTGTGGCTCTCCTCCAGCATTGGAAGGCATCCCAGAAACATGCCCATATAATTTTGATCCCCTCAAACCTCCCATTTATATAGTAAAACTGTAGTTTACAGGGGTACATATTATTTTTCTTATTTCTGCTCTAAACATAGATTGTAAGTAGTTGCTAGAGCCACCTCACTGAGGCGGTTCTTACACATTCCCATAGTCTGTGTTTTGAGAAGAAATATGAAAAATGTCAGAATTTTTATCTGAACATTTTTATTTTTAGTGGTAAAATTATCAATATATTTGAATAGGCAATTGTTTTCATAATGTTTAACGTATGCCCCCGCCCATCAGGGCTTGGAGAAATTGATTGGGCTGCACGATGCTTCCATGCAGAGCTGATACCGTCCGCACATGAGTACTGGTAATCCGCTTAGAATGTCTAAGCCTGCCCAGGCAAATTGCTGCGAGTCCATGCTTATAAACCCTATTGGCTTCATTGGGCGGCGGATATTGAGATGTCATTTCATCTCAATGTCGGGTAAAAGTCCCACAAAATTGGAAGCAACGTCTCCAAAATAACCTAAATAGTGTTGACGGGCACGTAAAACCTCAAATCAAACAAATAATGTTTAATGTAAATTGAAACATTTTCATGAAAGCAGCTGAATCAAAAGTAATTCATCTTCTTTGTAATCTTAAAGAAATGAACTGGAGCAAATTCCTTTCTCTAAAACATTACGAAAACACGCCTTTACAAATACATTGTAAACTTTACCATCGAAAAAACTAAAATTTTAAGATGAAAAATTGTGATATTTTTCTTACTTCTGCTCAAAACAGATTGTGAGTATTCGTTAGAACCGCCTCATAGAGGCGGTTCTAATGAGTACCCACAATCTATATTTTAGAGCAGAAATAAGAAAAATAAAGTTTTCCCCTTTTACTATTTAAAAGTGGTGTTCAAGGGGGTCAAAATTATATAGACGTGTTTTCCTGGTGGCAGTTCCCTCTGTTAGGAGTGCACTACAAAGCGTATTTCTTTTGGTTTTATGGCCCGTTCAAGACTATTTCATTGGGCTATACCTTAATCAGAGGTCTGCAAAAAGCGGAGTTCCTGAGAAAAAAAAAACAGCACCAAAAAAAAACTGACCTTCTGTTACAGCACATGCTACCTCAAATGAAGACAACAGAGGTGAGAGAGTCAGTGCTCTAACCCTTTTTATCATATGACGTCGCGTCTGAGAGTGTAATAACGCCATGTATAATTTTCAATAATCCACTAGTGGATTAAATATGCAAATTAGCTAGATACTTTCCGTAACGTTACATGTACGACGTCCTTAACGACGGCGCGTTTACTAATGGCGGAATATTGACATTTTTGCAAACAATCGTGAACAAGAGGGCCATGATGGCCCTGGATCGCTCACCTGATCCATAGAGTAACAAGTGGGCCCCGGAGAGGGCCATTATTGACCCCAAGGTTATAATGCTGAGGGAGGTCTAAAAAGGTGAAGCTTCATACCAATTATCAACAAAGGCTATAATTGTCCACTAGATGAAGCTCCATACCAAATATCAAAGACATGGGCCTTGCAGTTTCAGAGAAGAAGATTTTAAAAGATTTCCCTATATAAGTCTATGTAAAACTAAAGGGTCTCGTGGCAGGGGCATTTTTGGCCCCAGGACTATAATTTGAACAATCTTGATAGAGGTCCACAAGATGAAATTTTCAAACCAAATATCAAAGACCTGGCCTTGTGGTTTAACAGAAGAAGATTTTTAAAGATTTTCCCTATATAAGTCTATGTAAAACCAAAGGGCCCCAAGGCGGGGTCATTTTTGGCATCAGGGCTATAATTTGAATAATCTTGGTAGAGGTCCACTAGCTGAAGCTTCATACTAAATATCAAAGACCTAGGCCTTGTGGTTTCAGAGAAGAAGATTTTTCAAGATTTTCCCTATATAAGTCTATGTAAAACCAAAGGGCCCCGGAGCGGGGGCATTTTTGGCCCAAAGGCTATAATTTGAACAATCTTGGTACAGCTCCACAAGATGAAGCTTCATACCAAATATAAAAAGCCTGGGCCTTGCAGTTTCAGAGAATAAGATTTATAAAGATTTTCCTTATATAAGCCCATGTAAAACCAAAGTGCCCCGGGGCGGGGGCATTTTTGGCCCCAGCACTATAATTTGAACAATCTTGGTAGGGGTCCACTAGATGAAGCTTCATACCAAATAGCAAAGACCTGGGCCTTGCAGTTTCAGAGAAGATTTTTAAAGATTTTTTCCTATATAAGCCCATGTAAAACCAAAGGGCCCCGGGGCGGGGGCATTCTTGCCCCAGCACTATAATTTGAACAATCTTGGTAGGGGTCTACTAGATGAAGCTTCAATCAAATATCAAAGACGTGGGCCTTGCAGTTTCAGAGAAGAAGATTTTTACCGATTTTCCCTATAAAAGCCCATGTAAAACCAAAGGGCCCCGGGGCGGGGGCACTTTTGGCCCCAGCACTACAATTTGAACAATCTTGGTAGGGGTCCACTAGATGATGCGTCATACCAAAAATCAAAGACCAGGGCCTTGTGGTTTCAGAGAAGAAGATTTTTAAAGATTTTCCCTAAATAAGCCTATGTAAAACCAAAGGCCCCCGGGGCAGGGTCATTTTTGGCCCCAAGGCTATTATTTGAATAATCTTAGTAAAGGTCCACCAGGTAAAGCTTCACACCAAATATTAAAGACCTGGGCCTTGTGGTTTCAGAGAAGAAGATTTTTTAATGATTTTCCCTATATAAGCCTATGTGAAACCATAGGCCCCCGGCGCAGGGGCATTTTGGCCCCCAGGGCTATAACTTGAACAATCTTGGTAGAGGTCCACTAGTTGTAGCTTCACACCAAATATCAAAGATCTGGGCCTTGCGGTTTCAGAGAAGAAGATTATTAAAGATTTTCCCTGTATAAGCCTATGTAAAACCAAATGCCCCCGGGGCCGGGGCATTTTTGGCCCCAAGCCTACAATTTGAACAATCTAAGTAGAGGTCCACCAGGTAAAGCTTCACACCAAATATTAAAGACGTGGGCTTTGTGGTTTCAGAGAAGAAGATTTTTTAATGATTTTCCCTATATAAGCCTATGTAAAACCAAAGGGCCCCAGTGCAGGGGAATTTTTGCCCCATCACTATAATTTGAACAATCTTGGTAGAGGTCCACTAGATGAAGCTTCATACCAAATATCGGAGACCTGGGCCTTGCGGTTTCAGAGAAGAAGATTTTTAAAGTTTTTGTTTAAAAATCTATTTTTAGCTCCTGTGACCTAGATGTGCAATGGACCGGAACAATTTGAACAACTTTGAAAGGGGACCACCTAAGGATCATTCATGTGAAGTTTGGTCAAAATCCGGTCAGTGGTTTAGGAGGAGATGTCATTTGAAGAAAAAGTTTACTCACACACGCACGCACGCACACACGCACGCACGACGGACGACGGACAAAAAGTGATCACAAAAGCTCACCTCGTCACTACGTGACAGGTGAGCTAATAAAATAAGTTTAAATGTCATATGATAAATAGAATCTTGCATTCGTGCTCATGTATTATTGAATTTATTAAACTCGTTGAGGAAAAAGGATAAAATGCTCGGCAAAGCCTCACATTTTATCCCTTTTCCTCAACTCGTTTAATAAATTCAATAATACATGAACACTCATGTAAGATCCTCTATAAAGGCCACAGAAGCATGTACAGTACACAGGAACATTAAGATAACACATCCGTGTGATATAGTACATTTTTCAAACCTCAAAAAGGCAATTTTTCTCATGAAAATTTGTGATATTTTTCTTATTTATACTCCAAACTTAGGTTTTGAATGCTCGTTAGAACCGCCTCATTGACGCGGTTCTAAATAGTACCCACAACCCATGTCTTGGAGCAGAAATAAGGAAAATAATGTTTACCCTCGTAAACCCCAACTTTCTCTATATAATGTGGGGTTTAGGGAGTCTTTATTTCACGGACTTATTCATGTACTGACTAGACAGAAGTCTCTTGAAAAAAAAAGCTAAAAAAGAAGACAGGTGTATCAAATCACTAAAACGAATGATGATATTTATTGTTTATTGGCCCCTGATACCAATTGAGCTTTATGTAAATCAACAACAACAGACGTTAACATTGAAACAGATTTACGGAACATTTACAGTGTACAGACAAATTCCGCTATTAAGACCACCTAAAATTAAGACTAAATCTGCTTTTAAAAGCTTATTCAGAAAGTTTCAGTTATTCTTTCTTTGTGTTTTCCATGAAGCCTCAGTGGTGTAGTGGTTACGCTACTCGCCTTGCAAACCAGGGGTTGCAGGATCGATCCCGAGCTTCTTCAGACTTTCGGATGAGTCTTTAAACCGAGGTTTTTTTTTTGTTTGTTTTTTTTTGGTTTGGGTTTTACGGCCCTTTCAAGATTATTTCACTCATATCGAGCCGATCGTTAATCAAAGGTGGGCGAAAACGGGAGTACCCAGAGAAAAACCACCTGACCTTCCGTTGCAGAACTTGGCGTCTCACACGTGGCCCGAACGAGGCTCGAACCTACGGCGGTGAGAGACCTAATGACTAAGAGTCAGCGCTCTTATCCACTAGGCCACGGAGGCCCTTTAAACCGAGGTCCCATCTCCATATGACCTTAGCTGTTGGTGGGATGTAAAACTCAAACACTCACTCACTCACTTGTGTTTTCCACACCCAGTGTCTCCCAATAAGAGACGACCTTTGGGACTGTTGACCGCTTTTGAACAGTGCCAAATGTGGTCTGAACATAGGCATTTTACTGTACTTTAGAGAATGCATATCATAGAATGTCCATGTTAAAGAACGCTCTAATAGATGATCAGACAACAGCTTTCCACAATTTACATATCAAACTATGCTCACCTGAGGTCAAGTGGGAGAAACTGATGGCAAAGGTTATCAGAACAAGAGGCTCAATGAGCCTAACCACTCACCTGAGGAACATTTTAGTTAGCTTTTTGACTCATGAACTTTGAGCATAATTTTTTTTTTGAAGTTCTTCCTTATGGAACACGGCATTGTCAATTTGGACCCTAGGGCGGATTTGGTAGGATTAATGTAGGGGACAACTTGACATTGCTACATGCTTAATATGTAACTTCTGGGCCTAGTGGTTTCAGAGAAGAAGATTTTTGAAGTTTGTTTTTTTTTCCATTATAAGTCTATGGGGGCTAAGGGGCCCCGGGGCGTGGCCAGTTTAGACCCCAGGGGCATGATTGGCACAATTTATGTGGGGGACCACTTGACATTGCTACATGCTTAATATGTAAGCTCTGGGCCTAGTGGTTTCAGAGAAGAAAATCTTTTAAGTTTGTCCCAGTGTAAGTCTATGGGAGCTAAATGTTGCCATGGTAACACCAGTTTCAATCTGAATTACCCCAAAACATACTGCATCTTCTTCCCAAATCGGATAATGCTTCTCATGAAATTTAATCATGATTGGCCAAGTGGCTTTAAAGATATACTTATTTGAAAATGTGAACGGACGCCGGACCATTGGTATACCAATACCTCACATGAGCCTTCGGTTCAAGTGACCTAATAATACTAGCGGTTTCAGAGAAGAAGATTTTTTTCAGCTTTTATTTCCATTATAAGTCTATGGGGACTAAGGGGCCCAAGGGCGTGGCCAGTTTAGATCACAGGGGCATGACTGGCACAATTTATGTAGGGGACCACTTGACATTGCAACATGCTTAATATCTGGGCCTAGTGGTTTCAGAGAAGAGGAAGGTTTTAAGCTTTTTTTTCCATAATAAGTCTATGGGGGCAAAGGGGCCCTGGGGCGTGGCCAGGTTAGACCCCAGAGGCATGATTGGCACAATTTATGTAGAGGACCACTTGACATTGCTACATGCTTAATATATAAGCTCTGTGCCTAGCGGTTTCAGAGAAGAAGATTTTTTAAGCTTTTATTTCCATTGTAAGTCTATGGGGGTTAAGGGACCCCGGGGCTTGGCCAGTTTAGACCCCAGGGGCATGATTGGCACAATTTATGTAGGGGACCACTTGACATTGCTACATGCTTCATATGTAAGCTCTGGGCCTAGTGGTTTCAGAGAAGTTTTTTTAGCTTTTTTCCATTATAAGTCTATGGGGGCTAAGGGGCCACTGGGCGTGGCCAGTTTAGACCACAGGGGCATGATTGGCACAATTTATGTAGAGGACCACTTGACATTGCTACATGCTTAAAATGTAAGCTCTGTGCCTAGCAGTTTCAGAGAAGAAGATTTTTTAAGCTTTTTTTCCATTTAAAGTCTATGGGGGCTAAGGGGCCCCAGGGCGTGGCCAGTGTAGATCCCAGGGGCATGATTGGCACAATATATGTAGGGGACCATTTGACATTGCTACATGCTTAATGTGTAAGCTCTGGGCCTAGTGGTTTCAGAGAAGAAGATTTTTTAAGCTTTTTTTCCATTGTAAGTCTATGGGAGCTAAGGGGCCCCGGGGCGTGGCCAGTTTAGACCCCAGGGGAATGATTGGCACAATTTATGTAGAGGACCACTTGACATTGCTAAATGCTTAATATGTAAGCTCTGTGCCTAGCGGTTTCAGAGAAGAAGATTTTTTAAGCTTTTATTTCCATTATAAGTCTATGGGGGCTAAGGGACCCATGGGCGTGGCCAGTTAAGACCCCAGGGGCATGATTGGCACAATTTGTGTAGGGGACCACTTGACATTGCTACATGCTTCATATGTAAGCTCTGGGCCTAGTGGTTTCAGAGAAGAAGATTTTTTTTAGCTTTTTTCCATTATAAGTCTATGGGGGCTAAGGGGCTCCGGGGCGTGGCCAGTTTAGACCCCAGGGGCATGATTGGCACAATTATGTAGAGGACCACTTGACATTGCTACATGCTTAAAATGTAAGCTCTGTGCCTAGCGGTTTCAGAGAAGAAGATTTTTTAAGCTTTTTTTTTCCATTTTAAATCTATGGGGGCTAAGGGGCCCCAGGGCGTGGCCAGTTTAGATCCCAGGGGCATGATTGGCATAATTTATGTAGGGGACCACTTGACATTGCTACATGCTTAATATGTAAGCTCTGGGCCTAGTGGTTTCAGAGAAGATTTTTTTTAAGCTTTTTTTCCATTATAAGTCTATGGGAGCTAAGGGGCCCCGGGGCGTGGCCAGTTTAGACCCCAGGGGCATGATTGGCACAATTTATGTAGAGGACCACTTGACATTGCGACATGCTTAATATGTAAGCTCTGTGCCTAGCGGTTTCAGAGAAGAAGATTTTTTAAGCTTTTATTTCCATTATAAGTATATTGGGGTTAAGGGACCCCGGGTGTGGCCAGTTTAGACACCAGGGGCACGATTGGCACAATTTATGAAGGGGACCACTTGACATTGCTACATGCTTCATATGTAAGCTCACGGCTTAGTGGTTTCAGCGAAGAAGATTTTTTTAGTTTTTTTCCCAATATAATTCTATGGGGGCTAAGGGGCGATTGGGCGTGGCCAGTTTAGACCCCAGGGGCATGATTGGCACAATTTATGTAGCGGACCACTTGACGTTGCTACATGCTTAATATGTAAGCTCTGTGCCTAGCGGTTTCAGAGAAGAAGATTTTTTAAGCTTTTAGTTCTATGGGGGGTTAAGGGACCCCGGGGCGTGGCCAGTTTAGGCCCCAGGGGCATGATTGGCACAATTTATGTAGGGGACCACTTGACATTGCTACATGCTTCATATGTAAGCTCTGGGCCTATTGGTTTCAGAGAAGAAGATTTTTTAAGTTTTTCCCATTGTAAGTCTATGGGAGCTATATGTTGCCATGGCAACAAGAGTTTCCATCTGATCTGCCCCAAAACATAATGCATCTTTTCCCCCAATCTGATAATGCTTCTCATGAAATTTAATCATGATTGGCCAACTGGCTTTAAAGATATACTTAGTTGAAAATGTGAACGGACAACGGACGACGGACGCCGGATCATTGGCATACTAATACCTCACATGAGCCTTCGGCTCAGGTGAGCTAAAAATCCACTATTTTGCCCTTCTCCCATTCAAATGCAGAAGTGAATGAATTCTACCTTTACATACAATAGGTCAGGTCAATCAAGGGTAAATCATTTGAACAAACTTGGTTGGTCCGGAGTCATCAATGACACATAAAAAGTTTCTTTTTACCATATATGGGCATGACAGGCATTTGGTCATGTGACCCAGATCATACAAACGAATTTTCCCAAATCCATTGATACTCTATATTAGTTTATACTAATTTATTTTAGTTTGTTTGTGATGAAAGCTCCAAGCTTATTGAATCCCTCTTGAACACTCATTCCGGATGTTATCACCCACGGGGGAGGGAGAGGCAGTGACTTTTACACCACTGCTGCCCATTTACACCTGGCTCAAATGGGGCATTGTCATAACGTGTCTTGCCCAAGGACACACCTCACCTCCGGTAGCCGGATTTGAACTCACAACTTTTCTATCATAAGTCGAACGCCCTAACCATTGAGCTATAGAAGCTCACACTGATACTCTAGATTAACCCTTTTTGTACCAAATGGAATCTTCCTCCTTATATATGGCATGAGTCCATTTCAAAATTTAGGGGTGTCAGATTGTGTTTTCTCCAAAATATTTTAGGAAAAAGGCCGAACTTTTTGCAAACAGTGAAGGCCCTGATCAGACGCCGCGTTCTGCGGCGTCTGATCTGGGCCTGCACTGTTTGCCAAGGTACCCCTTTAAGGGTTTCTGGTACTCACGGAATGGGTTAAATTCGGTTTCAATCTGAGAAGCAGATTCAATGATAAATAATGAATATAAGAAGGTATGTGTGTCAGTCAATGACCTTAATCTTTCATATTTATAAAATTCATTTATCTAATTGTAAATTAAACATTGATGTCGTAAGTTACAACAGTTTCAGAAAAACCTATAGCTTTGTCCTTTTCCAATACAAATGGCTAAGTGATCAAATTGAAAAGGGAGGTCAGGGTCAACCAAGGGTCACCATTTGAACAAACTGGTAGGGTATAAGTCCCTAATGCACATATTAATTTTCAAGGTTATTGGCATTTTGGTTCCTGAGCAGATTTTTTCAAAGGCTTTTTATAATTTATGCACCTGGGGCCAGTTGTTCAAAGCATCGTTAGCTTAACGAGCTCGTTAGTGGTCATATTGTTAACTGTTCTAGCAAATACAGTAATCAAAATTTTGGTATTTTTGCTGAAAAAATGTGAGCAGCTTTTGCATTTGCAAAAGCTGCTCACATTTTTTCTGCAAAAATATTAGCATATTTGCCATATTTAACTATAAATTTTTTAAAGAAACGTTAACTAACGATGTCGTTAGTTTTAAACAACTGGGCCCTGGTGGCCATCTTGGTCAAGTGACTCCAATGCCAGAAACAAACTTTTATTGCTCAATACCAGAGAGGCTCCACATGTAATTTGTTTCAATCAGCCATGCAATTTAAGTGGAGAAGAAAACAAATATACTGAATGTGAGGCATCAATGACAAAGGTCAACAAGAGCACCGCATGCGGGTGCCAACGCTCGTCTGCAGTTTCTTTTAGAAAACCAAAGTTTTAAGTCAAACAAGAGCAATCAAATTGCAAGATGGAGTTATAAAACTTGTAGGGAATGTAGCTCTTGTGATGGTGAGTATGTGTATGAAGTTTCATGAAGGTAGGCCAAATACTTTTGGAAATATGGTCAAGGTTAAGGTTTTCGGTTAAATTTTCGAAAATAGGTCAAAGTTCAAAGGTCAAGGTCACAGATCAAAAAGTGTGGTATCACTGAAAAGGTCTTGTCCCAAGGAACATTCATGTGAAGTTTGAAGGCTCTGTTGTGAATAGTATTAAAATGAGAGCAAAAAATGTGTTTCAGAAAAAAATTGGAAAAGGGGAGATAATTCAGCCAAAATCAACAATGTTGTTATGGTCCTTGGTCAAAATGTAGCTCTTGTGATGATGAGTGTGTGTATGAAGTTTCATGAGGCTAGGTCTAATACTTTTTAAGTTATAGCCAAGGTTAAGTTTTTTTGGAACAACGACGCCAGACGACGCCAGACGACAACGCAGAAGCCGGAGTGATGACAATAGCTCGAAAGTTTTTTTTTCAAAAAACAGACAAGCTAAAAATGACTTTGACCTTTAGAATTGATTATCTTCCATTCAGCTGATTGCAAATAGCAATTCTGATGCCATAAGCTACAACAGAGTCAGGAAAATCCACTGTTTTGCTTTTCTCCCAAACAAATGTCGAAGTAACCAAATTTGGCATTGCTTTAAAATAGGTAAAGGTCATCCAAAGTCTTCATTTGAACAAACTTGGTAGCACCTGGGTTCCATTTTCAAGCTCATCAGACGTTTTGTTCATGAGAAGAAGGTTTTGAAGTTTACAATATATGGCCAGAGTTCTCATAAACACCAAATTGGGAGTAATTTACTCCAGCTTTTCACTTCTGACTCCAACTTTTTGGAAAGTCTCAATGGAAAGGTATGGAAAAATCCAACTATTTCTCGAGGACAGCATTTTTACTCCAATTTTCAAAATCCTAGTGAGGATCCTGTATAATGGGCATGTCTGCCATCTTGGATATGAGACTCCAATCTCATGAACAAACTTTCATATATTGTCCTATCCCACACAGAATCCACATATAATTTGTTTTCAAACAGCTTTCGTACCTGAATTGGAGGTATCCAGGCACAGGTCAGTAAATGACCTTCACCTTTTGAATTGATATACTTTCATTCAACTGATTGCAGTTCTGCTGCCATAGGCTACAAGAGAATCAGAAAAATCCACTGATTTCCCTTCTTCCCCATACAATTGCCTTAGTGACCAAATTTGACCTTGCTGTAAAACAGATCAACGTCGAACAAAGGTCATCATTTGAACAAACTTGATAGGAACTGATCCCTAATGCTGCATACCAAGTTTTGAAGTCATTAGCCATTTGATTCCAGAGAAGATTTTTGAAGGTTCTTTACTATATAATATAATGGGCATGGTGGACATCTTAGTCATGTGACTGACTTTATGAACAAACTTTCGTTTCCCCTCACCTTGGAGGCTCTACATGTAATTTGGTTGAATTCGCCTAGCAGTTTCAGAGGAGAGGTTGTTTGAAAATGTTGATGATACAGATGCACTGATGATGATGACAACGGATGACGGACCACTGCCTATCCTATAAGCTCTCCCGAGGCCTTTGGCTCTGGTGAGCAAAAATCTTGGTTTCAGGATACTGATTTTCTAAACCATTAGACAAAAAACACCCATGTGGTATTATCTCTACTTCATGGCTGTAAAATATGAATTTCTGCTTCAAACATACAGTAAAATTCCGCTATTACGACCACCTAAAATTAAGACTAAATCTGCTTACCGAAGCTTATCTAGAAGGTTCCAGCTGTTCTTTCTTTGTCTTTTCTGCATACAGTGTCATCTGGTAAGGGACCACCTTTGGGACTGTTCAAAAGTGGTCTTAAAGACCACTTTTGAACAGTCCCAATGGTGGTCTTAAAGACCACTTTTGAACAGTCCCAATGGTGGTCTTAATATAGGAATTTTACTGTACACTGTGGGTGACCAAAAGAACCATCTCAATGATGCTTTGCACAGGGTCCCCATCCCAATCTCCCATAATATATTTGCTCAAAAACAGATAGTGGATGCTCATTAGACCAGTTCAAACCAGCACCCACAATCTATGCTTTGAGCAAGAAACAGAAAAATAATGAGATCTTTTGTAATCCTACTTTAGTTACAGTCAAACCTGTCTTAGTGTCCACCTCTATTAAGCAAGCAACCTGTCTTAAGCAAGCAGGCATTCAGTTCCCGAAAAAGGAAAATACATTAAAATTCACCTGCGTTAAGCAAGCACCTGCCTTATGCAAGCACTTTTTGAATATCCCAGAGGTGCTTGCTTAATAAAGGTTTGACTGTATATACAGTGAAATTTATTAAGACCGCCTTTGGGACTCTTTGTGTGTGTTGGTTTGAGTTTTACGCCCGACCAACAGCTAACGTCATATGGAGACAGGACCTCGCTTTAAAGACTCATCCCAGTCTGGAGAGGCGTGGGATTGAATCCACAACCCCTGGTTTATAAGGTGAGTAGCATAGCCACTACACCATGGAGGCTTCTACCTTTGGGACTGTTCAAAAGGGGTCTTGTAGACCCCTTTTGAACAGTCCCAAAAGTGGCCTCTTACTAAAGAAAACTGAGTGTAGATTTGTTTATTTGTTTTGAGGTTTGAAGTCCCTATCAAGACTATTTATTTTGGTCATTTTGGAGTGAGTGAGTGAGTTTTTAGTTTTACGTCCCACCAACAGCTAAGGTCATACGGAGACGGGACCTCGGTTTAAAGACTCATCCGAAAGTCTGGAGAAGCCCGGGATCGATCCTGCGATCCCTGGTTTACAAGGCGAGTAGCGTAACCACTGCACCACGGAGGCTTCTAGGTCATTTTGGAGACATTGCTTCCTAATTTGTGGGAGTTTGACCTGACACCGAGATGAAATGACATCTCAAGCCTTACGGCCCAAAGAAAACACTAAGGTTTAAGGTGAGGTCTGACTCCCACCACTTACACTGGGTGTAGAAAACTCAAAGAAACTAGACAAAGTGCCCAGTGGGGCACGTATACCCCCGGCCAGTGCCATCGCCTGAGTTGAAAATGGCAATAGCAAAAGGTTCTTTGCATATACAGGCCACATTCCATATAAGTAGTCATACTGGTTGTTGCTACCAAATTTTAAGTCTCTATGTACAGTAGTTATTGAGAAATCTTTGACACAAAATAATAAAAATATACACTATTAAACAGCAAGAACTACAAAGGGAAATAAGTCTAAAAGGCCTGACCCCTTGGCCCTTATTTTCTTTCCCACAATACAACTAGTCATACTGATCATGTTTGCAAAATTTCAAGTTTCTGTGTACAGTAGTTATTGAGAAATCTTTGACACAAAATAAAAATATACACTATTAAACAGCAAGAACTACAAAGGGAAATAACTCTAAAAGGCCTGACCCCTTGGCCCTTATTTTCTTTCCCACAATACAAGTAGTCATACTGATCATGTGTGGAAAATTTCAAGTTTCTATGTGAAGCAGTTCCTGAGATATCTTTGACACAAAATAATTGTTTACAAGAACTACAAAGGGAAATAACTCTATAAGGCCTGACCCCTTGGCCCTTATTTTCTTTCCCACAATACAACTAGTTATGCATGTTGCTTGTACCAAATTTCAAGTTTCTAGGTACAGTAGATCTTGAGAAATCTTTGACACAAAATTTAAGGTAAGTCACAAAATGCACATCTCAGTAGCAAATATAACAAAGGGGAATAACTCTAAAGAACCTGGCCCCACAGCCCCAATTTTCTTTCCCACAATACAACTAGTTATGCATGTTGTTTGTACCAAATTTCAAGTTTCTAGGTATAGTAGTTCCTGAGAAATCTTTGACACAAAAAAAAGTTTACACACACACACACAGAAAAGACGAAAACTATATACCCCCATGGCATACTCCGTATGCCGGGGGTATAATAATAACTGAAACCTTCTAAATAAGCTTTTATAAGCAGAATCAATCTTTGTTTTAAGTGGTCTTAATAGCGGAATTTTACTGTATATAATGTATTACAGAGACTTGTTAACATTATGACTGTTTTCAATGTAATAATACTATTTATTTTTCTTCTCATGAACAAATTCAGGGGCCAGTTGATCAAAGCATCATTAGCTTACCAAGCTCGTTAGCGGTCAAATTGTTAACTGTTGTAGCAAGTTTAATATTTAGAATTTTGGTATTTTTGCTGAACAAATGTGAGCAGCTTTTGCAAATGCAAAAGCTGCTCACATTTTTTTTTTCAGAAAAAATTGTGGCATATTTGGCATAATAAATGATCAAAGTTTTAACGATATGTTAACTAACGACGTTAGTTTTGAACATCTGGCCCCAGAACAACACAAATAACAAGAAATTGACAAACAATTATGGCACATACAAAACAAACAAAATATATTCCATTAGCTTTAGTTTATACTTATTTATTTTAGTTCGATTGCGATGAAAGCTTCAAGCTTATTGAATCACTCTTGAACACTCATTCTGTGTGTTTTCATGCACACACGCAATAGAGGCAGTGGCTTTTATACCATGGCTTTTACACCACTGCTACCCATTTACACGTGGGTGGAGTGGGGCTATGTCATTACATGTCTTGTCCAAGGACACACCTCCATACCGGTGGCCTGATTCGAACACAGAACCTCTCGATCATAAGTCAAACGCGTTAACTAATGCGCTATCGAGGTTGACCGTATTCCAGTAACCCTTGCCATGCTGAATATTTCAACATGTAACACTCCTCCCCAATTTTCCGACATGTGTTGCAGGATTTATATTTTTAAAGGCATTTATTCTTAGACAGTAGGACACACGGTGTGTTCATAATTGTTTTATTGCCCCCTGTGATATACTGTCTATAGCAGATCAAAGGCGGCCTTTAATTAGGGTGATTAGTCGCTCCTGTTGAATCCCCTGACTGAGGCACTAAAGAGGAAAATCAATAAGGTACACTGTAGTTGACAGTTAGTCAATTATTGATTTTCCCCAAGAAGGCCCCTTACATGTTGAAGACAGAGGACTTCTCTTCAGTCAGCACTGAGGGATATATAATATTATGTAATGAAATGATAGTCCTCACTAATCAAGAATAAATGCCTTTAACCACAGATTTAGAAGCAGAATGGAAAACAGAATAGATACAGATCAGCTGGCTTCTTAGAAGCCAGCTGATCTGGATCTATTCTGATTTCAAGGAACAGTAATTCTGCTGAAGGCTATGCCGCATCTTGAGGATGAATGTTAGGATAGTCGCAAATGTTGACAGCTTGACGAAAGAAAGAACGAACAGAAAGAAAAACAGACTCCTATATCACCCGATACTTAAAGCAGGGGCGACAAATATAGGAAAAATATTTCAAAATGTGGACTGCTGAGAAATACCCAGCATGACGAGCATAAACATGGCTGATCATTGATTGATTGATTTGAGGTTTAATGTCCCCATCAACACTGTATGGTCATTTTGGAGATGTTGCTTCCAATTTTGTGGGAATTTTACCCGCCACTGAGATGAAATGACATCTCAAGCCCTGTTGCCCATTGAAACCAATAGGGTTTATAAGCATGGACCGACCAGCACCTCTTTGCCTGGGCAGGCTTAGATCCTCTAAGCGATTTACCAGTACTGGTGTGCAGTCAGTTTCAGCTCTGAGTGGAAGCATCATGCATCATGCAGCCCATCTATTTCTTCAAGCCATGATGGGGGGGGGGGGGGGGGCACAAACATGTCTAATCAAATGAGCAGTAAATGGTACTACCTCTTCAAAATTGTCCAATGAGCAAGCTCATGATAAAACAGTACTTATCGCACAGGAAACCAGAAAATTCTAAGCCGAGCCTGTCACTGCGCCTGAGCCTTTGCTTCTTGCAGACGACATGTAGAGAAGATCCTGTGGTACCTTCTTGAAAGATGTCATGTGTCTAGCCCATTACAATAACACATCCATGTAACAGGGCATTCTTTCATATCTCAAAAACAGAAGCTGAAACTGACCAAACTTGAATACTGGTAAACCACTTCGGTCTAAGTCTGTCCAGGAAAAAAGATGCGAGTAGGACTGCACCTTAAACCTTATCGGCTTTTATGGGCTGTAGGGCTTGGGATGACATTTCATCTCCATGCTGGGTAAAAGTCCCACAAAATCAAAAGCAATGCCTCCAAAATGACCTATATAGTGCTGATGGCGATGTAAAACCTCAACCCAAACAAACAAACAAACAAACATTTACAGTGACAATAACAAATTAAAACATATTTATCTTACTGCACCATGAAGCTATGTCAAATTAAGAATGAGTCTAAAAACATGAAACCATCACACCTTGTCCTAACCTATATAAAAGAATAACCCTTAACCCTTGTCCTGCTGAATATTTTAATCTGCCATACCCACGACCGATTATCAACCAATCAGGTTACTTGATGCAAATTATTGCAACAAATTCCCAATCTGAATGGCAAACAATGTAGATCCTGATCAGATGGCTTCGTCAGAAGCCATCTGATCTGGATCTTCATTGTTTGGAGAATAAGGCATATCCAGCCTCAGCAGGACAAGGGTTAAGACGCCAGAAAAACTACATCTGAAAATGTCGTCTGCTTATGTCATGTCGCCTGCTGAATTTTTTGCAAACTTTTTAAAAATATCTTTGCATACAGGCAAACAGTGTGGGCCCAGATCAGACTGCTCTTACAGGAGCAGTCTGATCTGGGTCCATACTGTTTGCAAAAAAATACTTTTAAGGTATCTGGCAGACGACAAAGCAGACGACGATTATTGTGATTGGCATTTTATGGGTTAACGTCAGTCAGCACCACAGAAAATTCTTGAGCGGACAATCTATATTTTTATGAGAAAAAAAGGCTTGACATTTCAAGTGGATGTAACACAGAGGAACCTTGTTATAACGACAGTATTCAGTCCCTAAAATTGTTGAGTCCTAAATATTATGTAGCTATACAGAATCCAAAAAAAGAACAGTAGGCACTAGGAGTTTCTCCTTTATTTATTCCTAGAAACAAAATGTTGTGAACATTTGTTAGAATCGTCTCACAGAGGCGATTCTAACAAATATCCACAACTTTGTTGCTTAGAATGTCCAATAAAATATTCTTGGATACATTCACTAACATGTCTCATCTTCAATCACTGTATTAACGAGTTGTAATGAGTTTTGTGGTTATATCAAATCTCGGTATAAAAACAGTCAACTGTATCAAGCCTAATTTTCTCTGAAGAAAAAAAAGACACACAAAAAAATTAAAAATGCCATCTTTGTATCATGATTAGTATTTGAAGGGCTAGCATAGTCATTTACAATCAAACTTCAATAGCTCGAACACCTTTGGGACAAACGAAAATCTGTTTGAGACAGGGGGTAGCGCGAGACACTGAGAGTGATTGCCAGGAGGCATAACAAGGTTACTTTTGGGACATCTTTTCGGTGTTCTATAATAATGAACGATGTGTGTACTCATTAGAATTGCCTCCTCTAATGAGGACCCACAGCATACATTTGCAAGAAAAAAGTCGAAAATCTCCTTAACCCTTATCTTGCTGAATATTCAGTTTAGCCACACCCATTTCTGACTTTGAACCAATCAGATTACTGGATGTAATTTATTCTTACAAATCCATAAACTGTATGTCAAACAGTGTAGATCCTGATCAGATGGCTTCTTCAGAAGCCATCTGATCTGGATCTGCACTGTTTCCAAAGATAGGGGTTGTCGTGAACAGCAAGATAAGAGTTAATTATCCCACACTACTTCTTATGTACTGGAATTCACTAGGGACTCAAATACGGGTTGGACTTAACTATGGTAAACGAGCCATCGGTGTTCAAGCCATCGTAGTTCTATTGTTTATACACACAGATGTATGTAAGCATGCATATCTATAGGCTAACAACAGTAAGCACACCTATGGCAGAGCCATAAAATCTTCTTTTTTATATTTTACCATACTGTACATTACTTTCCTGAGATTTTTAATTATTATTTCGCTGTTTAATCAAACTTAGTTTGAAGCAAAAGCTTTCTAAAGTTTGTACTTTACCAAGAATGCTAGATGCAGTATAATATTTAACCCTAAAGGGCATTTATTCTTGATTATTGAGGACTATAATTTCATTACATAGTATAATGTAACCCTCAGTGCTGAGTGAAGAGAAGTACTCTGTCTTCAACAGGTAAGGGGCCTCCTCCGGGGAAAAATCAATAGTTTACTAAATGTTGAATAGTGTATATTATTGATTTTCCCTTTAAGTGACTCAGTCAGGGGATTCAACACCCTATTAAGGGTCGCCTTTGATCTGCTGTAGATAGCATATCACAAAGGGCAATAAAACAATTAAGAACACACAGTGTGTGCTACTGTTGCAAGAATAAATGCCTTTCAGGGGAAAGGGAACACCTTCAGGGTAGACAACTCTTATAAAAATATTTTTGTCACCCATGTCAATAGGGGTCAACTCTTGAAGGAAAGAATTTGCTCCTAAGGAGCAAATTCTTTCCTTTAAGAGTTGACCCCTTTTTCCATGGGAGAGAGCTTATGGAAAAGTAAATAGGAAGTTCCAAAAGATGTCTCCCTTTGAAAAAAGGTGGACAAATCTGCTAGGTGTCCCCATTCCCCTTAAAATACCATGGAATCAAGGCTTGACATTGTATGAGAACTGTCTGCTCAGCATACAATTCACATGTAATGTCAAATCTTATTTTCTCTCTCTAAAAAAAAAAAGAAACTTGAAAATGACATTTGCAACTGTTGTGACTGACAGTTTAAGGGTTTACACGATCCTCTCTCAGTCAAAAATAATTCAGAATGGGTATGGTGGATTTCTACATCCAAGATAAGATACAGTAAACAAAATATCATTTTATGGATCAAAAAGGTTTGATTTTAAAAGGAGTTGATTCACCTTCAGGCAAAGAAACTTCCAAAAATCCCAAACATTATAACAAAGAACCAAATATTTTGACAGCATTGCCTCGCTTAGATGGGAATCCATTCCTCTAATATATTGCATTGATGTAATTCATGTAAACCGGTAAATGATGCTGCAAGCTGTTGTCCCTAAAGGACCACAATCTAACTAAACACCAACTAGAAATGTTTTAGAAAACTATTTTTCATTACAAAAACATGCCTGTACAAATAATACTGAATTTTGCCGCCTAAAAAACAAAAATTTTAGACGAAAAATTGTGATATATTTCTTATTTCTCCTCAAAATATAGATTGTGGGTAATCTATTTTTTTTTAGAGCAGAAATAAGAAAAATAAGGTTTACCGCCATAAACCCCAGTTTTACTATATAAAAATGGGGTTCAAAGGGGTTAAATTATAAAGGCGTGTTTTCGTGATGCAACAGAAAACTATGCCTCACCCCCAACCACCACTGACCATAAGAAAAAAAAAAAAAAGTCACTCAAGCAAAATTAAATCTTTGTTTACTCGTAAAAGCAGTTTTGATAAACTGTTCCCAGTTTTGATGGATTGCTTCTTCTATTTCAAGAAATATGCTACAGAGAAACAAAATTTGAAAACTGTAATCTATGGGACCACATGACCTTGAAATCTAGGTCATGGTTACCAAAATGTAATCAAGCCTTTTGCATGTTGAAGTGAAACATTACACCACATTTGGGCAGAATTAATCAACAGGTTCAGGAAATGTGGTACAAGCAAAGCACAATTTGACAATCTTTCTACCTGTTTAACCTTCAAAATTAAGTCAAGGTTATCAAAATTTAATAAAGTCTTTGGTAGGTTGCAGTAATATATTGTACTAATTTAGACCACAATTCATGAATTCATTCTGTAGGGTGCAGGTAAGCTACTTTGGTTCAGATTTAAATTTCTGAGAGCTGTGACCTTAAAAACGAGGTCACGGTCACCAAAATCAAATCTAGTATTGGATGTAAAGATATAAAGTGCTACATTTACAAAAATATCCAGCATTTTACCTGAATCCAGCTTTTTATGATCAACCCTATCATTTAGGTCACTTGCCCACGCCCATCAGGGCTTAAAGAAATAGTTTGGGCTGCATGGTGCGTCCACACAGAGTTGAAACTGACCACACAAGAGTACTGTTAAACTGCTTAGAATAACTACACCTGCCCAGGCAAAGTGGTGCGAGTCAGACCGTCCACTGCATATAAACATTTCAGTTTCATTGGGCACCAGGGCTTGAGATGTCATTTCACCTCAATGTCAGTTAAAAGTCCCATAAAATTGAAAGCAACCTCGTGAAAAATGATCTAAATAGTGTTGCTGGGGATGTTAAACCTCAATTAAAACAAAACAAACAAAATTAAGGTCACATTTTGTGATGTAGTTTATGAGATCTTCTCAGCAGGATTTTTTGGATTTGAAATCATGATCTTCCTTGTAACGTTTTTGTAAGTAGAATGTTTAAAATTGAATCAAAACAAGTAAAATATTTATCTTTAACCATGTCCAGTTTATAATACATGATTCACCTTAATCTCATACATTGCAAACACATGTAAATATAAACTAAAATGGATTTCTTTGAAACATACTGACTAAACCTACACATGACAGATCAAAAAACAGTTAATAAATAAATAAAACGAAAACAGGCTTTAAGCCTTAATAAAATAAATATTCAATGACAGAAGTGGCATCTCTATATTGGTGTAAAATACACCACCACCTCTCTTTAACCCTTATCCTGCTGAATAAATTAATCTAGCCACACCCATTTCTGACTATCAACCAATCAAATTCCAAAATACAAACAGAATGACAAACAGTGTAGATCCAGATCAGAAACCTACAAATGACAGATCAAAAACGGTTAATAAATAAATATAATATTAAACAAGGCTTTAAGCCTTAATAAAATAAATATTCATTAAAAGAAGTGGCATCTCTGTATTGGTGTAAAATACACCACCTCTCTTTAACCCTTATCCTGCTGAATAAATTAATCTAGCCACCCCCTATTTCTGACTACCAACCAATCAAATTCCTTAATAAAATGTGTTTGTTCATTTCACAAACAGAATGACAGTGCAGATCCTGATCAGATGGCTTCTTCAGCCATCTGGTCTGGATCAAACAGTGTAGATCCTGATCAGATGGCTTCAGAAGCCATCTGATCTGGATATACACTGTTTGTAAAGGGAGGGATTTTTTGCGTTCAGCGGGATAAGGGTTAACAGTATCAGAATTGTTAACTGGTGACATGTCCTAAGACAATCCTTTACCAGGATTAACAGTGACTATTGTTGGAGTACAAAGCAGACACAATGTTAATTTAACAAGTGTGTTATTTTCAAACAAATTCGATACTGTCCTTGTGCTCCATGCAACAGTTTATATTTGCGTAACTTAAAAACTTGATAACAAAAACAGAAATAAAAAAGGATGGGTCACCATGTCACTAATCCTTGTCTTTTTTCCATGATTCACGACCACTGTACACAAATGTAGGTCAAGTCAAATATGGATGCTTGCCCCCAGCCAAGTATTATTAATGAAGCTCTTATAGTTCTTGACAAATTAACTTGACCATAGGGTGGTCGCAATATTTTACAAAGTCAGTGAACCATGAAACGTTGGTCAAGGTCAAATATTGATGCCTGCATTTAAGTTGCCATCCTGAGATACAAGTTTGTACCAAGTATCACTAATGAAGCTCTTATAGTTCTTAAGAAATTAAATTGACCATTAGGGTGAACGGTAGGGTGGTCGCAATATTTTACAAAGTCAGTGAACCATAAAATGTAGGTCAAGGTCAAATATGGATGCTTGCATTTAAGTTGCCATGCCTAGATACAAGTTTGTACCAAGTATCAATAATGAAGTTTATAGTTCTTGAGAAATAAACTTGACCATTAGGGTGAATGCTGGGGTGGTCGCAAATGTTGACGACTTGACGAACGGACGGACAAACTGACGAACGGATGGAAAACGGGGCACCTATATCGCGCCATGCTAATAGCAGGCGCGACAATAAAAACCAAACACTTTTAATGGTTACTTCAATATGTAAGCATCATGTTCACAAATCAGTGTAATAAACACCCCTGTAAACCCCACTTAATATACACACAAGAATTTCGCCAAAGGCTATGTCGCGCCTGTGGGGGTGCAAAATCACCTAACCATGATATGTAGGTCAAGGTCAAACATAGATGCTTGCATAAAAATTTCCATTCTTAAATGCAAGCTTGTACTAAGAATCATTAATGAAGCTGTAATAATTCTTGAGAAATGAACTTGACCATTAGGGTGAAGGCTAGAGTGGTCGCAATATTTTACAAAGTCTAGAACCATGAAATGTAGGTCAAGGTCCAATATGGATGCTTGCATTTAAGTTGCCATCCACAAATACAAGTTTGTACCAAGTATCATTAATGAAGCTCTTATAGTTCTTGAGAAATAAACTTGACCATTAGGGTGAACGCTAGGGTGGTCGCAATATTTTACGAAGTCAGTGAACCATGAAATGTAGGTCAAGGTCAAACATGGATACTTGCATTTAAGTTGCCAAACACAGATACAAGTTTGTACCAAGTATCATTAATGAAGCTCTTATAGTTCTTGAGAAATAAACTTGAACGTTTGGGTGAACGCTAGGGCGGTCTCAAATGTTGATGCCTTGACGAACAGACGGAAAACCGAGCACCTATATCGCACCATGCTAATAGCAGGCGCGATAAAAACTGGGGTTTACACAGGTATGCATTTTTATCTCCACGTTTTTCAACGAAAAGAGGGGAAATTGTTATCACCTCCGTCCGTCTGTCCGGCTATCTCCTCCTAAACCGTTAGCCGGAATTCAACCAAATTTGGTATGCGAGTTGCTTACATGAATGGCTTGCGCAAGAGCACATTTTTTTTGTCCCCGCCCCCAGGGGCCCTGGGGAGGGGTCAAAAGGTCAAATTTTGACCTACTGTTGAGAAAACGTGGGGATTTGCGATGGCTTGCCATTGACTGCGTGCTCTAGTTTTCATTTAATATGGTAAATATACTAATATTTTTGCTGAAAAAAATGTGAGCAGCTTTTGCATATGCAAAAGCTGCTTTTTGCTGCTCACATTTTTTCAGCAAAAATAAAATTTTTGGTATTAAATTTGCATGAATAGTTAACAATTTGACCACTAACGAGCTCGTTAAGCCAACGAGGCTTTGAACAACTGGGCCAAAGATGTGGATACTCATTAGAGCCAGTTCTAATGAGCACCCACAACCTACATTTAGAGTAGAAATAAGAAAAATATTGCTAATTTTTTGGTCAGAATATTTAGGGTTTTGGAGATCTGTAAGAATGCACTATGTCACAGGGATATGTTTATATCATAATTGCCTATAAAATGAAATATACAAAAGTTGTTTAAAAGCATTGAGCAGTTCAATTGGAATTATTCACATGTATGTTACTGGCAATTGCTTGAGAAATACACTCACCAAAAATTTAAAATGCATTAACAAATATATTCAAATAAAAGTATAACATTTAACATCATACAAACACGGTAACAGTCTTTACTACAATAATCACAAATATTCAGTCTGAAGTTCAGACACACAGTTTTCATAAAAAATTCCTGAATAAATTCTCTGGGATAGATATTAACCCTCATCCTGCTGTTCACGAAAACCCCTACCTTTGCAAACAGTGCAGATCCAGACCAGATGGCTTCTCAATCTGATCGGGATCTACACTGTTTGTCATGCAGTTTGTGAATTGAACAAATATATCAAGTATTTTGATTGGCTGACAATCAGCAATGGGAGTGGCTTAATTAATTTATGCAATGAGATAAGGGTTAAATGAATTTTTGCATGAGGAAACCCATAAAAGACATGTGAACACCAAAGACTCAGATCAGCCTTCCCTGATTGCATGGGCCTTGTACAGTGAATGCGTGAGTGTTGTGAATTTTACGTCTCACCAACAGCTAAGGTCATACTGAGATGGGACCTCAGTTCAAAGACTCATCTGAAAGTCTGGAAAGCCTGGGATCAATCCTACGACCCCTGGTTTACAAGGTGAGTAGCATAACCACTACACCACCGAGGCTTCTTGGCCTTGTACAGCCACGGGGTGATGCAGACAGTAGGCAAAACTTCTTACCATACCAGGTGAATGCCAGGCAAGTCTCATTGTAGGTGTTGTCATATTCTGGCATCAATGCATGTCATATTACATATAAGCCAATACATGATCTAACATATAAGAAGGCCTGGGCATAATTATTCAAAACTAACAATGCTGTTTATTAACATACATGTATCATTAAAACTTGGATCATTTAATAAGGCAAATGTGCCAAGATTTTTGCAGAAAAATAAGAGTAACTTTTGCACTTGCAAAATCTACTCACATTTTTCCAGCAAAAATATCAGAGTTTTAGACATTTTATTGGCAAGAACAGTTAACATTTTTGTCACTAACAAGCTTGTTAAGCTAGCAATGCTTTGAACAACTTGTGATGTGCAACATTATGATGACACAGCCATGTGGCATTGTGCATTCTTTCATATCTCCAAAATGGTTACTTTTCTGATGAAAATTTGTTATGATTTTCTACAGAAACTCTAAACATAGGATGTGGTGCTTGTCAGAACCGCCTCATTGAGGCAGTTCTAACGAGTACCCACAACCTATGTCTAGGGGCAGAAATAAGAAAAATAATGTATACCCTTGTAGACCCCAGTTTTCTCTATATAAAGTTGGATTTAGAGGGGTGCTCATTACATGGACTAGTTAACATGATCAAGTACTCAGAATAGCCTGCTCATTCAACAAATCTGGTCAGTATCCTTCGTCATTCTTTTGAGAGTTCAGAGGCTATTGAAGACTCCTGTAAACAGAGAAGACTGATCAAACAAGAGCTCTGGATTACCGAAAAAATCCTGAAAATTCAGACAACATGAAGACTAGATGTAAAGTGGAGCGTGATAGCTCAGTGGTTAGTGCACTTGCCTCTGATGCTAGAGGTCCCGGGTTCGATCCCCGGCAGCGGCGATAAAATTTCGAGTGTCCGAACACGCTCCACTGGCATCATTTGCAGGGATGAATGTCATAAAGTGCACCGTCCTTCGGATCGGGACGTTAACTGGAGGCCCCCTGTGCAGGGAGAACCATCCCCTGTGCAGGTTAAAGATCCCTACCGTAATTACATGATTACTGTGTAGGCTTTCATCCTGCAAAAACTGGAGTGTATGTAATATACACCTGCGGTAATGGTCAAATATGACCGACGCAGTATCAGAAGATAGATAGATAGATAGATAGATAGATAGATAGATAAATGTCATAAAATTTTAACAAGAATTTTTCACAATCCGCTGAATCCCGCATGTAGTTCAAAATGTGCCGATGGAATGGCAAACAGTGTAGACCCAGATCAGACTGCTCCGGGTTTGCACCATTTGCATAGGCCTGTCTGTCCCAATACTTAGGATCATTACGAAAGGTTCTGGTATAATGAGTACATGTATTTTACACCCTGCTTTATATTTTTGTGCTGCACTTATATAATATACTTGATTCTTTAACAGTTAAGCATTGCAAAATTTAATGGGCATTTATGTAATAAGCTTTAAAGTTTGCACTTATATACTTGATTCTTTAACAAACGAATTAAGTATATAAGAGCAGCACAAAAAATTCTATTTTTTATAGAAAATGAAGTTTGACATTTAAAGCTTTGGCATTTCTGGATTCCAAGAAATGTCAAGCTTTATTTTCTCTGAAAAACAACAGCAAAATCTAGAGAGCATAAATTTGTCATCAATGCTTTAAAGGGGGCTAAGCACATTTAGATTTAGTAAACTACTGCTGCTCACAAAAAAATTCAATGTGAAGGTCATTATTTCATGTTAAAAGATGTAAAGTTTACTGAAAAAATATTTAATGGGAAAAAATGATTTCAACACTGATATCCAAAAATTCATTGAGTATTTTACCCCCTCAAGTTAAATTTCAATGCTGATTTTCAAAAGTTCAATTCTGAAATACCCTTTACTCCCTCTTATCTAGAGCTCTGTCAAATCTGAGTCCTTGCCAGTCACATGTCTTACTGTAGGTTTTGTCAAGTCCTGGCACATACTGTAAATACAAGTATTTACATATTTAATTAACATATACATTTACATTACGTGCATATATTTACATATATGAATCATTGAATTACAGAGAAAACTTCTATAAGATGCAATGTACCTCCAAGGAAGAAGGAATAAAATGATCAATGAAATATATAATGACAGTACTAGCTCCCAACCGCCCATCCGCCCACATACATCATCTTTAAAAACCAGAGTTTTCCGTTGAAAACCTGGTTAAAAGTTTTTGAATGACATCTGCTTCCGTTGTCATGGCAACAGATACATGCAAGGTGGGTATGTTGTGATACATTGAACTGTAAATGAAGGACAATAATTCTTAAATCTCAATATAAACCTACTTTGTGAGTATTCATTAGAACCACCGTACGGAAGCAATTGTAACGAATACCCACAACATAGGTTTTAATCATTATCCTGCTGTTCACGACAACCCCTACCTTTGCAAACAGTGTAGATTCTGATCAGATGGCTTCTGAAGAAGCCATCTGATCAGAATCTACACTGTTTGTCATGCAGTGTGTGAAATGAACAAACATATTATGACAAGAATTTTGATTGGTAGATAATTAGCCATGGGAGTGGCTTGATTAATTTATGCAGCAGGATAAGGGTTAATGTAGAATTGAGAAAAAAAAAATTATCCTTCAATAATCACAGATTACCCACCTTATCTGTGGCCACGGTGGTGCTTGGTGGTTCAAAAGTTAACAGATTTCTAAAAGACATTGAGTTCAACATAAATATAATAATCATATATAAATTAACACATCACAAACAGGTATTTATTTTGGTCCAAATCATGCAAAAATGCATAAAAAAGAAAAATACATGTATCACAAAATTCCATTTTGCTAGAAATTTTTCAAAAAGCTCAGAAAGCTCTGATAACCCACCTCACATCTTGTCTGCATAATATACATGTACTTTTTATGTGCCTAAAGTTGGCCTCCTTAGAACAAGACTAGTGTTTATAGTAAAGTAGAACTTTGACGGCTCGAACACCAATGGCTCGTTTTCCATGGATGCGTCGAACCCATTATTGAGCCCCTAGCGAAATACTCTACATATGAAATAGTGCAGGATAATTAAGAAGATTTTAGTCTTTTATCTTGCAAATGTATGCTATGTGTACCCATTCGAATCGCCTCGATGAGGCGATTCTAATGAGTACACACAGCATACATTTACATTATAGAACACCGAAAAGATGACTAAAAGTATTTCGTTATGCCTCCTGACAGTAACCTCAGTGGCTCGAACTACCCCTGTCTCGAACAGATTTTCGAGGTCCCAAAGGTGTTCGAGCCATTGAAGTTCGACTGTATGTATTTGGCAGATAGGCCCAAACAAACAGTGCAAACCCAGATGAGACAGATCACGTTCTTATCAGGGTTTGCCATTTGTCCAGCTACAGTCGAACTTCAATGGCTCGAACACCTTTTGGACCTCGAAAATCTGTTCAAGACAGGGGTAGTTCGAGCCACTGAGGGCTACTTGCAGAAGGCATAACGAGATACTTTTGACATCTTTTCGGTGTTCTAGAATGAATATGTATGCTGTGTGTACTCATTAGAATCGCCTCATCGAGGCGATTCTAATGAGTACACACAGCATACATTTGCAAGATAAAAGACTAAAGTCTCCTTAATTATCCCCCACTATTTCTTATGTAGAGGATTTCGCTTGGGGCTCAAGAATGTGTTCGACTCATCCATGGTAATGAGTCATCGGTGTTCGAGCCATCGAAGTTCTACTGTACTTTCAATGCAACACTGGGTAGTAAATTATACTTGTTCAAATTTTAGAACAAGTATGGTAAGGAGTTATGGTGTACGAATATTTAGCCCATTGTATACGGGAAACCCCATAAGGGGTACCATGCCAAACAGTGCAGGACCAGATCAGAACGCGGCTTCTTATCAGGGCCTGCACCACATGTATTTGCTGTCAGAATTTTCCATCAAAAATAGAATAAAAATGAAAAAACAGGCCTGACACCCCTTATATGGGAAATGGTCTTGTTCAAAATATAGCAATGGAACAGTCCACTAGTATACCATGGGTTAGTGTAAATATGGTAAGTAGCACCAACTTACCTCCCCTGAGAGCAAACAGGGAACCTGTTTCAGAGAATCAAGGATATCTGATATTAATTCATCATATGGGCCCCGTCAAGCGATTTTGGTACTTATCGCCTATGCGAACAGCGAAGGTTCAGGCGAGCCTGCGCATCCGCGCAGTCTCGCCAGAACCTTCGCTGCTCGCTCATACAAGCAGTGAATCAAGAGGAACCTTCAGACAGAAAGCCATATCCCTGGCCCCTTTGCATGGCTGGGCATGCGCAGTTAAAATTTGTCATGACGGAATGCGCGAAGACACAAATTCGCTTGGCGGGGCTCGTATTTTAGCATAGCAACATATGTTTGCATATATTTTTTTTCATTTTGTTGAGGTTAACCCCTATCCTGCTGAACACAATAACCCTATCCTTGCAAACAGTGTAGATCAAGAACCCATCTGATCAGGATCTACACTCTTTGTCATTCAGTTTTTGAATTTGTATGAACCATTATATACAGTAATCTGATTGGTCAATAGTCAAAAATGAGTGTGGCAAAGTTAATTTATTCAGCAGGGTTGAAAGATAAAAAATTAAGAAGCTTATTAGATAAAACTTATCTCTGGTCGGGCTCATCGGAGTCTAACTGTTGGTTTTCTTTTGCTCCAGCATTTCAGTGGTTTCTTGCTGTCGAGTCCTCACCGTTGTCTCACCTCTGTGGTTCTTTGATTTTTGTGTTCACGGAGCTGTTGCACTGATGAGTTAGGAGGCCTTCGTGCGGACTGAACAAATTATTTGTCTAAATCGCGACGGAAGTAAGGGCGAGGATTGTGGCCAAGTAAAATCGATTTAAGCCCCCCAGTGGAAATCTTCCACTGACCGTTCCAAGGCGGCTCTTCTGTGGCGATTTATTTATGTTGTTGTTTATAACTTACTATGTGTATCACTTGTGTCTTTTTATTTTTGGATGGCCATATGGCCATTTTGTGGGAAAGTAACTGTCCTTATGGTCTTCCTTTGTTTAGGTTTCCATTATGGTCTGGTCGCTTAATGTTTGTATTTCTTTCCCTTTGGTGTCTTTTATGGGTGGAGTAAGTTAATTGTATCAATTCCTGATCTTTGTTTTACTTCTACTTTACAAAAGCTCAGCTGAGCTTTTATTGTGACAAAGTATCTTTTCTCAAATATTTATCTGCCTTTGTTTCTCTTCCTCAGACTACACTTGATAATGTCAGTGTCAGCCATGGGACTTCTTTGCTTTTGGTATGGCAGGGCTATTGATCAAACCCTCAAACTCCTAAACCCAAAACGTACTCTCTACCATTGAGCTATCAGGATGTTCTAACAGTTTTTCACAGAATATGATACACACTTTAATTGAGCAGAGCACATGGAATCATAGCACCCGATAAAATTTGTATTTTTGACAGCTAAAGGATACTTTTCTTTATTACTCCATATACAGTGTAACCTCCTTAAATGGCCATCCTGAGAAAAACTCCAAAACTGGCTGTTTAAGGGAGGTGGCTGTTTAAAAGAGGGAAATGTCTGGGATGATGTATGGATTGTTATCGACAGACATAAAATGGTGATTACTGAAGACAGCTCAACATGGATGCACAAAAAGAAAAAGAAATGATGGAGACGTGTCATCTGAATTTCCTGAAACCTCTCCAATCATGTATGTTTCTTTTCACTTGCTTATAATACAGTTATCACAATGGTAATTATGGGGAAAATAAATTTTGAAATAAATAAATACACCAGAAGAGAAATTCCTATTTTAACATCTGATTTTTTGCTATTGATTTAACTCTGGCTGTTCAATAGAGGGAATTTAAATTTGGTAAGGTGGCTGCTAGCCAGAGGAGAGAGGTGGCTGCTGAGCAGAGGTAGATATATAGTAAAATGCTATAGGAGGAATTATTGTGGCTGTGGAAGAGGTGGCTGCTTAACAGAGGTGACCATTAGTGGAGGTTTTTATAGAGAATTGACAAAAATATCCTTCAACTAGAATTTGTTTTTCTACAAAAACACAGATGTCTCCCCCGTTTTTGACTGCTAAGTATAACCTTGACATTGGAGGTATTGAGCTGGGTCTTGTGTGCAACACATCATATAATGAAGATGAACATTTCTGCATAGTAACTTTAAAAATGTTCATAGAAAAATAAAAAAGTTATTGGCCGTAAACAAAAAAAGCACCTTTTTACCTTTGACCTCTAAGTATGGCCTTGACCTTTGCGGTACAACACATCGTCTCATGATGGTTAACATTTCTGCCAAGTAATTTCATAATCCATCAAAGGATAAGGAAGTTATTGACTGTCCTTTGTTTTACCTTTGACCTCTAGGTATGACCTTGACATTGGAGGTATGGACCTTGGTTTTGCACATGACTCATGGTCCAACTTTCAAGCCTCTAGCTCAAATAGTTTTTGAGATATCTTGCTGACAAGATTTTATTAAAAAAAATTCAAAGGGCAATAACTCTTGAAAGAGGCATAATCCGGATGAGAAAAAAAATACGCGTCAGCTTATTTTCCATTAGGAATGCATATATGAAATTTCAAAACCATAGCATTCACAGTTCTAAAGTTATGCTATGCATCACTTTTAGCATTCATTACAATGGGCACAAATTACCAAAATGACAAAGGGCCATAACTCGCAAAGTATTTTTCGGAATTTTGTCAAAAGGTAATCAGTTCATATACTCATCACCACCAATATACTCAAAAACTTTCAAGGCTCTAGCTCCAATATAGTGTTTGAGATATTTTGCTGACAAGATTTTATAAAAAAAAATTCAAAGGGCAATAACTCTTGAAAGGGGCATAATCCGGACGAGAAAAAAAATATGTGTCAGCTAATTTTTCATGAGGAATCCATATATGAAATTTCAAAGCCCTAGCATACACGGTTCTAAAGTTATGCTATGCATCACTTTTAGCATACATTACAATGGGCACAAATTACCAAAATGACAAAGGGCCATAACTCACAAAGTATTTTTCAGAATTTTGTCAAAAGTTAAACAGTTCATCTACTCATCACCACCAATATATTCACCAACTTTCAAGCCTCTAGCTCCAATAGTTTTTGAGATATCTTGCTGACAAGATTTTATTAAAAAAAATTTCAAAGGGCAATAACTCTTGAAAGGGGCATAATCCTGACGAGAAAAAAAATACGCGTCAGCTTATTGTCCATCAGAAATGCATATATGAAATTTCAAAACTATAGCATACACGGTTCTAAAGTTGTGCTATGCATCACTTTTAGCATACATTACAATGGGCACAAATTACCAAAATGACAAAGGGCCATAACTCACAAATATATATAGATTATGCTCCAACGGCGATATATTCATTGTCCGTATAGACATACCTCACTTTCTTCCGCTATATCATCAATTGGAGCATATATTATTATACCACAATTTTCCGACGGCGATACAAACTATATCGCCGACTTGAGCATAAAAAAATTAAATTATCATCCTCAACACTCTATCATACTCAATCTTGCAATTTCCTGCTTAAAATGTTTTATAGAGTTAAAATATCTCTGTTTTTCTCTAAAATTCTTTCCACCACACTTATCACAGATTTGATATTTTGCTGTAGTACCTTTACCACATTGCAAACATTTCACTACTTTACTTTTGTTATGTTTTATAATAAAATTATGAGCCTTGCAGTATATAGAATGCTTTACTGATTTGTTTTTACATGGTTTATTTGAACCTAACGGCAACATAGCACATATATTTTGCATCTTTGCTTTTTCTATATCCATTTTTATTATTATATTTAAAAAAAATTTTTTATAGTTTAAAAGAAAACAAAAAATGAGTTCTGTAGAGAGACTAATACAATTGCATAGTGAAGGAAGAATTAGTGATGAGGCTTTAGACAAGGGTCTTAAATCCTTAGATATTGAGAAACAGAAGAGTGATGCACCACAACAAACTTCTACGTTGGAAAATCTGCGTAAAAGACGTAGAGATAAAAAGAAAAGAAAACGACAGCAACAAAATGCTGTTAAAACAAGTGAAAAAATTAATAATGAAGATATAGATGATGATACTAAAGAAGAGAAAAGTGCTCTGAAATTAGTTGATAAACCATTATGCAATTACTTCAAAGCGTATGAAATAGATGCTCATAAATATAAAGACCCAAATATTTTGTTTAATGATAAAAAATCTGTCATTATAGATAAAATTAATGAAAACATTAAAGAATACAATGGTATTAAATTTTCAATTGGGTTATCTATAAAGTTTTTTAAAGATGAACTTAATGGTGAAAGAAAAGAAGTTATCGGTGCATCACACGGAGAACAATGTGCAGTTCTTAATGAAAATAATTTAGATGAACACTATAACAAACAAACAACTTATATACAAACATGGATTGAAAAATTCACAAATACCGCAACAGGTTTAGAAATTGACCATTGTATCAAACTCTATGTTAACATAGCAAAATATGAACCACTCAAAGGTTCTTCATATATTCCTCTTCCAAAAGTAATAGCAAACAAACAAGCAATAATTAATATGAAAAACAATGATAATAGATGTTTAGAATGGGCATTAAAATCTGCCTTATATCCAGCAAAGAATAACTTGAATAATGTATATAGTTATAAAAAATGTCCTAATCTGAATATGGAAGGAATTGACTTTCCCACACCAATCTCACAAATACCAAAAGTTGAGAAACAAAACAATATAGCAATCAATGTTTATGGATATACAATCACAAAAAAGACAGAGAAACTTACTGTATTTCCATATCATATTTCAAATCAATCAAATGATAAAGAAAGAATTAACCTGCTTTTGATAACAGAAGTTGAAGAGGAAATTGATGAAAATTATAATCCAGATGAAAAACCACAAAAGGAAACAAAATATCACTACTGTTGGATTAAAAGTCTAAATAGATTACTTCGTAATCAGAATAACAAACACGGAGCTACTTACTTTTGTGAAAGATGTCTTCACGGTTTTACAAGAGAAGACCTACTAATCAAACACAAAGAAGACTGTGAAGGCATCAACAAATCTCCAATGCGAATAGAAATGCCATCAAAAGGTCTTATCAAGTTTAAAAACCATCAAAATCAAATGCCCGTTCCCTATGTCATTTATGCCGACTTTGAAAGTATTATCAAACCTAAAACAGAACAAAAAGGAGATAAATCAGAAATAACAAGCGAACACGAAGCGTGTGGATTTGGTTATCAAGTTGTCAGATATGATGGTGAAGCTGAAGAACCTGTTATCTACAGAGGTAAAGATGTTGTTGAAGTATTTTTGAATCACTTAAAATGTGAGGTTAGCAATATCAATAACATCTTTGCTCATCCCGAACCATTAACAGAGCAAAACACTGAAGACTATGAAAATGCCACCAAATGTTGGATATGCGAACAAGAAATAGGAAATAACAAAAACAACCCAAAAGTAAAAGACCACTGTCATTTCACAGGAGAATACAGAGGACCAGCACACAAATCTTGTAATCTCAAACTTGCAATCAAACCAAATAAAACCAAAATTCCAGTTATCTTCCACAACTTAAAAGGTTATGATAGTCATCTAATAATGCAGAAAATACACAAAGCAAGTGGAAACATTACTTGTATTGCAAATAATTCAGAGAAATTCATCTCATTCAGCATTGGACAACTGAAATTCTTAGACAGCTTTCAATTTATGGCTTCCTCTCTTGAAAAGTTGGTAGATGGAGCAATTGGTGTAAAGACAGAATGTGAAAAATGTAAAGGTACAGAAGAAATAAACATCAATGAAAATTGGTTATTAACAGCAAAATGTAAAAAATGCCACAATACAAGATATAAAGAACTCAACGAATCAGACTTACCATTAACTGTAAAACATACAACTAACTCACATCTTCTTGCTCGTAAAGGTATCTATCCATACGAATATATTGACAGTCAAGAAAGATTCAATGAAACTGAACTACCACCAATAGACAAATTCTACAGTTCTCTAACAGATAAAAGTATCAAACAAAAAGACTATGAACACGCTCAAAAAGTATGGAAACAATTTAACTGTAAAACACTTGGTGATTATCATGATTTATATCTCAAAACAGATGTTCTCTTACTTGCAGATGTTTTTCAAAAGTTTAGAGAAACCTGTATGAATAACTATAAACTTGACCCTCTACATTACTACACTGCACCTGGTCTATCTTGGGATGCTCTTCTAAAATACACAAAAATAGAATTACAACTTCTATCAGATTTGGATATGCATCTTTTCATTGAAAAAGGAATGAGAGGTGGAATAAGTATGGTTTCTAAAAGACACGCAAAAGCAAACAATAAATATGTCGCAGATTATAATCCAGATGAAGAAGACAATTACATAATGTATTTAGATGCAAATAATTTATATGGTCATTCAATGAGCCAACCACTTCCATATGGTGGTTTCAAATGGATAACTAATAAAGATTTAATAGATGGAGAACTTCAACCACTAAAAAAAGGTAGAGGAAGAATATATGAAGTAGATTTAGAATATCCCAAACATTTACATAAACTACATAACGACTATCCACTTGCACCTGAAAAATTAGCAATTAAAAAAGAATGGTTATCCGACTATCAAAATGAACTAATTGAAAATAGTATGTTAAAAACAGAAAAACTTGTCCCCAATCTAATGGATAAGAAGAAATATGTAGTACATTACAAGAACTTGAGACTATACAAACAACTTGGTATGAAAATAACAAAAATACACAGAATATTAGAATTTGATGAGAAACCTTGGATGGAACCTTACATACGTCTGAATACAGAATTACGTAAAAAAGCAAAGACTACATTTGAAAAAGATTTCTTTAAACTTATGAACAATTCAGTATTTGGCAAAACAATGGAAAACATACGTAAAAGAGTTGATATTAAATTAGTCAAAACAGATGGCAGCGAAAATGAAAAAATCCGCAAGATAATAGCCAAACCAAACTTCAATCGTAGAATAAAGTTCTCTGATGATTTATCTGCCATTCAAGTGAATAAAACAAGATTAACTCTAAATAAACCAATATATGTTGGCTTCTGTGTTTTAGATTTATCAAAACATCTTATGTATGATTGGTATTATAATACATTGAAAAAGAAGTATGGTGATAACTGCACCTTGCTGTACACCGACACCGATAGTTTATTAGTAGATATCAAAACCAAAGATGCTTACAAAGATATGTCTGAAATGAAAGATGAATACGATTTCTCTGATTATCCAAAAGAACATCCACTATACGATGAAACAAACAAGAAGGTCATAGGTAAGATGAAGGATGAATGTGATGGTGTTTCAATATCAGAATATATTGGTCTTCGTCCTAAATTATATTCAGTATTAAGAGCAGATGAACAAGTCATCAAAAAAGCGAAAGGAACAAAAAAATATGTAATCAAAAAACAAATCAATTTTGAAAACTACAGAGATGCATTATTCAACAAAAAGAAATACACACACTCAATGAACATGCTACGCTCAATGCATCACAACATATATGGATTAAAAGTAAATAAGACTACACTTTCTCCTTTAGACACAAAAAGATACATAGCACCAGATGGAATCACGACATACGCGTATGGGTATCAGCCGGAACAATAAGTAATTCCTCTTTGACAAACCCTCTCTTAGGTGCAGGAGATTTCAAATAATAAACTCTTATTCCCTGCGTTATAATATGATAGTCAATCTTATGAATATCAACAGACCATACTGGGTCAGTAGCCCTTCTCTTTCCACCACCTTCTAATTCTCCAGGTTGATACAAATATCTAACATTTGCATAAGGACAAATTTCAGCATCAACTTTTCTTGTTATAATTGGAGGAGGTTTTTTCGTCTCCTTATTTAATGCTTTAATAACATCAGATAATCTCTTAACCCATTCTCTGTTTCTTTTTTTAGTATCAATCTCTTTAGCATACTGATAACCAAACAATCTTTCTGCTAAGGTTCTATTAAATCTTTCTACTATTCCTTGGTCTCTGTGTATTTCTTTTCTACCTCTTCTTATTTTGGTATTATGCTTTTCCATCAAAGTTGAAACGGAACTCATAAATTCTCTACCAGGATCAACTTGCAATAGTTTAGGATACTTCAAATGTCTTTTATAAATCTTCTCAAAAGCATTTGCAACTTCTTTACTATCTTTCGACGTCAAAGGTTCGGCTTCTTTATATCTTGTTCCAACATCGACCACTGTCAATGCATACTTGTATGTCTTCCTACCAATAGTATCGTGAGGTAAAAACAACAAATCAGCCTGATGAACTTCATTCTCTGCAGACACATCAAATTTAGGTCTTATTATTCTCTTAGGTGCAGGTAAATATATTTGCCATACTGCTTGTTTCTTTAAGAACTCTAATGCTTGTTTCTGACTAACCTTTGCTTCTTTTGCTAACTTACCAACAGCTGAGTGTCCTTTCCAGAAACCTTTTGGACTATAGTATATCTTCTCCATTTATTTTTATTTAAGAAAAAATATTTATATATAAAAAGATGTCAAAGAACGCACAAACGCAAAATATAGCACAATTGCTTGATGATGACTATACACCTACAAAAGAAGAGTTTGAAGAGCTGTTAAAGGAACAAAGTCAATTTGACACAAAGAAATGGACTGATTTAGAAATCAACAACATTTATACAATCACTGACTACAGAGAAATTAACACAGAAAATGGTGTGAGTGTAATTTTAACTCTCAAAGACAATGGTGAAGTATGGAGTCCTGCACATCTCACAAAGAAGATAGAAGGTAAAGAACCACCATTTTATGTAAGACCACTTGGTTTGAAACCATGTAAGAATAATAAAAAAAATAAATATCATGCTTATGATTTAGTTTTTCCAAAGAAAGATTATGTCAAAAAATATTTTTTTTTTACCTACATCAACTTCCAAGCAACAAATCCTGTCAATGCCATACCACCAACAACAAATGCAATCTCTCTATTTTTCTGGTCTTCTGATGGAGTGTAAAAATCACTTAATGTAGGTTTTGGTGGTAATGGTGTGGATAAATTATCTGGCAATTGTTTTCCTGTAATATAGTAATACTGTCTCATAGCAGTATCAGCATCACTGAACTCATTCAAAGCATGATGTTCCTTTTTTAACTGTTCATTAATAAAATCCAATCTTTCTGTTCTCTTCTCATTCCACGCAGTTGTTGCTGATTCTAATTGTTCCATCGCCTTATCATGTCTTTTTCTCTCTTCATCACTATTACTACCCATATGTGAAAATAAATAATTACTACCTGAAAAGGCTAAGGCGTTTGTAATTGCTCCTCCAACCATTAATGCTACTGCACTTGCCATTTTTATATAATGGAAAAAAAATATTAAAATTACTTCATAATATCTGCAGGAATAATACCTTGCTTAACAAGCATATCCTTTGTTGCCATTGCAAGTAATATATCAATGGACAACATACCAATATCTGTCATATTAAAATCTACTTTTGGTGCTGGTCTTTTCAATAGTTTTCTACCTAATTCTGAATATCCAACAGTTAATACAGTTTCCACTCCAGCATGATATAACATGTTTGCAATTTGTTTTCCGTCTATTGAGGTTGTCATTTTTTTTTAATGAGAATATTATTTTTTTAAATTAATTAAATTCAAATGGGTCAATTTCTTTTTGTTGTATAATAGGTGCAGGTTGTTGCATCATAGGTTGTTGTGGTACAACTTGTTTAGACTTGTACATATACAATCCTATTCCAACAACTCCAACTGTTAAGCATAATGGTATATAATTTTTGTATATATTTATATTCTGTGAATTTGGAGAGCCGACTTCATCATCTTTTGTTATAGATTTTAATTCCATGTTTTCTTTCTTTATAGTTTCAGTCTCCTTTCTTCTTAATTCTGCATTTCTTTTTCTTGCTTCTGCACCTTTCTTACCAGCAGATACTCGTCTTGGGTCTTTTGTTTTAACTTCAGTATCACTCATTTTTTTCTAAGGGGATATTTTCTTTTTTATTAAAATCAATATGTCTTGCTGTTGTTAGCATTGCAGTTAATGGAGCAAGATACATTCCATATCTATAATACAATTCACAACACGAACTTGTCAAAGCGTGATTGATAAAAGGGTCTTCCTCTAAGTCTTGTATCAGTTTAGGTGGATTAACAACATTGAAATACTTTGATACACCCATCACATATAAGCTAATAAAAGAATTACCTAATGTCTTAGTCATACTTGCTCCCAATCTTGCTTCATATCTGCAGTAAAGTTTGTTTATTTGTTCTGCTGTCATTGTATCAATGTCTGATAGTTGTAAGTCTTTACCAAGATACTGCTTACTACCACCACCAGCAACAATGGCTGATAATCGCTCACGTTTTGTTTCTTGTTCATTATTTTCTACATAAGTGCTTTCACATTCAATGTCTTGTAATAATTCTTCAGCATTCATTTTTATTTTATGTAATTTATTTTTTATTTTTAAAAAATAAAACATCGCATATCCGACTATTGATAAGATTGCAGTGTTTGTTATGATTATTGATAAGATTGCAGTGATTGATAATATTTCTAACAGCATTGTTTTTTAGTATTGCTATTTTACTTAAAACATTGCATAAGCATTACTTAAGATTTGCTACAGCATTGAATAAGCATTACTTAATCATTGCTAAAAAATAATCAATCAACCAACCAATAACCAGTAGGCTGGTCAGTCTTCAAAATCAACTTACGATGCTTCTTTTTTTCAGTTCTTCTTTTATTCTCTGTCGTTCTTCCAAAGTAGGAATAACATCATTCTCTCTTAAACAATTTTCAAAACTATCTCTATCTTTTGTGTAGAACATGCATAGCCATTTTGTTTGTTCTCTTAAATCTTTTAACACAGAATTATATCTCTGCGAAATAACCCACACTGATTGTTCTGCATGCCTACCAGAAAATGCTAATTCTGATAACATATCTTTTTTCTTTGTTAGTTCTTTCGTTGCACTGCAATCATCAATAATGTAGAGAGTAGAATGACCAGCATATTTATTAAAGAACATTCTTAATAGTTCTTGTAGTTTTTCTTCTCCATTAACAATAGGATTAACAATTGTTATATTTTTTGTTTTAGGCTTTCTAACATCACCAATCCACTCACGATTTTTATAAGCCTTGTTCCATTGAATGGTTGGGCAAAGTATAACAATATGTTTAAATACTTGACGATATTCCTCTTCCAAAAGGTCAAGGACAAACTCTGTTTTCCCGCATCCAGTTTGACCACATATAATAGCACAATGAGGATATTTTGGTAGTTCCATTTTTATTTGTAAAAAAAATATTAATAACTGACTTCTTTAAATCTACCATCTTCAAAGTTGATTTGTGCATCTTGTATAACAAACAAATAAAGATTGATTGGTTCATCTGCTCCTGCTTCTTTCGTTATTTGTATTGTGATACCTTCTGATGCATTTTCAATTCTTCTTCCAGAACCATGAAGTGTATTATCATCAGTTGAACGTAAATCCAACCATAAAGCATACCTGTTCGTTAGATATTTCTCTATTGTTGTATCAGTAAAATATAAATCTTTAACAACCATACTTGTTTCTTTGTTTCTTTTTGAATTCAAAGCAAAGAATTTATTTATTTCGTCCCAGTGTTGGTGGGACTTCATTCCTTGACTATACAATTGATTCGGAATCCCTTCTATTGTCATTTCCACTTTTGTAATTTTTGGATTATAATATTCTTCTGTGCTGGCCCTTTCAGGATCTTCGAATAGCATAAGAATTCCTTTCATACTTCTTGCAGGAACATTTAGATTGATATTCCATAGTGTATCAGATTTGTTTTTAGTTATTTTTCTGTGTCTTAGTATTCTGTCATACAAAATAACCATTTTACCATCAACTTGCTGTCTTATTTGTCTTGCTAATTCAGTATCAGAAACAATATCAAATTCCAAACAAATATTTTTGATTGTATAAGATGAAGTTGCATCGCCTGATTTAATTACTTTATTATAATCATTGAATGTAAGTTCATATTCAAGTCTATCTCCTAATCCAGCTTGATAAAAAGGCATATGGGTTTCCAATAATTCAAAATCAAGTGGGATGCAAAACCTGTTTCCATATGCTTTTGCGATGGCTTGATCTTCTTTATCTGCTGTTGCGTTTCCTGCACCCACTCTATGTTTCAACATGTTCTCTTTGCCAACGCCTTGATATACCATATTTACACGTTCTGTAATAGTCTTCCATAAATCAATATAACAATGATAGATGTCACTATCGTCAATGGACATAACTTCATTTCCACTTATTCTAATTGTTGTTTTCTTAATTATTGCTCTTCCTATGTTTTGAAATATAGTTGCATTTGCATCTTTAGAGGTTAGTTCAATTTCAAATGCTAATCTGACTGTTCCGGGAACAATAACATCATTACCACTTAGATTAGGAAATCTCACTAACAATTGTTGATTTTGGTCAATAGTTGAAGGGTTATTTGTTATTACTACACTTTGGCGAATGCCTTTTACACCACGTGGTTCTCTTAATTTTCTGTAAGGGTTTAGTTTATCTCCGTAAGCTGACATGTTTTTATTAAAAGATAAAAAATATTTTTAAATAATAAATAAATAATGGCTGAATATGAAAATCCTGAGTATGACAGGGAGGATTATGATAAAGAAGCAGAAACATCTTTTACAGATGAAGAAGAGTTTCAGAGAACATTAAATAGTCAGTTTGCTGGTTTGAATGATTTAACCGGTGATGATTGGAAAACTCTGCGTAATAGCATAGGTAAAAAAATGATAGATAGATTTTAAGAAAGGAATGATGAATCTAAACGTAAAATCAAAGGTTTGTCTCTCAAGAAAGATGATATAGGGAGACCAATGTTATATGTTAAAGATGAAGGTGGAAAGGATATTGCATTAACATATTATCGTTCCAATGCACCAGATGAAATAGCAACATTTTTATCATTTAATACTTTGCAAAGGAAATATGGTGTTGATTTTGTTAGGAATGTATTAGGTGTAGATGATTTTAAACCATCTGCTACAAGAATTAAAGAAGGTAGAGCTGAGCTTACAACTTTAATAGAAAACCAGTTGAGAGAGACACAATCTGATTTATTATCAGAAAAATTCAAGAATCTTGATAATGATGTATCATCACAACAAGAAGCACAAGAACTATTAGAAACTGCAAATAATGCAGAAACATCTGTGAAAACATTAGAGACATCATTCATTGAAAGTGTTAGTAGTGAAGCAGGAACACAAACAGATTGGACAAAAAGAGAGATTGATGGAATAGCAAATGCAATGACAACAGTCAAAGAAGAGATAGCAAATGAATTGGCTAAACTAAATGAAACAAATAAAGAGTTAGCAAAAGAAAATACCAAATTAGAACAAGCCAAAGCAGACAATGATGAATTTCAAATAGAAAGGATAAGTAGTCGAATCAAAGAGTTAGAAAGTGAGAGAAGTGCAAGATTGGAAGTTATTAATGTTAATAAAGATAAACTACGTAGTCAGGTAAATAGAATCAAAGAGACTATAAACAAAGTATTAAAAGAAGACACTACATTGGGTGAAAGAATTAGAACATTATTCAGAGAACAAGGCATTACAATTGTTAGTGTTTTAACTGCTTTTGGAATGATTATTGCTGTTATTGTAGAAGCTGTTATTCCTACTGGTGGTGGTACTACTTCAACCCCTCCTTCTCCACCAAAAGGTGGTGTTAAAGATTGGGTTAAGAAACAATTATCAAATCTTGGTAAATTCCTTTCTACCCTTGCAGGAAAAGTAGCTTCTACAATACCAGGTATTATTGGTTCTATTGTGTCTTGGTTGTTGTCTTCTGCGGGTAAAGTTGTTAATTGGTTTGGAGAACATCTATGGGCATTAGTTGTATTGGTTGCTGGATTGTTATATGCATCTGCAAGAGAATTTATAAGAAAAAAAAGAACTTAATAAATTTCATACATAATTAATAGTCCAATTGCAATACTACCAACTATTAATGCTGTTTTGTTGTCTTCGTGTTGTATTGCTTCTTTTTTTTCAACGGGTTCTGGTAGAGATTTGATTTTTGTTTCCTGATGTTTTGGTTCTGGTAGAGATTTCTTTGTTTCCTGATGTTTTGGTTCTGGTAGAGATTTCTTTGTTGGTGTGCCTTGTATAGTTGCAGGTTGTGTAGTAGGTGCAACAGGTTTAACATTTACATCACTATTGAAACCAAGTGTTTGATTTTCTGTTGCAATTACAATTTTATTATTATATCCAGCGATAGTGCCAATTTGTAAAATCATATTACTGGGAGACATATATAATCCAATACCATAAACAAAATCTACTTTACTTCTTGCATATTTGAGTGTGTTTTGATATCTTTGTATTTGACTTGGTAAATCAACTGGACTATTAATAGCGTCTTCAATGTTAGCAAGAAATTGTTTCTGAGCATCAAATCCTGTGCCTATTTTTAGTATTTCTACACGTGTTTGAGATTGTGCTCCTAATAGAGCCCATACAAACATTCTAATACTTTCGTTAATTCGTTCAATACCTGTTTTTGTTAATCCTTTTGATTTGTCTAATATAAACATTGTCCAGGCGTCACTTATATCTACTGTATGTGCTATTTTATCATTTGGATTAAAGAATGGTCCATCACTTCTATGATCTTGTCTATATTTTCCACTTGGTTTAAAATACTGTGTGTAACTCCCTAGACCACTGCATTTAGAACTACTTTCTAATTTTTGACGCCAATCTGTATTAGGTGAAACATTGAATTCATTGCATAACTTTTGATAGGTTGCTTTGTCGTATGGGTTTTTGTAATAACAAAATGATGCATCTGTTGGTAAAGGTGTTTGAAGTTCTTTCAAAATACGAGCAATACAATAATAAACATGAAATGTATATACTGTTTTAGTTAGTCCTGAAGTGTTTTGCAAATGGTCTTGATAACTTACTCCACATCCTGCAGTGGCACACCAGACAGCAAAATTTAATTGACATTGCCACCAGTCAAATGATGAATGAAGCCATGTATTCCACGGTTCATTGGTGTGTAATGTTGGATTTTGATAGTTTTGAAATAAGTCGGGAAACGTTACTGGAAAATGGTCGTCTTTATTAACATAAATCGTTTGTTTTATAAGTTCAATATTCTTTTCGGTATATTTAGTATTAGGGTTATATGATGCATTGGGATTGTACTTGAATTCTTTAGGTATCATTTTTATTATTGATTATATATAAAAAATAAAAATGTATCATACAATTTCGAATATTGACAAGACAATAAACTTGCAACAATACATTGATAACAGAGATGGGAATAAACGTATTGGTTTGAAATCTATAACATATGGTGTTGGATGGTATAATGTTGTTGATGAATATTTGCAGAAGACTAAAGAGAGACCTCATAAGATTATAGATGGTTATTATAGTTTCCAACAAATAGCAGATTTATTTCAAAGTAATAATATTACATTATCTGTAAATGAAACAAATGGAATTGCTTCTTTAATTACACCGGATGAATTGAAGATAAGCAAGGGCTTAAAACAAATGTTGGGGTTTGGAAATAAGCGAAAGTTTGCTGTTAATGAAACTCATTATGGTGAGAGAGCTGTAGATTTTGCTGTTTATAAATCATTGTATGTTCATTTGGAACAGATTAATACTTCAAATAATTATTTAGATGGTATGCCGAGTACTGTGTTGGCTGTTGTTCCAGTGGAAAATAAAGAGTTTGGAGAGATAACAACAGTGAGATTTGAGCATCCAGAATATAAGTGTTTGGTGAATGATGCTATAGCAGAATTGAAATTAGAAATCAGGGATGAAAATAACAACAAGGTAATTAATCATCTACCAATTAATTGCGTTTTGGAAATTATATAATTATAATAAAAAAATGAGTATATTTGGTGCTAAGAGAAAACACGTAGATGCATTGGGGCTGAAACAAGAAATATTTAATATGAGAAGTCAAGCATTTACACAAATAAATACATTGAATGATAGACATACAGGACTTCAAAATAGAGTTCGGGATATACATGTCAATCATCGGTTGTTATACAATAAAGTTGAAAATATGTCAGACAAAAAATTGATAAGCATCTGTGCAGAGAGTAAAGGATCATTGCAGGAGAATGAAGTGTTTAGTTTTGGTAATGGTGGTAGAGAGGTAGGTTGTGGATATGTGATGAACTTTCCAGGTCAAATATTGGGTGTGGGGTTATCGAGTAAAAGAACAAAAGGTGATGTATCTGTTGTTGTTTCTATAAATGGAAATCCACAAGCAGGATATGGTATATTATTGAATAATATTTTAAGGAAACACGATAACTTTGATACACCGTTAAAGGTTGAAGCTGGTGATGCAATTGATTTTGTTTGCCAGACTAATAATGCTACATGTGTTAATACTGTGGCTTCGATGATAATTGAATTATTTATTGAATAAAAAAAAATATATGTTATCAAGAAAAAAATGAAACAACCTACTGCACCGCTATATCCAGAGTTGCCTGTTGAAGATGGGCAAAATTATAGATTACAGAAGATATCTGAGATAGAGAAGACATTAATTAATGAGAGAGATGTGAGAAAAGCATTATACAAGAAATATAAGCGTGGAATAAATATTACTGACGGTGTTGATACAGGTTTGATATCAACAAGTGTTATTTTGGCAGGTGTTGGATTAACTGTTCCAATTATGTTGCCTTTAGAGTTTGTTGCAATTGTGTGTGGAAGTTTGGGTATTTTTGTAAAGTTAGTAAGACGTAGATTACATACAAAAGCACAGAAACATTATGAGATTAAAACTATTGCTGATAGTAAGTTGAATAGTATAAAGGATTTGATTTCTAAGGCTTTGACAGACGGACAGATATCTGAGAATGAATTTAAACTTGTGTTGGATGAGTTGGACAAATATAATAAAATTAAAGACAATATACATTCAAAACAAACAGGATTGAGTGAAAGTGAGAGAAAGAAACTTATTGAGGAAGGCAAGGCTCAAGCAAAGAATGAAATGAAAAAAAAGATAGAAAATGCTTGATTTTATTCAATAAAATTACAATAGTAAATGACCCACCACCGAAATATGAAAGTTAATATTTTTTGCTTCGCTTCCGATTGACCTACAATGTTGAAAATTTATAAGAATGTGCATTTTGTATGTTGAAACATATGTACAAAGTTTGGTGGTAATTGGTTGAACCAATGTTATTTTACAACAATTCAAAGACTTGCAGGAAATTCCAAAATGATGCTAGAACTTTGAAATTTTGTGATAATATGTATATATACAACCCAAATACATATGCAAAAACTGGGACTAATCGGTTGATGGGATTCCTCTTTTAGGAAGACTCAAAGACTTTCTGAAATTCCAAAAGTTGACGTAGGAACTTGGAATTTTAATATGTTATACAGCCTTAAAGTCTTGTTATATGTGCAAAATCTGGTGGTCATTGGATTATGTAAAGGCACTTTCAGGAGGGGCTAAAGTTTTTGCCCCAAAGTGGAATTTTCAAAATTCCTTTTAATATGTTTCTATATAGTGTCTATCTGCGACTTTTGTCGGAGCAGATTTTTAATATCACCTCTAATTATTGTTATCTGAACACTGACTGAGACGCATCACACCTTGTGATAAGGGTTTATCAGTTGTTGACCTATGCGATATCGTTTTGGGGTACACAGCTTATATATAGTTATGTACAAATGCAAGTTTGTACAAAAGCTTCATTCGAAGGTATCGCCAATAGATTCAGACCAGAATACTCTACCCCTCACCAAGCTATTCTCACCACAGGCTCTCAGGTAGGGATTTTCTTTAGTCTCATCTCATGAATCTGTTTTTCAGACCTTATAGTCAACATTTTTAGAAAATCATACATTTTTTACCGCCAATTGTTCAAGCCCCACCTCCCCCACGAAAAAAAAAATAGCAAAAGCCGCATCTGTTACAGCACTTTTTAACCACCCGGCACTGGGCAGAATTCTTTACACACACACCCCAGCACCGGGTAGTGGCTGCCAGCCCCCTTTCTTAAGAACTCCTGCCTGTAGGCTCACGACAAGCTCTCCGCCCCAGGGTCACCTTTAACCCCATATTCCCAGCCTAGCCGAAACGAACAGCTAGACCGGTCTGAGGTAAGGTGAGCACAATGCATTGTGAATGGCGACTTCAACAGGGAGAATTCTATTTGTGCGCGCGCAACCCATCAAAGTCACCCTTCACAAATGCATGGCATCGAGCAAGCCATTTACCCTTAAACAGACAGGTGAGCGTCATACTCAGAGACCAGACAAACCATGCTGTAACAGACACGACCAATTACTATAAAAAATCGAAATGTATATATACTAACATTTTTACAAATCACAAACTTATGGTTTTAAAATTTGCATATTTTCAAGGGAATCAATCCAGATATAAACGGGGAGATATTTACCCTTAAACAGACAGATGAACGTCATACGAAGGGACAGACAACCGTTCATTAACAGACACAACCAAATATTTAATGTGAGCCTCTAATATTCCAATCACTTTTGAAAATTATTGAAAAAAATGCATTAAAAAATTTGCATATTTTCAAGGGAAGCAATCCTGTTTAATCTAAAAATAAAAAGGGATTTCCAGGAAAAACTAAAAATAGAAAATAGATATGGGGATTCCTAGAAAGCTAAAAATAGATATGGGGGATTCCTAGAAAGCTTAAACTATGGGGATTCCTAGAAAGCTAAAATAGTTATGGAGGATTCCTAGAAAGCTAAAAATAGATATGGGGATTTTTATGAAAAATGGTTGAGGCGGGAAATTTAAATTTTACAATGGATATCCCGGCGGTGGTTCATACTCAGAAAAACTGCTACAGCAGTTGAACACGTACTTTTTATGTTCTTTTGAATGACAGCAAGAGCCTCTTGCCTCCCCTGTTCTATTAGCTGTTTTTTTTTGGTCACTGTTTATCTCTGACTTTTTTTCTTTGATGTCATGTTTTAAAGTGATATATTTATCTAGCTCACACAAAACCATTGTTGTTTTGTTCTGCGGTAAAATATATATGTGGTAAGATGTGTCTATATATAGATAGTACTGGTTTTTGGGTATGTCGCCGTTGGAAGTCGGCGATATAGTTTGTATCGCCGTCGGAAAATTGTGGTATAATAATATATGCTCCAATTGATGATATAGCGGAAGAAAGTGAGGTATGTCTATACGGACAATGAATATATCGCCGTTGGAGCATAATCTATATATATGTCCATGTTCACAAAAATATCCCATATTTCTTGCGATCTCGCGGCGTTCTGAAAAATTAAACAACGCCGTCCCATCGCAGTGAAAACGCGGCAGTGTGACAGGGGTTTTACAAATGCGGTATTAGTACGAATTCCAGATGTTCCGACTACATGGACTACATGTATATTTCGTAACTCGAAGTATAAACTTAGGAACAGAATTGTAATTATATCGACCAATGTTAAATATCAGCTAAAGCCTTACCTAAAACATGGACGAGTTCAATATTAAAAGTCCAGTCACGTCTTGCGTGTGCGGCAGGCGTTGTTCAAGTATTTTGTGATTGACATTTCATGGACTGCTGCTCGTTTACTTGGCGCTTGAGATAATACACCGTGAACGAATCGGCCCCCGCCCATAGGGGCTAGAAGAAATATATGGGCTGCATGATGCTTCCACGCAGAGCTGAATCCGGCCCGCACACTAGTACTGGTAAACCGCTTAGAGGATCTAAGCCTGTCCAGCAACCGCGGTGCGAGGCGGACCGTCCATGCTAATAAACCCTATTGGTTTCATTGGGCGACAGGGCTTGAGATATCATTTCATCTCAATGTCGGGTAAAAGTCCCACAAAAATTGGAAGCAACGTCTCAAAAATGACCTTTACAGTGTTGACGGGGACGTTAAACCTCAAATCAAGCAAACAAAAAACCGTGAAGGAATGACAATCATTTGACAAAGCTCGAATACGCACAAAAACCCGACGAATATGTCCATCGGGACTGAACTTCATGACGTATACTTGCCGGAAATAGAAACTATATACTTTGAATTCATCTCTCCTAGAAGCCCCCGTGGTGCATTGGTTATGCTGCTCGCCTTGTAAACCTGGGGTCGTGGGTTCCATCCTGGCTTCTCCTGATTTCGGATGAGTATATAAACCGAGGTCCCGTCTCCGTGTGACC